>JAZGUH010000688.1:0-382500 GCA_037893225.1 Hippasteria phrygiana
TAAAATATTTGCAATGAAGCGAATGCCATCAGCCATATATACACGCGACCACTTAATGCAATTTCCCAGGCCAAATCATTGACTCTTAACGATGACATGTTGCACGTATCTACTGATGGATGAATAATGAGTCTGCATACTTTTCTGTTATTTTAGATAAATATTATTGTGGATAGCTCACAAAAACACATAAACGATTTATGTTTCTTAATAGGTTTTCCCGGCAAATTTCGCCAATTTGTTTCCATTTTCATTTACACGCGTTAAAATTCAAGCCGTTTTTCTAATTCAATCAAAACAGGGTTTCTTTTTTGATATTACTGCATTCAATTTGGTTTTGTGTACGCATGATTGCGTTTTAGTCATTTTATTTCATTATTATACATTAAAAACGTCATTTTCATGACAGGATATATCTGATTTGTGTTTTCCTTTTTCGTTTATGTGCAGTCATTTCACATTTTGAATGTTGAGTTTTTATTGTGAATATCTATTTGAGCTTACAAATTTCATTTGCGTTGTTTTCAGTGTTATGCATAATGTATAGTCACTTCATATTAATAGTCTTCCTTGGAATTCTCCCTTTTGTGTTGTTATCATATCAATATTTGTACACATTTTATTGTTTGCCTTGCGACTGTTTTCACAGGTCATTTTAATGGTATGCTATATTTTTCTTAATGGTCGGGCAATGTCAAATTGTGAGGTAACAAAGGCCTATACATGTATAAAGAGTCTAATTGTTCTGTTTCCCTTTGCATTTTTACAGGTATTTCCCCCTCTACATGTATATATGCTTTGAACTTTCTCCATGTAGGCATCTCACCTCTCCCTATATAATTATCTACTTTGATCATTTTCTCTATTGACCATCACGGACCGCCATTTTTATGTTCAAAATCTTTATGTTGAAATGTCGGCGTTGCATTTTGTGTTCAGCCAACGTTGGGCCAATGTCATCAATTGATCGATAATGTTAAAGTTGGTGGTTGACCATGGGTCACTGTTGGGTAAAAGTTGGCAATCCTTACGTCGGCCAAATGTAGAAAACAAATGTTCGGCCAACGTTGGTTATGGGTCATGATTAAACATTGGCGTCATGCTGGTTAGGAAGGTTGAAACAACGTTGGGCAAAGGTTTGGCAATTGTCGTGTCGGTTAGACGTAGAAGCAAATGTTGGGAGCCAGGTTAGCTCAGTGGTTACTGTTCCCGCCTTTCACCGCTGTGGCCCGGGTTCGATTCCTGCCCCTGACCCCACATGTGAATTGGGTTTTTAGTCCCTGCCTGATTCCGTGGGTTTCCCCAGAATATTCTTCTGGGGTTTTCCTCCCACCTCTTAAACTGTAACTTCTTCTCATTGTCTTCTCTCTACAGGTTTCTTCAGGCTTTCGAGCTACAGTGCCTGGGACACTTTTGAGGAATCCTTGGTTTCATTACCAGAAAGAATTAAATAAAATGTTCAACCAACGTTGTTGTAGGTCATGATTAAACATTGGCGTCATGCTGGTTAGGAAGGTTGAAACAACGTTGGGTAAAGGTTGGCAATCGTCTTGTCGGTCAAATGTAGGAAGTAAATGCTATGCCAACGTTGGTTGCAGGTTGTGATTCAACATTTATAAATATTTATTTGAACTTCTCTTATTTCAAACAACCCTTGAACAATGGGGACACCATGGTAGCAAAGTTAGACACGTACGTGCCTACTTTAATTTTTGTTCATAGGAAAATTGGACGTGACAATAAGAATTCATATTGTATTTCGTGTAATTCTAGGTGATTTCGCAGAATGTTATGAAATCAAGCGGAATTTTTAAATGCATCTATAGGACGTGTTCGATTGTATTCTGGTTATACCCTGTCGGTAAAGTGCACCACAATCAGAACAGACACTAGAGGTTAACATGGTTTATTTTCATGGGGGGGGGGGGGGGGGGGGGGACGGAGGGGACACGCCCCCCCCCCCATTTTTTGTGGGGGGGGGGGACGGCTATGGCAGTGTCCACCCCCCCCCCAATATTTTGCCATGGGTCAATGACTTTTTACATGCTCCCAGAATGCCACCAAAACACATAAACATCAGCACACATTTTCAGAAAATTCCCAGGAGACACAAAAGACAACAAATTTCCGATTACATGAAGACAATCACAGTTGAACTGAATGTGCGTTCTTCCGAAAAAGTATTGGTCAGGGATGGGTATGTAATCTCCAATATTTGTTGTTCGTATTTCTTTAACTGAACGACTTGTCTGGTAAGCTATCCTGGGAACAGGGGCCAATTTCATAAAGCTGTTAAGCACAAACATTTGCTTAGCATGCAAATGCTTCCTTGATAAAAACTGGATTACCAACCAGATTTTCATGTGTGGAATACTGCTTTTGACTGGTATTCAGCTGTTGTTTGCTTAGCACGAAAATTACATGGATTTTTGGCTTGTAACCTGTTTTTATTAAGCAAGACATTTTCATGCTAAGCAAATTTTTGTGTTTAACAGCTCTATGAAATTGGCCCCAGGTCATAATGTACACTATAAAGTTTTATGGAATTCGTCGACAGAACGGAAACCAGACGTAGGGGCCTAATGCATTCTTATGAGGTTATTTTTATTTATACTTTTATAAAACAGACATTTAAACAACTCAATAGGCCTATAGAGCACCTGAGACACGAAATCGGTTTCCAGACTATTTAATACTGACTACGAAACTATTACATATCATGACGAAGCCAGCGCCCTAAAACCAACTGCCACGAGTTATAAACTCGGGTGTGCTTAAATGCATATAGAGCCTTGCGCTGGATGACGTAACATAGCGCCACTTTTAGTATGACGTAACATAGCGCCACTTTTAGTATGACGTAACATAGCGCACTTTTAATATGACGTAACATAGCGCCACTTTTAATATGACGTAACATAGCGCCACAACATACGCCACCCGTAACAAAATTGGCTCCTGACAATTAGATTACATAATATACAAATTATTTAAAGATTATGACATCAGCTAATATTAATCCAAAACTGGATCAATCATTGTAGATCGTAAATGATGTTTACAGTTGCCTCAACCCGAGTAGGACCTTCATGTACGCTCCGTCTCGTCACAATCACTCATCGGGCTGATGAGGCCACAGGTTCCTCACGCGGTCGGACATCGACGATTCAAATCTAGGGCGCCACTGGAAGCTGAATTATTACTAAACACAAACTAATATATTAAATTTTGTTTGAAAACCGAATTTTTTCTTTCTATATTCCTTTGTTCTTTATATATTTTTATATTTTTGTACCGTAAACATTGTTAGCATCACAGAAATTCTTTTCTGAAAACAGTCAAAGTGGCATCCAAATAGACAATAAAATTTAAACAATCTTAAGGCCACAACATATACGCAATATATAATATTTACCATGCTGAATGTTTATACATTGTTTTCTTTTACTTTTACATTTTACCTGACATTTTAACTGGATTCGTTTTAGGAACTATGCCGTAGCATTCAGATGCAATTCTGGTTCCCAAGTATTCTTTGAGTGAGGAAAACCTTTCCATTTGATAAGGTACTCTAGCCGTTTATTTTTGTACCTGCCTCTGATTATACGTTCAATTTCATACTCTTTTGGTTTTTTTTCCTGTGGTAATCCTGGAATATAGGATATTTCCGAAGGTTTTAGCTCATCAGAATCATGTACTACCGTGAGGGGATGGAAAATATTTTCTGGGCAGTCATCTTTTGTCAAACCTAGTATCGATGTATTCTGTTCTGGATCAAATGGAACAGAATCATTACTTGGGCGAACATATCTATTATATTTTTTCAATTCAATTTCAATTTATTAGCACCATTTCGCAGCAGAAGCTGGATTACAGGTGATTACAATAAAAACACTAAATATAACACATTAAAATTGCCAATAATCACCATATACGCATATAAAATGTCAAAAGTTAACCTGAAAATAAGAGATATTACAAAATTACATGCCGGTTGGCCCAGATTATTGCATCACCTAGAAAGAATATGCCTCACATTGCACATATTTAAATAGGTAATGATCTGAAAAACATTAATATGATAATGTAGCACCAATTATTGTTGATTCAGAAGTTTTGTGAGATAAGAGATGGAACTGTTACCGTATCTCTTAGTTTTGATCTTAGGAATATGGTAAGTTGGAGTATATCGTAGGTGCATACTACAGGAGCTACCGGTATTATTATAAGGAAACCACTCGGCATACTTCTTAGAAGTCGAACATTTAATAGCAAATTGAGAGCAAAGGTGAAGACGTCTCTCTTCAAGCGTCTGGAGGCCCGTGAGGGCCACGGCTTCAGTGTATGTGGTATATGTATTACCAAGGATAATGTGGCAAGCCCTTTTTTGAATTCTTTCAATCTGTTGCGTTTGACGGGAGTTAATATTGCTATTCCACACTGGTGCAGCATACTCAACAACGGGGCGCACATATCCAATGTACACAGAGATCAAATCCCCCACAGGTACACCAAAACGTTTCAGACGACTGAGCATATATAGCCTACGGCTGCTCTTAGCGATCATATTATTAACCTGCAAGTCCCAGCATAAATTTGATTGTATTGTAAGACCAAGGAGCTTAGTCTCATTCACCAACTGAAGCTTTTTACCAGCAATTTCCAGATCAGGTGGGGTGGGAGGATGCTTTTTGAAGCAAATTTGCATCACCTTGCATTTTGAGGGATTAAGCCTGAGGTGGTTACTATTGGACCAAGCATCAAGGTCTTGAACATCCAGATTTATCTGGCTTGGCGAGCTGGCTGGACGGACCTCTGCAAGGCTTAAGTCATCAACATATTTGAAGCTGTGAGAGATGGCATTCTCAGCAGCATCATTAACAAGGGCAATACAAATGATAGGACCGAGCTTAGTGCCCTGCGGCACTCCACATGAGAGGGTCTCCCACTCCGATAGTGCAGAGTGATATTGTACTCTCTGTCGCCGAGATGTGAGGAAGTTACAGATCCAAGGGATTATTTCACTCCTCACACCAAGATCATACAACTTCTGGATCGCCAAAGTATGGTCAACGCAATCAAAAGCCTTAGAGAAGTCCGTCACCACCAGTGTGCCGACTGAACTTGCTTTATCGGTACCTTTATAGAACACATCGAGAAGTTTAATCAAGCAATGGGTAGTTGAGGCCCCTTTAATACTCCCATACTGATTACGGTCAATTGAACAAGAGATGTCTTCAATGACCCATTTCGATACAAAACCTTCAAGGACTTTAGCTAGGAGAGCTGTTAAGGAAATTGGTCTGAGCTTAGCAACAGTCGCCGGAAATTCTTTGGGAACAGGAACAATATTGGCATCCTTCCAAACCTGAGGAACATATCCTTCATATAGAGATGCATTAAGAATATCAGCAACAGGGACACTAAGCTCACACGCAAACTCCCTTATCAGCCTACCAGGCAGACAATCCGGGCCAACTGCTTTTTTTGCATTTAGTCTACTCAACTCTCTGTACATTTCCCAGACATGGATTTTTGGTGGTGTTTTGGCTGGCAAAAAAGCAGGTAATTCACCATAAACGATAGAGGGCCTACATTGCGAAACAGAGGCAAAAGTTTTATTAATTGCCTCAGCAATTGCCTTTTCATCATCTTGAGGAATGCCTGGAGCGGAGATGATGGGGCGCTGTTGGGTTTTGTTAGTAATCATTTGAATGCCTTTATGCCAACCTGATGGATCAGTGGTTTTAAGATTCTGTAGACGATCCTTATAGAAGGACTTTTTGGCTTGTCTAATTGCGTTCACCACTTTGTTTCGAAGAAAACGCCATAAATATATAGGTCTTCTTTTCAGCAAAAGCAGTTTGGCGTTTTTTTATTAACCTTTTGATTTCATGAGTTATCCATGGTTTATCACTAGAATGGAGTTTAACCATCTTTGTAGGAAAATGTGTCTCAATGGCTGAATTAACAATAGAGTAAAAGGCATCAGCCTTATCTTTAGTACAATTTGCATCCAGAACCTCTTCCCACTGATGATTAGTGATCCATCTCCCAAATTCATGCATGCGGAATTTAGGCAATGGCCTCACAATCCTTTTTTGCACACTACCGCTTGTCTGTTTACCATGTATGGGTGACCAATAGATTGTATTGTGGTCACTACGACCAATAGGTGAGCAAACGTTAGGGCTACTGTAATAGTTCTTAACATTAGTGATTATCAAGTCCAAGATCGCTTCTTGACGAGTTGGTTTATTTACGACCTGACTCAATGCATGTGCTCTGCAAATAGGACCTATATCAGTTCTATTGAAGTCACCTAGGATTGTAACACCCATATCAGGATGTTTGGTTTTCAGTCCATCCAGAGTTGTTATAATATGATTAACCAACATATCTTCATGCTGACATTTGGGAGGGATGTAAACTGCACAAACTACCATTCCAGACACTCTTCGAGGAAGTCGTGGGGGACGAAGCCACAGCCAAATGCACTCTAATTCATCGGGTATCTTAATGTCACTCAAAACAGTTACAGGTATATAATCTCTGACGTATATTGCTACTCCACCTCCTTGTTTCTCAGTTCTGATCCTGGTAAAGATGTTGAAGCCATCCACTGCTAGGCAATCATTGGGTATCTTATCTGACTGCCAGGTTTCTGTTAACACAGCAATGTCGATGGTACTCACATCAGTCTGATGGAGGAGGACATCAACTTCATCAGTTTTATTCAAGACAGATCGGGTGTTGGCAAGGAAAAAACCAGGAAGGAAAGGATATTTGGAGTACGAAGCAGGTGGTTTTGAACGCCGGATAGGGATTAGCACCGATGGAGGGCGAGGCATACATGTATGGCATGAAGTAACAGGTCTATTTCCTTCAATGACAGTAATTCTTCTCTGCAGAAATCTTCCTGCACGACGTCCGCGTATATGAGTAAAGTTTTGTGCAAATTTATATGGAAATTATATGCAAATTTCATTCTGTTTACGTGCACAGGGGATGATAGTAGTTTATTATTTTCCAGATTTCTAACTCGAAAATTTACTGGAGATGTTTGTTCTATTAGCAGGTATATGGACCAGCCCAAAACTTCATAAGTTTACGGGATAGTCCTTGCTGGAACGCAGGGACATACATCCAAACTGTATCTCCAACTTGATATGGCACTTCTTGTGCTTTTTCATAAAAACGCTCTTTCATTTTGACTTGATTGAGCTCTGCATGGCGTTTAGATATATCTCGAAAAACTTCCAGTTGTGAGACTAACTGATGCATGTGATCTCTAAGTGTTTTTTCTGGATAATTAGAATTTGTAAGAAGTGTCACATCCAAGGGCAATCTTGCTTCTCTACCATATAAAAGAAAGAAGGGGCTGAATCCTACAGAGTTTTCAGCAGGCGTTGTGCAATAAGCAAACTGAACAGAGGTCAAGTATTGATCCCAATCATTATGAAATGTATTCACATAATGAGAAATGGTATCAAGAATAACTGAATTGAATCTTTCTTGAATGGCATTACATTGAGGGTGATAAGAACTGGTATTCAATTTATGAGTTCGCATGATTCGACACCTCTAATACATTCTTGCTAAGAAAATTTGATCCTCTATCACTCAGTAGAGTTTCTGGACATCCATGTTCACAAATAACCTTGTCATAAAGTACTCTAGCTATTGTGGATGCATCTATATTCTTCAGTGGGACTAAAATAGGCCATCTGGTACAATTATCTGTAAAACAGAGAACATAACGATTAGCATTAGTAGTGACAGGTAATGGTCCCAGAATATCTACACTTACTCGTTCAAAAGACCCAGGAACCTTCATGATAAGCAAAGGTACCGAAACTTTGTGTCTATGCGTCGAATTCTCTGTGCACATGATGAGATGCAACTACGTACCCAATTATCCACATCTTTATACATTCCTTTCCAATAGTAAGGTTGACAAATTTTGCTGTACGTTCTATGGAATCCAAAATGAGCAGCAAGGATATTATCATGACAATTATCAAGAACTGTGTCTATAAACAGAGAAGGTACATATAATTGATATACATTCCGTTCTGGCATATGATAATTTGATGGAGTATATGCCAAATATGATATAATAAAGCATCTTTAGCAAAATACTGATCTGCTTGTAATATTAGACTCCTGGCCTTATTGTCATCGTCAGTTAACTCGTTTTTTCCAAAAACTTAAGCATTGTTTTCGAAAAGTCATCTACTGTTAGTGCTTGTTTAAACATTTCAAGATTAATTCCAGTTGGAAATGAAGGAGTGTCATTTTCAGCGTAATTATTACTCTGAATCCTCTTTCCATATCTTAAATTCTTTATAGCATTAACATTCGAATTAGATGATTTAACTTCATCAGGAGTACATAAGATATCATCGGCTATATTATCAAATTCCGTTTCTACCCAACTGGTTTGAATTGGTGTCGGAACAGTATTATTTGAAACATGACATCGATTGCATTTAACACAAGGTATATCATATTCTAGTCTACTATAAGTGTATCTACGTGACAATGTCGGCCTTTAACGTGTACAACTTCAAAGTTATACGACTGTAATTTAAGTGCCCAACGTGCTAATCTATTAGTAGCATGTTTACTGTCAAATAACCATTTTAATGCACAATGGTCAGTAACTACAGTAAATTTTACTCCTTGGAGATACTGTGCATATTTCGTGACCCCTTCGACAACTGCAAGAGCCTCTAATTCAGTGGTAGTATAATTACGTTCTGTATTATGTAATGCTCTACCACCATAGGCAATGACTCTTTCTTTATTGTCTTGGATTTGAGCTAAAACAAAGCCAAGTCCTTTTCCAGATGCGTCTGTTTAAAGGTAAAATTCTGTACCGTCAAATCGAGGAAAATCTAAAATAGGTGGTTCGACAAGATGTTTCTTGAGAGTTTCAAATGCAGTTTGGCAACTTTCGCTCCAAACAAACGGCACATTTTTTCGAGTCAAATTATTAAGGGGCTCTGCAATCCTGCAATAGTCCTTAATAAACTTACGGTAATATCCTACAAATCTAAGAAATGATTTTATTTCTGAAACTTTCTTCGGTGTAGGATAATTGTTGACAACTTCTACCTTATCAGGATTAGTTTCAATTCCTTCCTTACTCAGAACCATGCCCACATATTGGATGTTTTTCTGGGCAAAAACACATTTTTGAGGCTGTAATTTAAGACCAGAATTACGAAAGCGGTCAAACACTTGTTTCAAATTATATAAATGTTCCGAAAAGGTATTCGAAAAGATTATTACATCATCTAGATAGCACAGCACAGATTTCCAGTAGACCTCGCAACACTTCTTGCATAGCCCTTTGAAATTTGGCAGGGGCGGAGTGTAAGCCAAACGGAAGTACCTGAAATTCATACAAAGAATCTTGTGTAATGAAGCAAGCCTTTGATTTAGACGATTCTTCAAGTTCTATATATTTGCCAGTATCCTGCGGCGAGATCCAAAGTTTAAAAGTACTGTGGTTTCATGATACCTAAACTGTCAAGTGCATCAGATATATTTGGTAATGGAAAATTATCCACTGACCTTATTTAGCTTTCGAAAATCTACACAAAAGCGGTATGAACCCTCTTTTTTTGGCACCATACAAACTGGAAAGCTCCATGCAGGAGCTAGTAGATTCCCTAAAAATACCTTGGTCAAGCATACTTTTGACATGTTTTCGTACATTTCTTGTCGAATATGTGGTGGTTGTCTATAAGGTCGAGATTTAATTGGAGGATGATCGCCTGTGTTAATAGTATGTTTAACTCCTGAATATCGGCCTCTAGGTCCTCCATCCACTTGGAAAATATCTGAATAATCCGATATAGCTGCGTTATCGTAGCTGTTTCCGAATTAGACAACGATCTGTGTTTAAGTTTACTTTCGAAAGGATTTCTTCCGTTTGTTTTCCAAAATTCACAGAAGAAACCGTACTCGAATTTGGGTTGTTATTAATGGCAGACGTTTTTTCTTCATGATCCTTTAAATCTACCGTTGTAAATGGTATTAACTCACAAGGGTTAAGTAGATTAAATGTACCCAGTTTGGTACGTGGATACACAGTAATTGGATCTTCAGAAACATTCATAACTAATACATTTGTATGACGTTTAACATTTGTTATATGGCTTGCGGTGCGTGCCACCATTACACCTATAGTGATGTAACATGTCTGCCTCCAAGACATAAACCAACAGTGTTTGTAGGGAGTGAATTTGATACCTTTGCACAAACGACTGTTTGAGAACGTGGTGAAATTATTTGTTTTTTGACAACACGCAGTTGGCTTTTCCTTTTTAGTCGTAACTTTCGTGACTTATAATCTATGTTAGGACTTTGTTTACTAAGAAACAGTGTACCGGTACCTAAGATCATACACGAGGTAATATTCAAAATACAAAATAGAATTCTACTTGAAAACAAGTGTTACACATAGCCACTGGCAAAGTAATAACGCCTATAATGTCCAAGTCAGTATTATTGACCGTTTTGGCACTCGCCATATGTGGTTTTTCGATTAAGTGGTGCATAGGCAAATGTTTTAAAAGCCAGTCATAGTCGATGAGATTTATAGAAGCACTAGAATCAACAAGGGTTTGAACTTCTGCATGATATATTTTCACATTAATTGTGCTTGAAGGACTCATATTTATTTCAATATTTTGTTCGTCAAAGTTTTTCCCACCTGCCAGTGTTTGAATTTTGGGGGTTTTAACGTCGACAGGCGGGCTATTTAGTTTAAATGATTAACCGAGATATCAACAGTAGCTCGGCAATACCGCCATTTGTGACCTGTAGCGCCACAACAGCATTCGGTAGGTTTTAACTAAACCAAAGAGGCAAGTATGAAGTTTACCTATTTATATAGCATCCCCATAGTACTTCGTACGTGGTTGATAACAATAAAACAAATTTAACAAATACAATAAGGGTGACGCCATTGCACAACTAGCGAGAAATCGCTGCTACTGGTGTACAATATACATGTACATGGGCTGATCCATTTAGCTGCAGAAGTGAAGCTGTGTGGGCCTCTTCATAGCATATCATGTTTTCCATTCGAGAATTTCCTAAAGACTCCGAAGAAAATGGTCGGAAACCCTATATTTTCTCTGCAACAGGTTATTTGATCGTAGAATCTCTGAAGGTCAAGAGATAATACAGCCTACCCAGTGAGCACACGACGTTATTGCAACGTTGGATATTGTTTGAAACGACGTTATGACGTCGAAATACCATAAAACAACGTTGTTTCAAAGTCATTTATGCGACATTGGTTTTGCAACGCAGTAAGACATTGTTTTAACGTTAGATAATTGCGTCGTAATGTTATCAACGTAAATTCAATGTTTATCCAACTTTGGGCTGGTGACGCTGTTTCAACGAACAGATTTCGACATTTATCCAACGTTGAATAACTGTGTAAATTACGTCGCGATATTGGCCCAATATCGCGACCCGGGGTCGTATTAATAAAAACTAGCATTTGCTTTTACTACCAACTTTTAAGCATTTACTAGCATCTGTATGAATACAAAATAAGCAAATGCTTCTGCTGGAAAGCATTTGTTAAAAAACCAAAAGTATTTCGTTTTTGCTTTTTAGCATTTGCTATATATCATTTGCTTCATTTGGTATGAATAAAAAGAAGTAAATGTTTCAGATTTAAAGTATTTACTAGTATTTTTTCAAGTTTGGGTCGGGGCTGCCTTGAAAAAAGAGAAGCAATTACTAGTACGCAAAATATGGGCTGTTATAGATGTGGTTAGGCAGGAAAAGGTATTTGCATGGAAGAGGAAGCATCTAGGATCAAAATACAAGCATGTGTATCAGGTTTGGGGAAAGAAATGAGACATAGACGGCCGACCATTTCTTGGAACATTCTGGGGATGGAAAGGGTCAGCAGCTGATATATATCGGGGGCACAGGGGGAAATGACGTTTTTAGGGCACAGGGGGAACTAACACTTTCCAGTGAGGGTACACTAGGGCCGGCAGCATAGAGGAAATTATTTTAATGTTGCGTCGATATGTACTTACGGGCCCCGTTCCTATAAGAAGTTATTGAACTTAACAAACTAGCTCGCGACATTACAAAACCAACACGTATGTCGTAGATATAGAGGGCAGGGTTTTGATTTTTTGGTGGGAAATTTTGGGCTACGGCCAATCGTGCGACAGGTGCTGACTGGCTGTGACTGATCGTGCGACTGGTGGTCGGCTGCGACCGGTCTTGACCAGTCGTGCGACTGGTGGTGCGACTATAAATACAGGGCACGCAGATCAGGGATTTCAGTAGTCGCTGACGATCCGAGCCGAGGTGGATGCTGAGATGCCAGCAGAACTGGCTGACTGGTCTTGGGCAATGGCACGACCGACGCAGGACAACTCATGACTATTCGTACAACAAAACAGTTTTGATTGCCCAACATTGGTTCAATATCATGATGCTATCTGGGAACCAATTATTTGTTGATAATGTGTCCAACCAATTGGATTGGTTGGGCACATATCTACCAATCCTACCATTTATTGGTTGTTTTCAACCAATCCGTTTGGGTTAGCCACATTTTAGGTTGCCAACCCCACCACCCTTACGGCTTTCCCGGGTTCAGATCTAAACAGATGATAAATCTTCAATAGATTCCAGAGCAATTATCCTAATTTTCAGACCTATAGATTAAATACGAATCAGAATGCACATATTCCACAGAAACGAATTTGAAAAACAACATTTGACAATTAATGTTTGCCTATTGATTGACATTTAAAGGGGCTGTGTCGTCGCGCCATCTCGCGTTAACGAATCAAATATTGGAGTGCGCCCCCTTGCGCTTAATTTCGGTTATGTGCTATTTTTAACCTCCATCCGTTTGTTATGGCTGTTCTGAGAATTGGCTTTTGGAAACTACACCCCCTGAAACATGCACGCATGTCCAGCGTCTGCGTACTGAAATACACATACGTGTACACGTATACTTATAAACAAGTAGCACACATCGTGACACTCAGTTCTCTAAGAAAAAAAACGTTCAAATTTCATCTGTTTATTTCATAAAATTTCATTCACATGTACACAAGTGCCATGGAATATTTGTCTGAAAGTTGCATAGAATTGGAGGTTGGCGATATAGAAGTAGAACCTTACGCTGGAGAACCTATGACATGTACATGCCGAAACTCTTGCCAGAGAGGACGACTCGGCACACGGGGTGCTTGTCCATGTAAATGTGCACAGCAAAACTGCAACGTGTCTTGTCGCTGTGGGATAGTTCGCGCTAAATTTTGTACACAAAATCCCACAGGCGGGGTATCCGTAAAAGGGTCTATGTATTATGTGTACATTCATCTGGATGTATCTTGTTCGTATCTTGCTTGTAAACTTAGGTCGATAAAAAGCTTCAGGCTTATTTTGACCCGTCACTTTAATAACAAAATTATCATGCTACTAAAAGAGGGGTAGTGGCTGCAGACAGTTCTTTAGCAGCGAAAAAAAAATTAAAATCTAGAACTTAGAAGTACATATTTTGTTTAAGCAGTTGATAGATAGAGCTGAAACAACTTTACTTGGTCGCTATTCCAATGGCACTTGTTAACAACTCGCTGTGTGAAACAACATTTCTGCACATCAAGTCTACATGTAATGTATAGTCAACATGTACAGTACATACATTACATGTACAGTATACATCCGATCCATGTACTTGGTATGTGAATTGTTCATGTCATAAAAAGTAATAAGCGAATAATTCGTGCAAAACAGGTGAAAATTAGGGTTGTTTGGATATTTGTCGGGGTGTTTATTTCTTTGTTTCTTCGGTAGTCATCTTTATTATAATAGTGATGTGGGGATCTGTGCGCCAGTGGCGTAAACACGGGGAAGGAGTTCAGGGGCCCGCCGATTTGTATTTCTTTTTTGTTTCGTAAATTTAAAAAGGGGAAATTGTACACAAAGTGATGTTTCACATTTCAAGCGGTGTTTAGGGCAGGGGTATCCCCCGTTGAGAAAAAGTTCAAGATGCAGTACTTGACAAATTCAATAATCATCCCCACTTTTCGACACGGATTTACTCGCCACTGGTGAAATCTCATTTGTTTGGCGTATATTATTTATTGGTAATACCTGTTATTATTGTGTTTATTATTTGATAGTGTTGAAATAACTCTTATGATGTAACTTTCCATAAATTCCTGCCGTCAAATGTAACACAAGGTCGTTGACTCAATATCGGCATCAGTACAGCTGTTTTACTTTTATTTGCTCATCATTGCACGCACAGCCGATTTTAGTCGAAATTTATTTCGATCCATAGGCCTACAACTTTATTTTTGTATAGGAAGGGGGCTGGTGCATTATTTATTTTACAATTATAAATACAGATTTACTTATTTACTTATTTTCGTTTAGTTCTGTCATGGTACATTTTGGCGTTTGGCGGGTGGGGTGTCACGGACTATGTTCGACTGTAGGCCTAGTGTATATTTTTTTTTGGTGGCACAAACACATACAAAATACTTGTACATGCAGTATGTATCATAACTACAGGATCATGCATGCAGCAGTCATTGCAGTTGTAATCTGATCTGGCGCGAGCCCTGTAGGTCAGCGCGCGGTCGTGGGGTATTATTTGCAGTTACATGGGTTCATCTGCGTTCATCAGTTCGGGATTCAGTGTACAGCCGCAAGCCTGCTATGATCGTGACGACACAGCCCGAAACAAAAACAAAAGGGGGCATGGGCGGTGATATCTCGGGGGACACGGACCTCCAATATTTTGAGGGCGGGGACGGCTATGGCAGTGTCCCCCCAATAATCCCCCCTTGTCATATATACATTTTAGGTCAAGTAAAAGAACACGTTTGCGTCCAGATTTTTTTAAAGGAAGGAGGAGGGGCTTTTTATTTATTTTTTATTTATCTCAGCGTAAATTATAGACGTCTTTAATCCGTAGATGCACACCTCTTTTTCTTAAAAAGTCTTTAGACAGATAAGATGGAGAGCCTCGGGAGGGGAGTTGTGATCGTCTGATGGAATCAGCAAAGAAAACAAATTACCCAAGAGAAGTGTTCCCGATGGTACAACCATTGCCAAACATACATGCCCCGATGTCTTGCACACATGAAGAGATTGATGGGTGAATCAGAACAAAAAGAAACAGTGAACAAAGTTAAGAAGTTCATAAACATGTCAACATACAGATGCCCCTAATTTTGGGGGTCAAACTTTAAAACAAACAAACAAAGATCAACAGTGAAAAGAACATTCTTTAGCCCTTTTCATTCATGCCAGTTCAGATGTTACATTATAAATGTTACAACATTTTCCATTATACTTTTACATTTTTTTACACAAAAACCTCAGAAGACAATAGGAAAATATATCAATTAAAAAAATCTGATTAATTTGAATGACCATTTGATGAAAATGCATGATTGCCCATAAACGAATAAGAAAAGAAAAGCATGGTCATACGTCATAATTATGAACTCCGACGTTCGCTAATTGCTGCAACCGTCAAAGGATGTAACAAAACTCATAATGTAAGGGTGCGTTCGAGTACCGGTAGCTCACCCGGTTAGCCCCGTGCCGTTCGATTAGCTCTGACGTCATACTCGGGGCTCACTCGGGGTCAGCCACCACAGACCCACCCTACCTAGCTAGCTGCTCGCTGCTAAGCAGATTCACTGGTGGAATTACGTCACACGCATGCGTAGTTAAGTCTGATTACCCACAGATTATACTGGAGCGGGGAATTGAAAATGGCTGACCTCAAGGGCGATTGTGTAGTTAAGGACCCTGTTCCTATAAGAGAACAACATCCAATTTTAAGTTATTGGACTTGGCAAACTAGATTGCGCCATTAAAAACCAACAGGTATGTCGTAGATAGAGGACAGGATTTTCAATTTTTTTGTGGGAATTTTTGGGGTAAAACGACAATGAAGATGACAAAACGCAACACGAAAATAAAGATTGCGAAAACCGCACTGATATTCGCAAGACACCAACCGCAAACCTTTTTCTATCACAAGAAACTGTTCAAAATTACAAAAATGATGTCATTAGATTTGAGAAAAGTATACTTTAGGTCGATTAATTCATTTTGGAATGATAAAAACAACCTTGATTCGAAATAATGGATCAAATATAAAAGGGGCCCGTACAATCGCCGACTCAAGTGCCAGGTGAGAGGGCGTTTGAGCGTTCTATTAGCCCAGCTCTCGTGGCTAACCCGTCTGCCTTCACTGAGTCGATCCGGGTAAGTTTCTCGAACGCACCCAAAGAGCGCACCAAATCGAAATAGAATGCTCCAAAACGAAAAGGAACATTAGGAACAAAATGTTGGGTGTTTAAAAATTGAAATTTAATGCCCAAACGGTGAAAAAAAATTTGATTAGATGTGTATAAAACCACGCGAATTTGAATGACCAATAACGAAAATGATCAGAACAATTCGCAAATTGGCCGGGAAAACCTATCCATGGATAAACGTTGTGCGGAAGATAAAATCGTTCCAACTTCGTTGTGATGTCGCTGCTTAGAGCTTTATGTCGCCCTCTGTTGTCTGAATTTAAACAGACATTCACTGGGTAAGCAAGACAATGTATCCTATTCAACGAGAAGTTATCCTAATGGAAATACGACGCGAAACTCCAAGAAATCACTCCAATTGACTTAAAATTGCAACGGGGTCTTTGAAAAAATGGCACAGCCATCATATTCAAGCATTATACTCAGAGTGACTCTGCCACATCACGCCCATTTCTATCAAGAACTATTTCCTCGAAAGTATTTTTTCTTAAACACTGAAAAGGATTATCCTAGAAATAGCCTAGCTCTGGCTTGTTGAGCTTTTATCTCGTCTTGTGCTTGTTGAGCTTTAATCTCGTCTTGTGCTTGTTGAGCTTTAATCTCGTCTTGTGCTTGTTGAGCTTTAATCTCGTCTTGTGCTTGTTGAGCTTTTATCTTGTCTTGTGCTTGCTTCGCAGTTAGTGTGCTTTCCCCTTGTCCAAAACCTCAACTTAATTCGGCAATAATCAAAGAGGGACCGTTTCACCTGGGGCCAATTTCATAGAGCTGCTTAAACACAAAATTTGCTTAAGCACAAAAAACACTTTGTTTAGTAAAACCATAGAGCAAGGACAGTCAAAACTCCATGTGATGTATATGCTTGTGACTGGTATTTAGCTGTTGTTTGCTTAGAATGACAACTGCATAGAGTTTTGGCTGGTAACCTAATTTTACTAAGCAAAGTTTGATGTGCTTAAACATAATTTTGTGCTTAAGCAGCTTTATGAAATTGGCCCCTGGATTACACTGGAGGACAAGGTTGAGATTTTTGTCCAGATCTTTAAACAGTCTAACCGTTATAATGCGTGAGGCATCAGAAGTCATGTCCTTGCAATACTTATTAGCCTTTTAGAGGTATGGCGGACACAATAGGAGGGCGCTATTTGATTTGGGTATAAATACAAAGGTTTTACCCAAATCAAATAGCGCCCTCCTATTGTGTCCGCCATACCTCTAAAAGGCTAAATTAGTTGTAACTTGGACGGCAAGGATGTTTCGTACCCATATAAAGGCTCCAGAGGCGGATCCAAAGGGGGGGGGGGGGGGGGGGGGGGGGGTGGTTCGAACCTACATAATTATGCATTGGCCCCGTAGAAATGTCAGCAAGATATGGGGAAAAGGGATCCCCCCCCTCTTTTGTGTTGGTCATTGTGCTCCCAGAATCTCAGGGTCCACTTTTGGGGCACGAAATAGTCGTGAAAGTATAATGCACATTTCTGCTAGCAGAAAATGAGAAATCGGGTTGTCCACTTTTGTGGCTTCATAATTAAGTGCTGAACGGAAGGAACAGGCGGTCAGTAACCTTGCAAGGAATCTGAGCAAAGTCCTTGATCAAAACCCCTGATCATTTTCTTAAATCAAAACCTCCGAGTATCATTCTCATTAACAGAAGATTATACAAAGAAGCCTACCATTCTATAGTTAAAAAAGAAATCGTACAAACATCTCATTCCCTGGTTGGCTCTTTCAGTTGTGTTTCATGTACAAAACTTTGGAAAATCTGCATTCTCTTTAAGTTGCAGCAATAGGCCTATCTATCTGTCTGTGCGTTTTGGCGTGGTACTATGGACAACTTTTTTTTAAATTGCTAATTTTCTAGTTCTACAAATTTTTTTAAAACTTTCCAATGAGACATGGAACAAAGAAATTGGTCCACGATAAGTAATGAACTAATTAGTTACAAATACGACTGTCCGCGTATGGCGCATGCATATAGGATGTGCAGTGGACCACTGAACACTTGCCTCGATTTTGAGCACAAGTCAATGGGGAACTGGCAACCAAACTGGGAGCTTCCGACTTTTTCACGTCATTTTTTTTATGGTAATCGCCCATCACAAGGCCAGAAGGCCACTCAAAGGTGCGGGCTACAGAAACAAATATTACAGAGAAAGTTTACCAAAAAATAAAGCCAAAAACATTACAGAGACAGAGTTGTGATCCGGTACCCCCAAAAATATGGTTTTCCCCGAAAGTTCAATATACATTTTACTGTACCCCTCATGATGAGGGAAACATTGTTTGTGGTGTTGTGTGTTGAGTTGAACCATGGAGGGGCCTCCATGGTTAAACACACCGATTTGGGATGTGTGGCCCAGCGCTGTTTACGCAGTCCGGGTCGGTGTCGAGACCAATAAATGTCCTTGTGTCTAGAGCTCCGCTCAGCTCAGTGTAGTCGAGTAACTGGCATGATGAGCCAATACAGAGTCCAAGCAAAATGTCTCACCCCAAAAGTCCCAGAAAATGACCAGAAAGGATCATACAAGATAATAATACTATCCTTGTGTTCTTACCCTTGCAAAATGCGAATAAAACAAAAGCACTCAGGGAGAAATGGCATCGCCAGTTTGTCCCATCTCTGCTCCGCATTTTTGGCCTAAGTTATCATTCTGTTCACTTTTTGCAAAGGTATATGAACAAGCGGATACTATCATTATCCTCCACGATCATTTCTTGCCACTAGAGACTACTAATTTAGGCCTGCAAAACTAATGTTTGGTTCATTTGTTTGTCATGATTTCCTTTCAACAAATGGTGGACTTAACAAACAAACTGTTCGGGTTTTCGGTTTTTGTTTTTAATTGCTTCTAATTATACAACTCTACAAAGAATGGCAAGTGATTCAAATCATTATATAATAAGACATTTTTGTTTTTCTTCTATCTGGCATTATGTATTAATGTCACAGGTCTGTTGAACTGATATAATTCAGTTCGATTTCACACCCACTAGATCTTCCGATTTTAATATGGTTAAATACATATTGTGCCCATTGTATTAACAAACCCAAAAATCCAGGATTAACAGTTACCAACCATGTGGTATGTTTGGATCTTGCATTGTTTAGCAGCCTCTACGTATACATAATTCAGGAGTGAATAAAAACCCCACTTTTTAAACTTTAATCTTACCAGATTAAAGAAGTGTCAAATGGGTATAGTTTATTTTCAACAATAACTCTATTGAGTGAAATGTGAAAGATGTTCATGCTGGTGCAGAATGGGATAAATCGAGAAGGAACAAGGAGAAATATACTGCAAGTATCTTGAAATTACTCAAATCACAAAGTTTGTCATTTTATACATGACAGAACACATGGAATCTAGCAAGGACTTACACCAATCAAGAAAGATCAACGCATTTGAAAAGATACTGATATAGTTGTATAAATGTAAAAGCTATTCAGCAAATTGTGCTGTTTTTATGGCAATTTAATATGATGGAACTACACATTTTCTAGGATGTCCTTGGCCAAATTGAAACTTTTTGTGAGTTTTAATTATAGTTTTACAAAGAAATTCGTTCCAGCCACTGTTGAGCTGTTCTGTTAAACTTAGCTGTACATTCATATGGAAAAATAGTAGCAAAATACTGATAAAATGGTGAAAATATCATTCCACAATTTTCTAAACTGCATAGTAAAGATAGAAACAGAAATTATCAATACTTTGATTTCATTCCTTGTGCATTTTAGTAACTAAATACAGATGTATGTACAAAATAGTTTACATGGAGATACTGTTCACAGTGTGACATTGGCTACATTGTCAGACCACTTGAAATTACCTGTCCATTTTAAAGTAATGATTGAAATACTACAGACCACATACATGTATGGAAATGAGAATTCCCAGTCTTAACACTACAGGTACCATTTACAATCGTTTACTTTATTCTGAATAAAGCTATGATATCCCAATGGATCATTTCCTGCCATTTCCCTGGTTTAATAAGGTTTTGGTTTAATAAAATAAACATGTATTTGTAAGTTTATTCACCAGATGGTAGCAGATAATAAACCCGAAATTTTAGCAGTTTTGCCAACTTGAATTAAGTTGGAATGTCTAAAAACCTGAATATTGATATTTGAAAATTGATAGAAGAAATCTAATCCGAAAGTGGGTACTTCTACAGTGATGGAGATGTAATTCCGATAAAACTGGAATGAGAACATGTTTACAAATGCACCGTAAAATATCTTAACCTGTCTTGTCTACAAAATGAACAGGTTGTTACAAAAAGTATCTTTACTCATGCTCTCTTAAATTAAAAAAAAATATATGTACAATTCAAATTCAAATTTAATAAATGTACACAAAGAAGTTGACATTGTTAGAAGGAATGCAGTGACAATTTCCAGAGTGCAGTGCAGAAAGAACCTACAAAATGCCTGAGGCATGAGAAACTCAAACACCATGCATGGAGCATTACACCACCATGCATGGAGCATTGCGCCACCATGCATGGAGCATTACACCACCATGCATGGAGCATTACACCATGGAGCATTACACCACCATGCATGGAGCATTGCACCACCATGCATGGAGCATTTTGCCAACACAGGGCTGAGTATTTACATGTTATCAATCAACGAGAATTTTCATTTCCCTGACCTTTAACTTCATGATTTATCTGAAAAACAACACTTTAGGCAGCAAATTATTCTAGACAGGATCATACAGGTAACCTGAAATATTAATAATTAACATAATTATTGTAATCCGCTTCCGGTGGGGTCAAATTGCATCCCTAACCTGTGGCTTTGAAGGAAGGGAAAGCACTAAGCATTCATAGAAAGCACCCCAAATTAAAAGCTAAAGGAATGAATAGAGTTGAAGAAAGGTGCAGTGTTAGAACATTTAATCCTGTATAGACTGCTTAGTAACTAATTACAGGACAGGACTTTCTTCTGGTAACCCACCAGAGTGATCTAAACAAACATATCTCTAGCCAAGGCAAAAGCCTGACTATCCTGTTTGCTTGATGCACTTTGAAGTTGAAATACACATTTTGTGTATCATGAGGTAACTTTCAGACATCATGTAAAGTGGTCTCAAGCCGTGTTTCCATTGGACTTATTTTCGTCAATCTACCGCGACTTTTCTTTAGAAATACAAAATTAAGTCCAATGGAGACACGCGCTAAACTAACGTCCCTGTCAACTTACCGCGACCTTGATGTAAAACAACCAGGCCGAAAGCGGTCACGGAAGATATCCGCACAGCCACGGAAAGTCACCAGGGACGATAAAAAGTCCAATGGAAACAGCCCCTCTGTGTAGAAGTACCGCGACCACGCGGAAACCACTGTGTAAACAATGTGACTTCCTGTATTGCGTCAACTACACAGCGATTATCACTAGCGTGCGTGCAGATATGGTGGTATGGTTCCCTGCCTCCTTGTGTTTACTTGTGATTACATGTGTACAGTGCAGTTGCACTCGTTTGCAGCGGATCGAACTGACCAGCGATCGGCCACACGCGTACATGCATACAACAGCTATACGTTTTTCAAGTCGTTCGTTTGCTGCTTGAAACATGGCAGATTTGATCATTTTGTGAGAGGTTTAATTGGGTTAGATGTCAGTGAAAAAGTTGGGGAAGGCAGAGAAGAATATTGAGGAGAACTGCCTCAATATGGAGGCACACATGCGGGAGTTATACACCATCCCTTCGAAACCGTGTTCACGAGACCCCCTAATCGCGATCAGCCCAACAGTTTTTGCATGGCCCCAGTTCTTCTTTCTCTTGGAACTACCACCAGTTGGGTCGGCTTTTTTTTTCTTTTTCGAGGAGGCCTTGGAACTCGGCAGTACATTTGACGACGATGCCATATTTTCTACAATAGACTAGACTGATCTCTTTGTGTCAAAGCGAGCGCGTCGGTATGTGTACATGTATGGTAGCTGACTATACAATGTAATTTAGCGCGCGAACAATTACGCTAGGTCACCGAGTCTATCCTGTTTAGGTCAAAGGTGATTGTGCACAGTGCCTGCAACGTGTCATTCTGCCAGCCTCGCAAGGCGAATAAACATTCTGTCGTGGGTATAAAAGTCAAATGGAAACGCACGGTAGAATTACGCGAAGGCATGCCGCGGCAAGTTTCCGCGAGGCCGCGGAAATAAAAGTCCAATGGAAACACGGCTTTAAATCAAGCAACCTTTCATAATTTGTTACACAACTAAAAGACCTTCTGAATACAGTGATTAGGGTGAGTTTATTCTCTGCTTGCAATTTGTCTCAAAAGATCCAAACTAACAGCCCTATAATGCAACATATGCAATTCATAGAGGCAGCTCTGTAATGCAATGTTTATACTAGATCAAAAGGAGTGCAGTGGTGTCTACACTGGTTGGTTAGCATACTCCTGCTTCTATTTAATCTGTGCTTGATGCAGTCCTACGCTGTAGACTACCCAATTACAATTAATACAGAGAACCAAATGAAAATATTCACATTAGATTTCATGAATTGTTTGACTTCTGGCTTGGAATAATTCTCAAAAACCATCTTGAACTCTACTATTCAAAACTTAGACTGATCACTACCCTCTGCCACATCTGTGGCTCATGTCAAGAGCATCCATCTTGCTTTACAAGAAATTTGTACTGCAAAACACAATCATACAAGTGCATCAATGTAATTAGTGTTGATCTCATTCTTCTCGTGGGGATTTATTAACGAAATGCAGAAATTTTATAATTGAAAAAGTGTATTTCAGAATATCAGAATGAAACAATTTCATTCAAGCCTATTATAAAAAAGAAAACAACATTTTCTCTGCTATTTTCCCTTTTAAAAACTAAGGTTGAAATGTAAGTTTGCTTATTTAAAAATAATTAAAAACTGATTAAATAGAAAACCTTCATTGTAAAAAATTAACTCATAACTTAAAATGCCCTTCTTCATAAAACATGTAAAATTAAAACCCAGTCATAGAGATGGCCAAAATCTTTACTTTACCAAAATGTGCTACAGTTGCACAGAAATATAAAACCAGTGCAAAACACTTCAATGTGCAGTATGAAAGACGTTGGGTCACTTACAGACACCCACCTGAAGAATAAGCATGTGGTTTTCATGCCATACAATTTGCACCAACAAATAACACATACAGATTCTGACTTCTGATCCATTGTGGTTCTGATGCTATGAAGGTGCTGCAGTGACTGATGGAGATGGTGTAGATGAAGAGATGTTGGACAAGGAAGAAGACATATGAACTCCTTCTGTTGAAGTGTCCACTGCACTAGCAGAGGTGGCTGAGGGTGTGGATCCAGTTGAAACCCCCATTGCACTTGGAGTAGTGGCAGAAGTGGGATCACTATTGGTGGTGGGTTGGGTAGAATTCGTCTCAACAGGAAGCTTTCTAGGTTTCATGTGGGACCACACATCAATCATCATATCAAGTCCAAACAGGTAGCCATCTTCGTGATTGCCTTCTACCCAGGGAGTACGATGATCATTGGATTCTGAGGAAGGCAGAGGAGTGGTCTTACCAAAGTCTATCATCCAAACGCTCGCTTTTCCTGTTCTGTCATGCACAAACAGGAGTGAACTTCCAATGACCTGTTGAAAACAGGATTTAAAACAAGATGAGTTATTTTACAATCAGTATGTGGCATAAGAGGGTTTCTGCTAGTTTAAGCAAAGCAAAGCAGCACTGTGCTGGACTTGATAACAAAAACCTGTATCACGAGGCAGCCAAGAATGCTAGTCACAGTTCAGCTTTTATAAACAGGTTAAACTCACTAAGCCAACCTAAATGAATTAAGCAGCTCCAGTTCCCATGTGCAATAACTTTAGAATGGTTAATTGTCTTCATAATGTGTACATGTGTAAACACTCGGTATCCTTTTTGTCCACACATGTACATATAGATGAATCCGACCTTCTTTGCTATTGGCCTGTACTGGTCCGACACGGGTGGCCATTGCTTGGGTACTTTCGCATACCGTCCGTTTGTCAACCCCAAGCTCCGGTACTTGAACAGATCTATGCTTGCAGTCATACAAAGCATGTTACTTTGCAAGTTTGGCTGGCCCCCTATCATGGCCGCATTCATCCTGACCATAAAAGCTTGATTAGATTTGTCTATAGATGTCATTCACACTTCTAATTTGGATACACGAAACAAATGGAATGGATAACAACATGAAGCAGAACCAGTGCCACCAGGATAAACAACTTGTCTCCAATGGATGAGGGTGTCCTAGCCAAATAATGTCAAACACACTGTGTACTAAATTTATAAGAATTTAAGCCAATCTGGTAATTCGGCTTACTTGCACAGTTGTTAAAATTTCAATTTGTTGTCATGCAGAAACATACTTCTACTTAAATCTATTAAAAGAGGGAGGTAAAATAATTCCTGAAAAAAAAGTGTTTATTACCAGTTAACACGCTTTTAATTCTTATAATAATTTAGCTTGAGGCAAGTTGCCTTTCCCAACCTCAGCTGAACATACCATTTCTTCCAAGCTCTTTAGAACTTTTGGCATTTTAAATTGATGTTTATGTACCTCATGCATAGCAAAGAATTCAGAAGACTCCAGTGTAGCTCGGATAGCTTTTAAACGGCGGATGTATTTAGTATGGATGCCAGCGTCCCCATCAATGAAGAAATTGAAACACTCGCTGATCTGCTCTTTCGTACGTACTGTCTTGTAGTCACGACTAGAATGGCCATCCCCTTTCTGTAAACAAATCAGTCCAAAGCAATGTTAAAGTAGTTCCAGGTAGTTCAACAAAGTAGTTCCATGACTTGTTGAGGTTGGGGATGGAGGTTGGGGATGGAGGTTGGGGATGGAGGTTGGGGATGGAGGTTGGGGATGGAGGTTGGGGATGGAGGTTGGGGATGGAGGTTGGGGATGGAGGTTGGGGATGGAGGTTGGGGATGGAGGTTGGGGATGGAGGTTGGGGATGGAGGTTGGGGATGGAGGTTGGGGATGGAGGTTGGGGATGGAGGTTGGGGATGGAGGTTGGGGATGGAGGTTGGGGATGGAGGTTTAGAAAGTACTCGTACTCGTACTCATCGTAAAGTACTCATACTCATAAAAATGCACTCGTACTCGTACTCACATGAAAAAATTCCATGTACTCGTACTCATGAAAATGCACTCGACTACAACACTTAAAGGGAGACATTGCTTTGGATTTTGCGATTTGGGCTATAAAACTGAAATGGATATGGTTGGGAAGCTTTTTTTAAAGTAGAATATAAAGATTCATACATATAACGTATAACTATCCCTTCAAATTGCGTAGTTTTTGTTTAATTTCGTGACAAATAACGGTCCGCCATTTTGTAGAACCAAATTTTTGACTCCACAAAATGGTGGACCGTGTTTACCAGTCGTATTTCCAGTCGCAGCTGGTTGAAGTACGTTCTGTTGATCCATTTTGATGTACTGTGGCACGACGCGCAGCACTGGCGATATGTATGGCGAGGTAGAGAATGGTACTTGGCGATCAGTTTACAAGGCCACTGGCTGCGGCGCCAGCCTAAAGACTCTTACAGCGTATTTTGCGCATTATTTAGACGGTGGTATTTACTACTGGAAATAAGTCTATGTTTCGCAGGTCAGATGTCAGTGGTCAGAGGCCAATTTTTTTTTGTAATCACTACTCACTAATTACAACACATTATACGTGTTTTTTTTGCATGAACAACTCTTATAAAAGATAAGGAACATTTCCAAACAGCAAAATCTCATGACATTTGAAGGCAATGTGTCCCTTTAAAAGTATACAGCATTTGAACATGTTTACCACAAATTGATACATCGATCATGTCGTAAATTGCACTTGTGCTCAGTTTTATAAAGTATGGCTGGAACTGATGACATTTTTCCTTTTATAATTGCGTCAATTTACCTTGACACCTTCAATCCTGAATCCTAGAGTAGCTGATGAACTCATGAATTCTCTCCATTGCATGTAACGTGGTTTAGTGACCGCTCCAAGCCGGCGTTCATCTGATGTTGGTTCGTTTGGATCAATCTCAATCATCTTTTGATACATGTCCTGCATAATAAGAAAATCAACAATTATTAAATAAATGGACATGTACATGTATGGAGTACATATCTTGCATTGTAATGCACATCGAACATGTTGAAATTTAAAGGAGAATTCAGGTTGAAGGACTCAACAATGACCAAGGCAACCTCTAACTCAACGGTTGGGGTTGGACGACATGTACATTGTGGAGATCCAAAATTGGGACAATGTTTGGAGTGAAATCAAAGTGAATGGATGTAGACAAATGTTATCAGCCCAAACATGTCCTGTGAACAAAAACAATTCTCATGTGAGGTTTGTAATCAACTACGCTGGGCAAGCTGCACTATATACAGAAGGCTCTGGTGCCTGGGATTACCTAGATTTACTGTCAAGAAAATGGCAGCCAGTATTGATTTACAACTTCAGTCATCAAACCGTCAGGCTGGATGGAATATAAATGTGTATACATGCAATGGATATGCCATAATAAGGGTTCATCTTGAATTCATCTGTAAGACTACATGTACAATGTACATGTACATTGTATGTTGTCATTTCTGAACTAATGTTCCACTTAAATAATTTCAGATATATTCATGTAATAAGATGTTTAGAGATTAGCCTATTTTTGTTCAAAGGACAATGTACATCTACAGTACATTGCAATTGAAAGTTAACTTCAAAATGGGAAAATCTTTTCACACTTTTTCTCATCCCAGGGAATTCATTTTCATTTCACAAAATGTAAAAATATTTTCCCAAAATGGGAAAATATCTTCACACCTTTTCACAAAAGTGTGAAAACATTTTCACACTCTTTTCACAAAATGGAAAAATAATTTCACTCTTTTCACAAAAATGGGAAAATATTTTCACACTCTTTTCACAAAAGTGGGAAAACATTTTCACACTCTTTTCACAAAATGGGAAAATAATTGTCCCCACTTGAATTAGCCTCCCATTTTCTCACTTTTGTAAAAACTTTTTCACATCTTTGTGAAATAGGAAAAATAACGTGTACATGTACATGTACATGTGCATGTGCATGTGCATGTACATGTGCATGTATGTAAATGTACAATTTGTTCTAGATGCTTTCACAAAACACGTTTGTTCATCTCTCAATATGGAAAGCAGAGGATAGTAAATCTCAAACAGGAGCATAATCTTTCATTATTTGCTAATGTTAGAGGAAGACGGCATAGAATTTTAAAGGCATTCCATTTGAACACGAACCCGTTTTGTTTACTATACCTCATCGTCATACATGTACATATTCACAAACAATTTTGTCCCCATCAAGATCGCATTAGCATCAAGATTTTCTTCGGCAAAACGTTGAACCTGTAATGTAGCACTGTGTGTGGCCCTATCTTTTCGACTGCGGACGGTGCATCAGGCCCCAGGACCCTGCTGTGACGATCGTCCCGATCACGGTGGCATAGTACGGGCGGTACACAGTCACCACGACCGCGCCGCACGTCGTGGCCCCATCTTTACGAATGGTGCATCAGGCCTGACGGTTGAAAACGAGCGCCGTTTTTCTCTCGTTTTTTCGCCATCCAACAACGCAAAACTTTGAACAGGTCATATTTCCTATAAAATGCTAACCCCCAAATCCGCACATTTCAAAAAATTGCAACAATGACCAATCATGTACGCTGCCTTTAAACATTTCTGAATTGGCTCAAAAGCAGTACTTCATTTAGTGCCCAAGAAAGTACATGTACAATGTACATTTGTATCTTAGCAAAGCGAAGTATTGAATCCTGGTAGATTTGGTAGGGTACAAAGGTTAATGAGATGGGTCATTGGTCTATGTACACATCACAAACAGCTTCCATGCAGCATTATATTGTACATGTACAGTAACCCTTACAACTATGTAATATTTATTAACCCCTTGAGTATGGCTATTATCAGGAGGTGCCGTGCAGCCAAGCGAAATGGACAATGTGCTTGTGCTTGTGCACAAATAGCGGCTGTAGGCGTCATCCGGCCTGGCCGGTGGCACTGTTTTTTTTTCACCATTTGACGTCATCCGTACGCAAGGGGTTTACATTGTAATACATACAGTACATACAATGTATGCACTGGTTTGAGCAACCTTGCCTGCCATTGTAAAATAGTACAAGCTGCCATAAGAATTCACTGTCTGTACATTGTAACTGCACCAATTCTACCATATTCTCCATGAGGATGTTGATAAATTAACAACATCCTCATGCCCTTTGTGACCTATATAGCATGTATTTATAACCTTCAATATCGTCACCAATATTGGCAATTACGGTTATGTTTCTATACAAGTGACGTCAATAAGTTCCTGTTATGGCAATTCCTGGCAGCAGTATCATGATGATGCATGCATATCCCAAAGGTCACAATATTAAAGTTAGCCTATCACACTGATTACTGCACACATGTACACACCAAGCAGGAAAATATACATGTGTGTAAGTACTCTCGTGGTAATTCTCGGATGGCATACAGACACTTCAATTGTAAAAACTATTTAAAGCAATGCCTTTCTTCCTGAAAATGAAAACCACAATTCACAGAAAACAGAATTTGCATTTAGCTGATGCTTTGCCTTTCTTGAAGTACATGTACAATGTACGTACATTGTACCATACATGTATAGAGAGGTTTCGCAGCGTCATGAATAATGATACGCGTACGTATACATCATCACTTCGGGCTTCTGTGTTGTGTATCCGTAGTATGACGGATATCGGCAGCCATACAAAATAGTAGCATTACAGATATCATTTTCGCAGTATTATTTCATTTTTTTGATCGTGGATGAAAAATGTTCACCAGTATGTTGTCCTTGGTGCTAGCTGTTGTCCTTGAATATGGATCAAAATTTTACATTTGCAAGACTTAATCGACTCAAATGTGTTAATTGTGAACTCAGGGTTGTACCAGGACTCGGTGCAGCACTATACGCGTATGTGATGCTCATGCCTGGCATAACTTTACTCGACATCAAGCGGGTATACTGGCTATTCTCTTGGTCAAAAATAGATGGGGATAGACGAAGATTTTCTTTACCATACATGTATGTTGTGTCAGGGAGAACCAGTAAGGTTCAGAAATTATGGGAGAGTTCGTCAAAAGAAACTACAAGGGAACCTTTTTAAAATTAATTATTGTTCTTGGTTTTTGCAAAAATGTCAGCATAGTCAGAAATTGTTTGGTAAAAGTGCAGGACCGAGTTCCATGTAGACCTACATAGAGAACGGAAACACTTTTGGGACTTGTTACGTGAAACAAAAGTTCGAAGTGCATTGACGCATACGTTAGCGTCCAAAACCTCTCTATTATTAACAGTGTATGTGTTCATTGTAAGTTCTTTGAAACAGACTGTGATAAAGCAAAACAATAGTGGAATAGATGCTTCCAAGGGGAGTGGTATATTGTAAGGATGAGGGAGTGCATTGTGAGGTGGGGGTGTAATCAATTTCCAATAATTGGAACTTTTTGTTGAACTATTACAGAGATACCGGGAGATGTTCTTTCTGAGCTTGTATAAGTTTTCTGTTTTCTGTAAATTTTCTGTTTTGCTACTCTAAAGTTCCAGCTGTATACATTTCAAATAGTCATGTAAATCAAGACTGGTTACACTGCAGGCTTCCATATCCTGACGCACAAGTCATGTACATGTACATGTACATGTACATGTAGGCTGTACTCCAGGAAACCATTAGTGTTTCTGTCTTTGTATTTTTGGTATGCATTTGTACATTGTATTTCAGAAAATATATAGAAATGTACAATGTAGGTTAAATCAGTTAGCATTTTGACTTTGCAGCTTGAAGCATCTAGACTTTAAGGCATATCCCTAATTCCTTTTTGTGAGAGCATGAATGCCACCAGCTCGATGTCCTGTGCGAGTCATGATAGTGCTCGTCTTGATGTTATGTGTACATGCATAGCTTGTCAGCAGCACACATACAGTAGCCTCAGTCATAATACAAGACATAATAATCTAATGAAAGAAAGGTTTGCGGAAACACCACGTGGAAATATTTCTCAAATGAGAGAATGGTTCTGAAAAGAGCCAGAACTCGACATTCCGGTCAGTATGCTCTGACCGTCTTCATGAGAATGCCTAAACTCTAAGAAAGTACATGTAAATCTTAAGTAACCTTAACCTAACTCCCCAGGTGGTGTGAAAAATCGTTTTAAAATTAGAGGATTCAGGACTGTTAGGGTTAAGTTGCATCCTGGGAGGATGCCAAGTTGCATCATGTGAGGATGCCAAGTCACTAGACTCCTAAAGCAAGCTAGGATTGTGGTGTGCCCACTATAAGGTGGAACAGTAGGGCAAAAGTCTAGGTAGAAAGAGGACCTAGGGTATAGAGAACCCATCAGTCTGATGTGTGTGGTTCTGTAACACTGTAAGAGTGGAAGCCAGATATCATTGAGGTGAAAGCCGATATCTTGTGGGACTGTGTTGTGCTTCCGGATCTCGATGGCTTCCTGGATGCGTCTTGGATGCCAGGACTGAATCGGAGCAATGAGTTCAGCTTTGTGGTCGTTGATGTGGGAATGCAACATAACCCTAACAGTCCTGAATCCTCCAATTTTAATATGATTTTCCACACACCCTAGGGAGTTAGGGTTAATGAAGGTTACTTAAGGTTTACTTTCTTAGAGTTTAGGCATTCTCCTGAAGACGATCAGAGCATACTGACCGGAACGTTGATTATACCTCGGGTTCTTTTCAGAACCATTCTCTCATTTGAGAAATACTTCCACATGGTGTTTCCGTAAATCTTTCTTTCATTAGTATCTCCGCCATGCAAAGCATTAAATCTTACAAGACATAATCTCCAATGTATGTACATGTATTAAATCTCCGCTTGTATTGATCACTTTGTTGCCTGCATGGAAAAACATTTTATTTTTCAAAAAACTTTGAAAGGAATTTTTATTCCGCCAAGCCTGGACAGCCCATCCAGTCCACAGAATATGCAATTTAGAAGAGTTGAGAAAGTTGATCTAATTGGGGTTTCACACAACTGGACTTACCAGTACCTGGGTAATTAATTACCCGGGTAGTAGTACATTACGCGGGTAGAACCTAACTCGGGGAATCATTTTCACACTACAAAGTTAACCCCGCAATTCAGCTTACCCGCTTCAGTGCGCTGCGCTCCCAGGTAAACGCATTACGCGAATGATAACCTGGAGAATGTGCATTGCTTGACCTCTGCCCTCCCAAAACCCTGAACCATAATGTCATTTTCACTGTGAGACTTAAAAGTACGATTAATTATATAAAATATATCTTCATCAAAAAATTAGCTGGCCTGACAAATATATCTTAATATTTTTCTTCACATGATGTCATTGTCGGCATTGAATCATGTAAAAAAGTTAGGGAGAGGGGAATCCAGAATTTCATAAGAAAAAACCTGTCAAAAGTGACAACAACCCCCCCCCCCCCAAAAAAAACATGATATCCGCCTGAAAAGTTTCCTCCTGCAGACAAATTGACATACATGTACGTATGGGTATCATGAAATTTGTTCTGGGGCTAGGGTGGATGTTTTCAAAACTATTTAAAAGGGTATACATGCTTTGGCCAAAACTAATTAGCTGGTCATTAAAACAAGACCCACCCACCCGAGTTGAAGTAAACCCGGCGAACATTCACACTACTAACCCGGAGAATCGTCTCAAGGTCTTCGTTAACCCCGAGATTGGTGGGTTAACCCACCTCGTTAGTAGGGTTAGAAATTACCCGAGTTAAGTGGGGTTTTGAGACAGTTAACCCAGAGAATTTCTAACCCCGAGAAGTGTAGTGTGAACACGTCTATTACCTGGGTAATCTCAGAGTTAAATATTTTGTTAACCCCGCGATTACCTGGGTAACAGTATATAGTGAGAAACAGCTATACATTTGTAAGTGTCAGCAGGCAGTTACATGTAGTTCGTGCACTGCTTACGCTCTTTAGGCATTGCATGCATACATGTAGTAGAACCACATACATGTACAATATGTATGTTTGTCATAGCACATGATAGTCTATAGTCTCAGCTTATTCAAGGTACGTTGTACGTGAATGGATGCACTCTGCATCTACACTTTGCTTAAACTTTGCTTTTTATATCAAACTGTTGTGCTACAGTATGATGTACATGTGTACGTATATATACAATGTATATTCATCTTATAAATTCAGTCTAGGAACACTGACACTAGAAAGGACATTTCTTTAATCAATTTTTTAATGTGTTTTTTCTCATAAATCTTGCAATGTTTTTGTAGGCAGGGCCCCTTGAGAAGTCAACATGTATGTACGCGACTTAAAAAACAAAAAAGCCACCTCCTGCATCAATTTATTTTCAGTCAGATGATAAAACTAATAATTTATTTGATGGGGCCTAACTGAGTGGCATATACAGAGTCAAATGATGAAAACACCCTTCCTAAGGCACACATAAAAACAAGTAAAAAGGTCCTTTACGACTGATTTTGTAGGACTGCATCAATAATAAATGATCCTGACCTTTGATTCTTCTTCCATTAGTCTTCTACAATTCCTACATCAAACATGACAGGCTAGATACTTGAGTTCCACTGATGTCTTGCATAGGTCAGATTCCTATCAAGCCATGGTCATGGATAGATACAAATGCACTCATGCACACACACTCCTTGACTGTGAATTCAAGTAGGACTTGAATTACACATGTACATGATGGCCGACATGTGTAGTAATACTGCTGGTTTGATTTTAATGGCAGAGATACATGTACATCATGCCACTTATGGTTCCAAGACGTCCTTAGCGGTGCGACGTACATGTATAGCGCGCACGGCCGGCCGACAGCGCCCTCCAGCTACACACACACACACACACACACACACGCCAAGGCCAAATCACAAAGAACGTCTTAGCTATTTCGCAAGTTCTGCTCGCAAAATCGCAAGCAGAACTGTGAGGCATTTGCATGCGCGTGTGATGTAGCTGCATTATCGCATGTAAATCGCAAACACTCACTAGTCCAGTTTCTGTACGTACATATGTGCATGCACACGTACGTTCAAGGTACGTTAACTGACCAGTAAGTTATTACTAAAACATGAATTTCTTCCAGTGCGCAAGCGAGATTATTTGTTTGACCCGCCTGTTAAATTATGCATAAGCAGGTCGTGCACGCTTCCATGCAAAATAGCCAAGACGTTCTTTGTGATTTGGCCTTGACGTGTGTATAGCTAGAGGGCGCTGTCAGCCGGCCGTGCGCGCTATACGTCGCACTGCTAAGGACGTCTTGGAACCAAGACTACATGCCACTATGCGAATACAATGTTGGAAACGTGTACTATTATTAATATTTAGTACATTATCATTTTCTACCAAAGACAAGAAATTTACAAACTGAACTGAATGTAATGGTTGTAAACATACCTTCCGAAGTTTTGGCTTCTCCCTGGCTTTCTTTAGTTCCTCTTCAAGGTACGTTCTGAGAGAAGAATACAAAATATACACAAATGATTCAACCAACTACGAGTTTGTAGGCTACATCGATATCACTTAAGACAAGCAGTAATTGCTGGCTACACATCAGTGTTTTTCAGATTGGGAAAATGAAGAAAATGCTCAAAAGCAAATGTTTGTAAAATGATTTTTCAAGTTCTGAGAATTAACCAGATTAATTCTAACAATTGAAATTGATGACATTATCAAACCTTAAGTTACAGGTGTACATGTACATGTATGTGGGAGAAAAACACAAACTTACATTACATTTCATATCCAATGAATTATTTACATAATGTGACAAAATTGCTCTTTTAAACTTGTCAACATACTGTAGGGATCATTTAATTTCAATTTAAAAATTTACAATTTATTACTTGAAATACCATGTAAGTCATGAGTAAAAAAGCAAGCGACGCGATATGAAGGTGTCATTTTGATATCTTACATGTATGGCTTTGTTATGCTTACAAAAGGGCTACAGGCTTACTCATTTGTAGATTTATTTAAACTGAGCTATGAATGGAATTTTAAGAATTCTTCAAGTGACAAATTTCCTATATTAACCCTAACATTCATAAATCCATCAAAATCCTTCCCCGTTTTGGAGGATTTCGGCGGATTCGGGATACCTCCATATTGAAACCTGGGGGATTTTGATGGATTGAGGATTGTAAGCCTAGCGTTACTGCAGGATTTTGATGGATTCAGGATACCTCCATATTGAGCAGTCACCAAAACCAACTTTTTGTACATGACAAAATAGGTGGATTTTGGCGGATTCAGGATACTTTCTAGTAAAGTTACCCAAGGGGTTAGGGTTAATATTCAATGGTGTATTTAAAAAACAAAAACATTACAAAAGCAGTTCTTTTTTTCTGAGAAAATGGTCTGTCAAACTTTACAATAGTAGTTCTATTATCTCACAGGTCTTTCAAATCAACTGGAATTATTACAATAACACAGGAATAGTTTTATAGTTTTTTTGTTTTACTAGAATAAAATTTACAAATTCAGATCATTTAAAAAAAATTCTACAGAATAATATCATCACACCAAAAATTCAGTGTGAAATGGTATACATACATGTGTAAATCTGTCAAATGAGTTATTTCCTGTTAAAGACGTTATAGAGGATGTTGATTTCCCAGAGAAATCAGCATTGTAATTTGTGTAATTATGTAGCTTAGGGTATTACAAGAGAAAAGGCAGTTATTTCTGCCATGAAATAATACAAGTTATCTTTAAGAGCTGTTTTTATCAAGCCCAATGGTGCCTTTTGTCTAAAAGTCGTGAACGCGGGCAGCAAACATCGTACCGTCATGAAATGGCCTCAATTTTGTGTCTAGCACTAAGGCACAAAAGGGGACTTCGTCTTACGACCTCAGATTTGTTTGCTGCTAGCAGGGACGACTTTTAGACAAATGGCAGTGAGCCACATGTACATGTACATGGAACTTGATTAAAAACAGCCATCAAAAGTAGTTGGTTTTTAATATTATTTCATAGCAGAAATAATTGCTGATTCTATTGTAATATACCTTAATCTACATGTACATAAAACTACAAAATGATTTTTATACCCAATCAACATCCTCTTTAACATACATGTAATGAAAAACATTACTACCTACCAGAAATTCAATAATCAAACCTAATTGAAGTCTTTTACATGTACACATGTACATTTATTTGAACCCAGAGCTACAATGTACATGTAGAACCTATTCAAGGCCTTAGATTGGCAATGGAGAGGACTTTCTACAATGTAGTTTAATTCTCTCGTGTATGACATTGAGTGAAGTACCGGTACATAATAATAATTTGGGAGGCTAATCATCCTTACTGGCAGCTTGGATGCTGAATTGCGAAGGACGCGGCTACAACGTGGTCGAGTCGCTGGCACGTAAAGGCGCCTCTCTGGCAGCCGGCCACATCGACCCATATATGACCACGGAGCACAGCCAGAGATCGAAAGTGTTTTTCCGGACAGAGGAAAGCTGGAGGACCCGGAGAAAAACCCTAACATATGGTCTGCAGCCGGGAATCGAACCCGGGCCACATTGGTGAGAGGTGAGCGCTTAACGCACAAGCCACCCATGTACATGTACATGTACTGACATATCTCATTGTCTACATGTCTACTTTGTCTACATGTTATCTACATGTAGTTTGTGTACACTATTGCAATATCACAACCAGACCAAATATAAAATCAATAAAATCCATGAATGAGTTTTCTAACAACTGTCAAAGCTGAGTACATGTAACTACAAGTTTGTTATTGACAGGCACCTGTGTCATGCTTAAGAAAATACCAAGCTACATGATTTAAAATATATATCTTGTGGGTACATGTACAAAATGTACATGTTATAACCTCACTGAATTTATAGAATATGTATAGATATACGTTCGAGGACAAGAGGAGAAAGAAAATACAAATGAATCTTTCTTGTCCTCGGGAGTTGGTCTTTTGTTAACTCTGCGGTGTGCCATGGCGCTGTTTTTGTTAGGTAGGTCACCATGGTGTAACAAACAATGCGTGTATATTGTCATGGCAATCGGTCCTGGGACGTAGAAATACGTGCTTAGTATGGGAGTTTTTTTTAAGTAAAGTAACAATAGGAAACACAAAGCATTGTCCTTAGTACAATGTAGTATGGGAAAACACGACTATGTGTATACACCAGTGTTGTAGTCGAGACCCCGAAGTCCGAGACCGAGACCGAGACCTCGATACCTTGTATGTCATTTACATAATAAAAGAATGCAAAAAGATCACAAATTTCCATATATGCATTATGTGCAAAGGAGTATACATGTATAGTACAAGTAAACCGTATTTATTGACATCAAGAATAAGGCTGCGGTTACACGGTTAACTGACCATTTATCCGGTTTTGTTTACATTACATGTATATCGGTTCGGTAGAAACGACCGCGATGGCTTTACGCGGTATAGAGTACACGCCGCTGATCGTAATACATGTACATGTACACGTAGTTCGTGTATTTGAGAATGTCGTTCCCAACTTCCCATACATGAAGCTAATGCGCTACATGTACGTTTGGGCACGCGTACACGGCAAAGAAACGAGGTTGTTATCATGTCATGTACTGCACGTTTATAAATCTTTAGTCGAGTAGAGCGTACTGTAATCGATTCTGTAAACAAGAAGTTGTCATATACTGCACAATTATACATCTCGAGTCGAGTCGAGCGTGCTGTAATCGATTCTGCACATGTGCTGTTTGTATAAAATATTGGTGGTCTCGATACCGAGACCAGAAAAATACCGAGACCACGGGGTACCGAGACCGAGACCGGGACCACGAAAAACTGGTCTCGAGACCGGTCTCGAGACCGAAACGGGTCTCGAGACCTACAACACTGGTGTACACATGTGAAAGGATTCAGGTTAAAATTGGTACAGTTGTGTGTATTAGGATTAAGTTTAGAAAAAAGTAATGGATGTACTTGCAAAAATATGAACATGATGCTTAATTGTTTCCATTTGAAGTACAAAGTGGTGGTTGCTTTCAATTCTTCTAAAATCTTTCCAAATCAGTCACACAAAATGAAACTTTTTGTTTCTTAACCCCTTGGGCACGGTATTTTACGGGACACGTCGGGGTATTGCAGCGGTTCTGGCAGCCAAATTGAACCGCTACAATGTGTTTGTGCAGTCAAGCATGACATAGACAATAATCCAACAATGGATTGAAACTGCACAAACGGCAGTGACACTTTTTTTTGCGTCCACAGACGTGATCCGTACGCAAAGGGTTAACAGAAGAAACATCTTGTCACAATAATAAATTACCCCATCAAGAATGTTTCTATGTTATTCCATGTAATATGGAATTAAAATAAAAGTAAAAGTAAGGCAAATAATAATAAAATTTTCAATTTTTTTGTACACAATTCTTTGGAGACTCAACTTGTGTACAGATGACATGCTTTGGCTTTAACATGGATCAAAATTTGGCTCCTCCATGAAGCAGTTCACATGAAATATGCATACGGTGTAAGATGCTTAAAAATAAATAAAACGGAAACGACTGATGGCTCTGATATGATAAGGGCACTGTACAAGATACTAGTACATCACGATAACAAACCCATTATAGACTGCACTAAACAGATAACTGAAAAGCCTATCCAGATAACAACTACACTGCAGAATACTTTAGAAATGTCAATAGGTGAGTTCAACCCTGCTCTACATGTATCTGGACCAGGGTTGAAAATATTATCCCCAGGGCAAGACATTTTCCCTGGGGCGAGAATGGCAGTGAGAAATGGGGAAGGGTTGAGTTGGTATTTTAGACTTCTACAAAGCCAGCGAGGGCGGTATATATACATGTAGTACATTGTAGCTAATAAAAAGCTGGTGGTCATTTTTAACTGAGAATTTGGTGACCATTTTGAATTGAAATGCTTGGTGGCCATCTTAAAAAATAGAATAAAAAGGCCCTTATCCTCCTCTTTTTGAAAAACCTGGATGATCAGCTGGTGTGTTTTTACTTGGCATTATTGTGTAAAAATTTGCAACTGGAAAATTATTTGTTTTGAATCCAACACAGATTACATTCACAATTACACTGTGCAAGAACCAGAACCATGGTGTAATTTGTTTATTTAAAAAAAAACAAGAATGTAATACATTGCTTATCTTTGGCACATCCATCAATCAATATTAAAAGTTTGATAAAAATGATTCATATACTAACATTGAGTTTGTCGCATTTTTTCTTTTGCTAGTCAATTTTATCACATTGCTAAACAAATGACAATGATTAGCATTATTTGCTCATCAATTTTTTTTCATATTTCCATCACTACCGGTATGTGCATTATTTGCAAACGTGTAAAAAAAACTCTCGCGTGCACGGCACACATTCTTTCTTTGAAGCTTTCTTTGGAGACTGAATACTACACTCTCTTCAGCGATCATGTCAGCCAATTCGTCAGCCATGCCCCAAGAAAAAACGGACGGGAAAAGCGCTGTGGAAAAATCTTGGCATGCTTCCACCGAGATTTCTGGATAATGTAATTTCTGGATAACTGGATAACTACACATGTGCACCACTCGATGAGCGTTCCCCCTGATGACTCTCCCAATAATCCATTCATCGATCACTTAAGTCATGTGCAATACTACAATATTTCATAGTGACAAAATTTCACGCTACACCAGTGTAGCGTGAAATTTGGTCACCATGAAATACAGGTTGTATGGTAGTATTACACATGCCATGTGATCGATAATATCGATAATTGGGAGAGTTGCCGGTCACGTGAGAGGGTTTAACCAATACGAGGGAAGAGAAGCCTCAATTTCATGGGAGTCCGATATTCATATGACACCGTGTTCAAGTGAAAAATGACAGTGCCAATCCCGCCCCGGGGAGAGATAAGTGGGGTTTGAGAAAAGCAAGTGAGAATTGACGCAGGGTTGAACTCGGGGGTGAACAATTGCGCGTCACCCCTTTGATTCACGTCTTTTCCTGCCTTAAGCCCGCAGCTCGGTCGGCAGTATTTGGTGCTGTACTATACTCCATCCACGGTGCATTCACCCGCCATATCCATGTGGATGCCAATCACAATCACGATGCTGCACGCACACACGTGATGAAAGTTTGCACAGAAGTCCGAGCTAGCAGCAGTTTGCACTAATCGGTCAAACCACCGAAGCCGCATTGCGGACGTCTAGTTGCCTAAAAATGTACATGTACATATGTTCCATGCTTACGGCGAACGCTGTCCCATGTGTTTTAGTGTTGTCATGGTTGTAGCTGTGTATTATGTGGCTGAAAATTTTGGACTTCGGGCTAAATTTGCTTTCGGCGAATAAATGTCCTGCGTGGTCACTGCATGTACAGTACATGTACGTACATGTATCGCTGTATGCCTACAAAAATGCGCGTTGGCGCCGTTGTTTGTACACTGTACATGTACATGTACAGTATGCCAACAATCCGACCGGACATACCACCACTTCACACACGGAGTCACGCAGTCAGAAGCAAGCAGCTTCGAGCCTTGTGCATGCAACATAAAGTACGGAATATCGATCTTTCTTCGCCACTGTGCACAGTGTTGGAACTTTCTAAAATGCCTTGGGCCAAAATGTAGTGTAAACAAAAAATCGTGAGTATTGCTGAAAAAAGGGTACTTGCCCGTCTGGCTGGCAACCTGGAACATTTGGTTGTCCGACAAAATATTTTGGTTGTCCCGGGACGTCGGACTACCGATTCTGCGAGCCCTGGGATAGAAACTAATTTCTTCCTCACTTCAGTGACACAAAGTCAATTTACAGTGCATGCTTCATGAAACAATTTCTCATCTTTTCAAGAAACATTAATTTATGTGCATGGGGGTTCATGATATTAAGAAATCTATTTTGCAAAATAAAGCTCAGAAGATCTCGTATGTACCTACCTCGTTCCGATTTTACAGTCCATAACAGACGGATTATCAAAATCTCCAAGCAGATCTTGCATTTGTACATATTCTGAGATGATTGCCATTAAGGAAATTCTATCTTTGGTTTTTTTGTCTTCACTTCTAATTTGTAAAAAGCCAGCAGGTTTAGACTCTTGTGAATTACCAGACATAATCATACAAAGTTCCAGCATACATGTAGAGTACCTGTACGTGTATTTCTTTCGGCTAAGCCCGGTAATAAGACTGCTTTTAGCCATTTTTCGTTGAGAATTGTTTGGTAAAATAAAACCACTTATGTAGGCCAGCCACATTAAAGACAAACAGGCTGTATCCTGTTGATTACAGGCTGCTACAGTTTGTCTCATAACTCAATGTCTAACTGAAAAGGATACTCTCCGAGTTCTTCTCTACAACTCCTTTGTACTCGGGGATGTAAGGTCTTAAGATGTCTGCCATCAGTTTCTTTAGAGCCCACTGCTCCTTCGGGGTATGTTTCTTCAAGATGGTGCCACATTCACCAGCTCTGAAGTTGCCTACAAACAAATTCATAACCGCTAGTTAATAGAGAATAGAGAAGTTAATAGAGAAGTTATATTACACATGCATATTGCCTATGAATGGATCTGAATGATGAGGTACATGTAAGTTGCATTTTGAATTTTACTTACTCAGTTTAATTCAATTTGATTAACATCAAATCAGATCTGTGGCAGAACACTTTTGAAAGGGGTGGGGGGTGGGGGTGGGGGGGAGGGGGCAAAGCAGTGCCGGTACTGGCCAGCTACTGTCCTTTTCTATGTTTTTCTTGTGCGGAACTACGTGTACAAAAGGGGGGGGGGCATTTCCCCCAAGTGCAAAATGTAGGAGAGGGGGGAATGGTCCCCCTGGACCCCCTGTTCCACCATACAATGTAGATGGTGTATTCCTAACAAATACATTTGTGTAGGCGGTTTCTTCTGGACTATGTATGTACGTGTATGTGTGGGTCATTCCACCAGGTTGGGACACAGTGTTTTTTTTTACCATATCATTAAAACCATCATTACATTTAATTCAGTTATTTCATGTGACATCCGTCTTTGGGTGTGAGATTATTTGAGAAAGTTTTCAATTATGTAAGTTATATTTTAACAAAAAAATGATAAAAGGTGTGATATTTTGATGTAAAATAGACGTAACATGGACACTGTGTCCAACATTTAAATGTTTGTGTTTTTTCAACACTTTAATAAATAAATATGGGAAATTTATTATGTACAATAATTAAAAGACACACTATGCAACAATGAAACACCTTTTTACGGCAGTCAGTGTCCAAATATAGCAGAAATTGTTGGAGTTTGCAAGGCTTAGGGTTGGGGTATAGTTAGGGTTAAAGGATTGTGTTTGTTCATTTTTTAGTTGCATTAATTGCACAAGCATTTCACTGGTAATTTCTATCTCTGGATTAAAATCAACACCCCTACAAAAAAAAGGCACTTAATTACAAACTTGTACATGTACTACAGAAAATGTACAAGTACAAAACATTCGCTATCTGATGATTGATCCATTCGCTATCTGATGATTGATCTATGGCTAGGAACCTGAACTTTGACATTTCTAACTAGTGTCCGGACACCATTCCACAAATAGACTGTGACCTTTGAGCACAAAGAGGGTGAACAAACAAGTGTTTTATGAATTTGGATACTTATGGGTAGTGCTTTTGCTGTAATTGTAAGAAATAAATGGATTTGGGGGTTAGCGTGATAGCAAATACTGTAACATTACTGTCGACCTGTTTTGTGTGCATACATACATGTATGTAGATGCTTGGGAAAACAGAGAAAAAATTCTGCTCTAGTAGTCTGGTTCCCTACAATTTTATAACCCTACTTTAGACAATTCAGAGCAATTTGTAGTCAGGGAATTATCAGGTTGGGGAACTAGACTATTTCCAACTTTTCCAAATTTCCAATTGTCTTGAAAACAACAACACACCAGGTGCCATGATTTCACAGGATGCTTGAGACTGCTATTTACTTACAGACTATAGTGCGGTATTTCGTAATAATTCAGTATAGTTTAAATTTGTTTTTATTTTATGTTTGCAAGTGCTGTATACTAATACCTTTAAATGAATCTCATAGAGAAATAGAGAATGTATAAACAGGGTCATCGGACTGAAATTTACAAATGAAAGGACACACTATCCACGTACATGTACACGCAATTTAAAATGCCAGTGAACACCCAGCCACATGTTCAACCCCAGCTCTGTTTGTCATGCCATACATGTACAGTACAAACTAGTGCTGACGATATTAATTTTTTTCGTAGACGATTTTTGTTCTCCCGAGATATCGCTGATAAAATCGTCAACAAATTTCAGCATGATTAAAATGTCGCAAAAGTTCGTTCATAACTACATAATCGCCCGCCCTGTTTGTCGCCAGTCATTGTTTGAGGCCATTCTGAGGCCCGGCCAGCCATCAATATTGAGAAACAGCGTAGTCTAAGCTTAGTCTGGCGATATCTGGATCAAAGCCTTTTCTTGGTTAACACCACCAGCCAGAGCTGGGCTGGATAATTTGCATGTGAATAAAACTGCTTAACAATAGGCCCCTTTCTTATTATAATGGTGCTGTCCAAGGGGTCAGCCGAGTTAGTGGAGTACACTGATTGTATACTTTAGATAACGTTTCAATAGATTTTGCATCTTATCGCAGATTTACTGACAGCTTGTCCATTATTATAAACTTAGACTTTGAACCGAAACAATTTTCTCCCCTATTTATATTTTTCTGCGAGTTGTTGAATCACATTTAATTTTTAAATTGAATTAGCATTTTAAAAGAATGATCCCGAACCGAAAAAAATGTTCGCTAAAACTTCTAGGGTTTTTAACCACAAGATTTCGTCAGATGGAAAATAACAGTAGGCCACTGTACGTTATAAAATAATCTGTATATTCCATGTGACCAGATAATTTTTTATATTTTTAATGAAACCTTCAGGATGACTTTGAACGTAGTCGAGCACCACCTGGCTGGATTTGTGTAATATTTTGATCTCTCCATCACCATTGCCCGCTGGATAAATGCTGGATAAATGTACGGTGATGGGCGCCCTATACACAAAGAACCTCTGGAGCTGATCCCATTGTATACATTTTGTTACATAGTATTACAATGTATAAATAATTGTATAACCTCTAAAAAGTTGAGCTGTCAATCACTTTATAAGGTTTCAGGGCTCTAGGGTGGAGGATATTTTATTTCAGATGTACTTTTCTTTCAGGGTGAATGAATACTGACATTGTAATGAGTACTGATTAATAAAACAAAAAAAACATGTAGCCGATTTCGATTTTTGGGCGGCGAATATCGCATCATCGCGATTTTATCGTCGTATCGTCCAGCGCTAGTACAAACATTAACCCTAACCCCTTAGGTAACTTTACTAGAAAGTATCCTGAATCCGCCAAAATCCACCTATTTGTCATGCACAAAAAGTTGGTTTTGGTGACTGCTCAATATGGAGGTATCCAGAATCCGCCGAAATCCTCCAAAACAGGGGAAGGATTTTGATGGATTTATGTACATTAGGGATAAGGTAAAAAATGCCTTTTAAATAAGTCTTATTCCTTAAAACCCTAACCACCTTGGGCGTATGTAAAATCATATTTGTTGGATTTAGCATGGTTTAGGGTTAACAAAGAGAACCCTAAACCGTTTCAAAAGCATGCAGTGAATCAAAGACAAACTGATTTTTAGCAGCCCCACGGGATATTAAATATCACAAAGTGAGCTATTTTGTTTGTGCAATTTTCTCATGAAAATGGTAATTTTTCTTTGACATTTCATTAAGTTATGCAACTCAGGTTTCGTATCGAAGGAATTTTAATGGAGATTGGCAGGTCCCGAAAATGTTGAACGTTTTCATAAAATTCCTTTAAAGAAATTGAGAACTTTCAGAACCAGCTTTCAAAAAGTTTGTTTCGGATTATTCTTTACCTATCATGCATCAAAAACCCATCCTGCACTTGGCGATAATCCGCCAACAAGTAGCGATGAACCGCCGGCGCTTTTCAAAATCAAATCCAGGATTAAATAGCGGAAATATTAACTGAAAAGTTAACCAGATGTATACCAGATAAAAGCACTTACAATGTAATACCTTAAAAAACAGTTGTAAACAATGCAGACGAGCGTGACCACATGGGGAAATCTTGCGATCACTTGTGGAAACTTGAGCAAGCTACATGTATTTCTCATCTTGGGGAATTCCCTTGTGGTTGAGCACGTGCTGACTGAAAGACTGTACCATCATTTGATTGGCAAGTTGGTCTTATTTTCCACTTCCCACGACCCCATCACGTGATATTTATACGTATCTACACGGCCGAAGTCGTGAACAGGGGCATGGTTAGACCAACATTATCTTATAAAATGTTCAGACATGTGGATTGGCAAAATATTTGGAAAATTACAAGAAAATATTCAAAATATTTCCTGTAATTTTTTCACTATGAATTTTGCAATGTTCCAACTTTTAAGCTACACCCCTTGTTCTTCAAAAAGTTTAGAGCGGTCGCGTCACACGTTGAGACGACGGCAACAGTTTCCAGGACTTGTATGCAAGGAAATCAGCTGATCCGAGGAAAAGTTGCATGCCTGTTTTATGAATGACATGTACATGTACATGTACTACATGTACCTGGTACTTCGCGGGCAATTGGGAATGCAGTGGTAATTTCGTTTAACAGCGACCACAGCAGCGATTATACGTGACTCATAAAAAATGAAAGCACATGGTAAATTTTGATGTATTCTGAAACGATTATTACGCTGCAAAATGTTGATCTTACACATAAATAAAATAAACAATGGAACTAAGAAAAAAACACAGCTTTTCAGCATACCCTCTTCACTGTTTTCCGTTAGGAAAAAATAAATATTATTTATTTGTGTTACGTGCCCAAACACGACTGCAATATGAATATTTAATGACAAATTACCTTTTATAAGAACGATTACCCCCTATAATAAGTTAATAGCGTCTTTATTGGCATTTTTTCGTTTACTTTTTGTTTATTTTTGGAATCGATTCTGAGTGGAATCGCGATTCTCAGATGGAATCGATTCCAAAAAGAATGCTCCTGTTTTATTTAGACTGTACAATTTGACGGCCTAGAAATCAAACTCAGTTTACCTTGATGACCAGCAAGTTGGACCCACGGATACTTCTTCTTGAAAGACTGAACAAATGGAGACCAGTGCACCATGTTTCTGATCTTTCTCCATGAACTTGCCTGCAAACAGAAAAATCAAAAGAATATACCATACGTGTAAGCTCGGTATAGCAACATAACAAATGTGCACATGTACGTGTACACCAGAAAAGCATCACATTAAGTAAACCAACCCAACAGACATCACTGTATGGGTACAAATGTATGGTCATGTTTGTCATTAGATGTATCGAAAGAAAAACACACCAAAACACATCACCATCAACAACAAATTCTTGTGAATCATTAAACAAAATGCAGTGTTCATACTTGTTGGTTCAGTCGATGGTGATGACCATAGCGATGAAGGTAATAATTAGAAAATGATGGTCCAGGACTTGGCGGCCAAGTCATTCTCATCAGAGAAAACACAAAATGCAACAGATCTGATGAACCGCTCACAAACAAATGGGAAAAATCACACATCTGCGAGTGGACATACACCTATAATAACATCCCTGCCATGAGCTCAAAAACACTTACAGGAAGTCCACAGAGAGTGGAAATTTCCAAATTAACAATCTTGCCTGTGTGTAATCTAATGAAGAGTGGCCAATTACATGTAACTTCTGTATCCTTACATGCAGCACTGCCTTCAAATGCGTCAACTGCCAAGGGAATTGACTATAAGTGCAAGCACACACTTTTATTAGAATTGAATGCATTGAGAGGAAGACTTAGGACTGGCAACCACAGCACTGCTAACATTTACATATTGATGTACGTCATTCAAGTAAACTGCCATTGCCCATGTCTAAGAAATTATATTATCAAGAGAGCAGTAAAAAAGCAATGAAGGTAACCATTCAAAAATTACACCAGGATTACGTGCACGTGTATTTAAGTTACATTTCTCACAGTCACGACTTATCTTTTGCTCTTATTATTACAAAACAAAGTTGACTGGTGTGATGTGGGTCATATATGTACAGGTTGTTTTTTATCCCTGCAGGGTGCAAAGCAGTCAATACACAAGCTTTTCTAATTCCGTTATTTTTATAAGCTGTGTCCGAGATCACAGCCATCAACAGGTCTTGCACTAAAATCTTTTCCCGTTACACCAATGGGTATACACCTAACGCGTAGCCTGTATGTTTATTTGACATTTTTAAAATACATGGTGAAGGGAAAACACTGGGAAAAATTATGTTTTAATTGTCATTTAAGCCTGCTGGGCATTTAGAAGTACATGTAAGTTTTCATAGACCATGGTGTGCTTGCACGCTGGGCTACATGTAGTAAAAGAAAAACATCCTGAGTCAACAATTGTTAAATGTCACTCTCATCTTCCTTGCATGCCAAGAGGCTCTTAGATGTAGAAAACAGTGCTCCACACTGCAGTAGTTACATAGCAACTGTACGTGATACATATACATGTATGTACCGTAATTTTCGGAATATAGGCCGCGGCTTATACGTTGATTCTCACGCTGAAAAATGTCCCTGCGGCTTTTACTCCGGGCGGCTTATACGGCAATATTTGAAGAATAAAATCAGTCACACAAGGTTCGAAATTCACGACGGCCACGGCGGCCAGTGCCGTCGATGCCCTAAGGCTTAGTTGCCGTGATGCCCCTTGTAAAAATGCACTATTCGCGGCCAGTTGTGCTGTGCTCCATTAATACTTTGGCCGTTGTGCCCTTCTTGCGGAACCAAGCCCTGAAATTGCTAAATTTTTCAGTACCAAACCGTTGCCGGATCCTACAAAACGGCGCTTTTCGATCGCGCTGGCAATTGCCCGTGCGCGTGATGAGCGATCGCGCTAGAACCCGCACGGCCCGTGCGCCCCATGTAAAAACCTTCACAAAACCTCGATTCCCCAAGCAGACTGGTTCCCGTCCGTGCATTATTTTTCTTCTTTATCACTGGGGCGGGAACCAGTCACAGCCTAAAAACAAGCTCTGAATCCGCGGCCGAATCCGCGGCTAGCTTTAGCCAGGTAGCTCTTACTGCAGTAACCCGAACCCCCCAAAGCCGGCTAAGCCATGTGTGCGGTTTAGCGATGGTTGCCTGTTCAACTTAACACAACGAACTCCTCTCGTGCAAACGATCGTGCATAGTGCATGTGTGCTGCGATGACTCGGACACGTGGAAACCGAAGCGTTTTCTGTTTGCGATTTATTCGACAATTATGCCTTGCATCGCTTAATTAATTAAAACGTTCTAGACAAATTGAACTCGACAAGTCGGCTATTAAGTGCACGAATGACATGAATCATGATAAAACTCATTTCTGCTCCACGGAACCAAACTAATTTTTACTGGGTGACTTGGAAAAGGAGATCGACAACGTTGACGCTTTTTCCGCCAGCGATATAGCGCACCGTGATTTCCCGAATGGCCCGTGCGGGGCGTGAACACAACGTGGCCGGTGAAGATGGCGGCAACGCACGGTAAAACCACTCATGCCGTCGCGCAGCATGCCCGGCACGGGCCGTGTTTCCTCCATGACTATACAACTTAAAAGTTCAGGCAGTGATGGAAATAAGAAAAAAAAAGATTAGCAAATTATGCTAATCATATTGTCATTTGATTAGCAATGTGATAAAATTTACTAGCAAAAGAAAAACTGCGACAAACTCAATGTTATTATGAATCATTTTTAAAAATTAATATTGATCGATGGGTGTGCTGAAGATATTAAAGCAACGTATTGAACAGTGCTACGCATTCCTTACTCTGTAATTTCTAAGTGGTTAAGAAAACAAATACGCAAGCAAATACTCAGTTTTCATTGTTTCTTGGCACCTTCCACATGTCTAAAAGTTTCGCTCACTGCCGTAAGAGACTAATTGTACAAATACACCAGTATGCAAGCAAGACCTTCATCTGGCCTTCGTGCCCTTATCAATTTTTGTCATTGGCCTTGGTGCCTTAATTAGTGGCCTTGGTGCTCCAGGAAATGTTGACGTCACCTGTGGTGCATCTGTTAGTTTTTGTCTGTTTTATCGTTGTGTAATCCATGTTGTTTATTATTTCACTGGTCAATTGGTGACTGTTGAGCTCAGATTAGTGGTTAAAGTTGTCATTGTCTTTTTTATTCCCCCCGCCCCGTAAAAAGAAAAAAAGAACTGTCGCGCGGCCCACCCGGCCAGCCAGGACACTTATCCAGCCCGTCAAAATTGTTAATTTTGAGGACTTATGAAAGTTTATTGGGCTCCGTGCGCGTCGAATGAGGGCGCTGTCCACAGATACTCGTATACCACTAGTGGGATTGCTTTGTCTGTTTGCCGACTCTCGATAATTGCGTTTTCAATAAGAATATCATAGCGGGAACCAGACACTTAAATTGAAGTCAGGTAAGATGACGTCGATATTGAAGTTGAACCCAAACTCGCCTTTTCTTTCCGCCTATCTCGTTCTTGCGCTGCTTACACTTTAGGATTGCATGTGATTTCGATAGTGGAACCATTTTACATACGAGCGCTATGCAGCACGATGATTTTTGTGGTCGGTCGTCATCGCCGCGGTGCGGTTAATACGCCGGTGCGGCTAATACGCCAACTTTAAATCTTAATTTGCTGATTTTTGCGTGCTGCGGCTTATACTCCGCGCGGCCTATATTCCGAAAATTACGGTACATGTACTGTTCTGAAAGTGATCATGAAACACATGTACCTTTATGTATATATTCTACTCAAAAAAAGAAACGCAAGTTTTCAGAAATGTATGTATTTTGCACATTTACTGATGTGGTTGTAGTCCAAATGCATACGGGATACCTCATAGTAGCGTGTATGGCCGCACCTCTGGCTGCAATGCAAGCCAGAATGCGGTGTCGCATGGAGCCCACTAGCCGCTGCAAAGTTCCTTGCGGGATGGCATGCCACTCTTCAGCAAGAGCCTCTGCTAGCTCGTGCACGTTATGTGCCTGAGCAGGTCGTTGTCCGACACGGCGATCCAATTCGTTCCACGCATGTTCGATAGGGAATAAATCTGGACTGAATGCAGGCCATGGCAGAACATGGACATCATGCTGGTGCTGGGTTACAATTCTTGCCACATGGGGACGGGCATTGTCGTGCTTGAATTGGGTTGCATTCTGGTTGGCATTGAGGAACGGAATGACATGGGCCTCTAAAATTTTTGTCCCGATATCGCTGGGCATTGAGATTACCTGCAACAAAGACAAGTTCTGTTCGCGAATGCGCCATGATGCCCGCCCACACGACGCTGGGTCCTCCCCATCTGTCCTGCTCCACGATGTTTGCATCACTGAACCTCTCACCTCGCCTGCGATCAACGCGTACATGACCATCGTTGCAGGACAGGCGAAAAGCGTGACTCATCAGTAAACATCACCTGGTTCCACATTCGCTGTGTCCAAGGTCGGTGTTGGAGTCAAGAGCAGTCCTCGCAGAGTTCGTCGGCTGTGCAGACCTGCATCATGCAGTCTGTTGCATACAGTTTGGTCGCTGATACGGATGTGGGCTCCCCGTAATTCCCGAACTGTCTGGCGGCTATCTCGGTGCCTGTCACGAAGATGCTGCAGTACCACATAGCGGTACTGGGCAGGCGTCGTAACACGTGACCGGCCACTTCGCGGTTGGTTCGACAACACTCCCAGTGTCTTTAACACGATCTCGGAGCCTTCTTATGCTCGACTCATGGACACGGAGCTGTCTCGAGCTCGCATACCGCCTTGCAGCATGCCGACAGCACGCGCTCTGTCATATTCTAAAAGTCGTGGCATATCCAGTTAGCAAGACCAGCACTAATGATTTTGGTTTTCTGACTTTGTGAGCCCCAAGCCCTGATTTGGAACTGAACCTGGAGGCTTCCACTAGCCATGACACATACAGGAAGGAGATTGCTTTAAATGGGTTCCAAACCTTTGGTTGGTGTGCACTAAACCGTGACATTCCAAAGCAGCTTGTTCAGTGGTAAACTTTAAATGTACATTTTTACATATCAATTGGTAAACCCTCCTAAAAACTGCCTTTCAAGTGACTTGCTTTTCTTTTTTTGAGTAGTTATAGTAATACGGAGTTAAATCCTGTGTAAACATGAATCCAACAAATTTGACTTGTACATGTATGTACACCTTACATGTACATGTACATTGTACCTTTATAAAATGCATCAAGTTTGCTTTAACCCAATGAGCCCGGACATGGCCAGTTGACGTCTATACACGCAATCTCTGCATTTTCAAGTCATTGTTGGGCTAGTGTACAATATGCTTGGCTGCACAAGCCTCTTACATGTATGTCCGTTTTGCTTGGCTGCACAAGCTGGCATGGCACCCTGGCTCCCCTAACAGTTAACACCCGGGCTCACAAGGGGTCTAGAGCATTTTCCCCAGACAATATACTACAGAGGCAAAAAGAAACGAGAAAGACTCCACTTTGTCTAGAGGCAACGATAAAGCCAGGCTGCATGCATAATGCAAATGCATCGCTAATTAATTAAGTTCTACAGCGGGGATTTTTATTTGCGCAGTTCATGCAGTACACGTCGATTAAATAAATTGGATGCATTTTACAAGTACATTGTACATACAACTGCGCTTGTAATCTGCTGAACAGATTTTCACTATATGTATACATGTATGCCATTTTTGCCACCTTTTAACATTGTACAAATGTGTACATGTACAGGTACAATGTATGTCACTGCATGGCAGCCTGATCCCCACATTCGCTTTGTCACATATCGGTAGATTACAATATGTACAAGGCCACAGAATCGTCCTACTGTACATGTACATAATTAGATTTCGTCAAAAACTTTATACATGTACAGTTTTGTACAGTACAAGTCTAGAACATTCACAAAACAGGTACTTTTTCTGACTTACATTTTGTAGCGCCATTTTTGCAATACTTTGGGACCGTACATTGTATTTTTACTGGCACACATGGCACAGCGGTGAAAATACCCGAGTTGTACGTCATTCTGAGAACAGTCGGTGGGTTAACTCAATATTTTGATCATCAGTATATGCCATATACAGCAACCATATTTAGGAGACTGTCTGCAGCAGGTACAAGGATGTTTCTCATGGTGCATGTGCAAACAGTTGATGTACATGTACACACAACCAGGGTTGCTTGTACTGTGTTCAGGTGTTCATGTTTGACATGTTTCATTGACTAGACTCATACTCAACAACCTGGACTTACATGTAGACTTGAGTCCAGGCTCCAACAAAAATGGACTTGGACTTGAAACTTGAGACCTAAAAGGACTCAGCTCAGCACGGACTAGCAAGCGGTGGCTCAGACTCAACTACAACACTGAATGACAGTAATTATAATGAATGTCACACGGTTTCGGCATTTTGTGTTTCACCCTAGATGTAATTAAAAGTTAGAAATGCACTTTGACGTACAAAGAAACCACCTGTTTAGCTTCCTGTATGAGGGATGCTTACATCCGAAAATCTATTATAATTATGAATATTAGAGCAACACACCTGCCATTTCCTGCTTGGCAAGACACGCAGGATATTTTACATTCTTTTACTTGTGCATGGTGACAAAGTTATCAATAAAGTAATTTGTTTGAAGCTCGTGTTTTCCAGCTGCATACATTTGTACATGTAGCACTCTAAGCCTGTACGTGTATGCCGGGTTATCCTTATTCTGCGGAGCCACGTTTGCAATGCACTTATTTCTAACAAAATTTTACCAAGAGAGTGTTAAAACTTCCAGCACCCAATTAAAAAAAAAGTGACCGATTTCTCCACCAAGAAATACATTGTAAATTCATGAGCAGTGGGATGTGGGGGGGGGGGGGGGGTGGAGGGGGAGAGAGAGGGGCTAGCTAGGGAGGGGGACCACCAGTTTGAAGTGGTGGTGCTTTCAATTTACTTAAAAAAACACTGCCCTCTCCCACATCAACCTTGTACAGGTACATCCCCCCATCCCAGCACCATGACAGTGTTACCTGCACTTGATAGCCCCACCATAGGCGATTGTGCAGTAGCCTACAGATCGATACAGATACATGTTATACAATGTACTGTACATGTTTGTTCTGACTGTATTTGTACTATGATGAAAGGACTTGTCTCACCGTGTTTAACAAAATCTAAGATACATGTACTTCATTTACTAAACTAATAACATTACTGATGGTATTTATGTAATTGTCATCAAAAAAATTAACACGAGGAAATTATAGCATGACAATAAAACCAACCAGTGAGCTAATTACCCCCCCCCCCAAAAAAAAAAAACCCACAACAAACAAACAAACAAAACAGAACCATACATCTTCCCAGGAGAGATTAATTTCATATGGTGTCACCTGCAATTATCATTTACATTATCGTTTCCACCATGCAAAGCTTCAAAAAGTATTTAAGCAGAACAAAAAATAACCCAAAACACAAACAAAACTATGCAAAAAATGGGTAAAAACATAGCTTTCTTTTAACCAGTTAATGCCGGGATTATTTGACATTCACCGGACCCAGGCACTGGATATTTTTTCACGAACCTCGATGCCAGCCGGGTTTAGGTGGAATCGGGCCGTAATCTGCGGGTAGCACAACCTGATATTGCCGGCCTCACTCGTTGCGAGCGGGTCGCTGACAGATATTACCAGCCTTGATCGAGTGAGTGTTTATTATCCTTTCTGAATACCGCAAAACTTTTGCGTGTATACACGTCACCCGACCCGAACTAGGTAAGAAGTTAAACGGTACAACTGCATTGAACCATTTTGGATGAATGTCACTGCCATTAATTTTTGTAACGTTTTTTGTACAAAATAACTTGCATATATACATGTAATGTCATGTATGGTATACACATACGTGTACAGTTGTAATGCACAGGTGTCATATATATATTCCTTAGCACATGTACATGTACTGGCTCAAAGGTTAATACAAATTTGGCTCATTTTGGCAAATATGTAGTGCATGCAGATTTAAAAAAAGCCTTGATTTATAGTTAAAATTGTTTATATTTTACCATTTATACTACATGTGTAAGAACACACAGTCGTTTTTTGCTATACTCGCGAGGACAATGCTTTGTGTTTCCTATTCTTCTTTTAATATAGCCAAACCCCATAGACTAAGCACGTAGTCGTATGTTCGAGGACCGATTTTAACAAAAGACTGTCTCTCGAGGACAAGAAAGATTCTTTGGTGTGTTCTTTCTCCTCTTGTCCTCGAACGTAGTACAATACAAGAGCACTGCCACTGACATATAATGTTTCAAAGTGAGTCATTTTTGCACATGTAGATTTTGTACGGTAAAATCGCAGGGACCAATTGAAAAATGTCTACGGGTAAACCTTGCGTAACATACAAGTACATGTAGCTCATGCACACATTTTACAAACAACATGTATATTCTTTAGATGTGTCTTACTACATACCTTGAAAATTGTTCTGGAAGCAGTTAAAGAAAACCCACAAACAAACAAATCTAAAAACAATCTGCATCATGAACCCTCATGATGCAGATGATGATTTTGGAGGATTAAGGATGAATGGTGTTTCAAGCGAGGAGGATTTTGGAGGATTGAGGGTGATTGGTGTTTCATTTTTGTTGTAAATTTTGTGTTTCGATAATGTGTTGTTCATTCTTTTAATGTAATAATTTTCTGGTAATTTATTAATAATTTATTTAATTCCTATTTCCCTGTCTTGTCGTTTAGAGTTTTTACTCACATTCATCTCTCCCGTATTTTAAGCTTATTATATAAACTGCTTCTAATTGTTTTATTTGGATTTCATAGTTTTAGTCTTTTATTTCTTTTATATGTCTCATTTAATTTGATTGTTAATGATTGTATTGTTAATAATACATATATGTTTTTTGGTTTTGTTTTAATTCAATTTCTTATACTGTTTTAATTAATACTTATGTAATAATAAAAATAACAGGGCCCTTTTGGAAAGCAGTTTTTTAACTGATCAGGCCACCCCCCCCGTATAAATAAGACAGCAAATAAATTAATAAATGGTGTTTGAGAAACAGGAGGATTTTAGAGGATTGAGGGTGAATGGCAGGGCTGTAACAAGGTAGTCGAGTCCATCACAAGTCCCTGCAAGTCCATCACAAGCACTCCAGTCCTAATTCCAATCACAAGCTATTCAAATGAGCTTTGACAAAGGCATTCCTTTGTCATTGTTCATCCAGTTACTTGTGACAGGCTTTATGAAAGGACTTCTGACTGGACTTGTGAAAGGACTTGCACAGCTTTGGTGAATGGTGTTTGAGAAACAGGATGATTTTGGAGGAACATCAATGCAAAAATATGGAGGATTTTGGAGAATTGAGGATGATCTGCATTTTTGGGGGAAGGCCAATCGGAGCATTTTGGAGGATTGAGGATGGTTCCTAGCAAAAAGGGTCTAGGGGGTTAGGGTTAATGAGATGCCCCAGGTAATATAGAAAAGATTTTTCTTTAATACCCCCCACCCCCCACCCCCCCCCCCCACCCCACCCCCCACCCCACCCCCCACCCCACCCCCCACCCCACCCCCACCCCACCCCCCACCCCCCCCCCCCCCCCCCCCCCCCCCCACCCCCCCGACTCGTTTAGAGCCAGGTATTTTGTACCTGTACCCGGGTCCATCAGAGCCGACTCGAGCACTCAGAGCCGACTTTCAGCACTCAGAGCCGATTCCACAGTGCAGTGGAGATTGAGTGTCACTCAGTCAAGCTCATCAGCCCCTAGTGTACACAGTTGTGAATGTGTACTGAAGGCTAGAGTGTACGTACATGTATGCAGTAAATCATTCTATTCTACACAGTCGGCGATCGTGGCGGTAAATAAAATCATAGGAAAGAAACACAAAATTAAAGAATTAAATGCTAAGTTTGCTTTTAATAACACAATCTCCATACTTTCACAGGAAAAAGACACATTTGAAGCCAAATATATAGTGGAATGACATACAAAATGTATATTGCACGTCAAACTCCACAGAGCAGACCTCACAAGGTGACACCGTTTAATTTACATGTAATTTCAAGGGCTTATGTTTTTCATTGAACTTTCCGGAACCGCTCAACAATAATCCAAGCATACATACAAAATGTACATGTACGTGTACAGTACATCAAATATTGAATTTCAATCCGAGTCCCAATGGAAATGCCATGCAGGGTAAACCTACATGATGCACTGTAGGAAAATTATTAGGAATTATCCTTGCCAAACATCACCCACAGGCTGATGAATGCACACGTTATCATTGATGACAGGAGCAAAGATGCACCTTTTTAGGGATTTGCACAGTTAATGACAGATGAACATGCATTCTGTGAACATCATTTTGTGAAATGGCACTTTAATCTGTTTGGCATTGCCTGAAATCCGAGCTGGAATCAGCTATCTCAAAGATTCCATTTCCAATTTTGCAGTTGATTTGAGTTGACTCCTGCCCAGAGTCACCTACATTTGTAAGCCTAATACCATGAATAGATACTGTAATGCTATACATGTACAAACATGTATACATTGTTTGCAGCCGACTGTCCATGGTTGAATGTGTAAAAGTGATAGTTGTTTATAAATAAAAGTGATGATTAAAACTTGCAATGTCCAAAGTGTTTGCAGTGGTCAGTACACTGTTCCCATTACAAAACCATTATAAAGAAATTCATAAAGTACAATGTATGGGTGCAATATCCTAATATTTTTAAATTTGTACATATTCTTCTGCATTTCATACGTGTACATGTCATAAATGTACTTCCCCACATACCGTGATATATGGGTACACTAATCTACAATACAATGTACTTAAATAAAACCAACGTTGATTTCCAAATGCATGCTTTGTATACATCTCCGGAGCTAGAGTTGCAGTGGAGCTAAAAAGGTCTCCAAATATATTACATGTGTTCATTGGGTGACGGGCTACATGTACATGTAGGTCTGTTGCGTCCAAACGATAAACTACGATGGAGCTATATATATATACACATGTAGGTCATACAAAGAAGCCCTGCTGAGCGGAAAGTGGGGCTAGCCCCGGAGCTGGCTAAAAAGGGAGCCAAGTTGCATTCCAACGACAACGCTTTTAGGTGGAGCTAGCCAGCTTTGTGGCTATCTCAAGAGTTAGCCCTCCGTCTGAATGATAATCTCCTACATCTGTAGCTCCAGCAAATGTGTTGCAAGCTCGGTGGTCGAGTGGTTAAGACGTCTGCACTAGTAAGCAGGAAGTCATGGGTTCGAACTCTGCCCGAGTAAGCCTGTGAATTTTCTTACACAGGCTATCGGAAAGCACTGAGTATACAGTGCTTCATATATTACGTCGGGACAGGGCAAAAGAGAAAACATCTCTGTTCTAATTTACATCATCCCCCGATGCAAACATTCCATCTTCTGACTGATTACGCGGTACCCGCTGCTGCATTGGATTCGAATCGGCCAGCCGAACCCGGCAAGTTCGGTGGTCGAGTAGTTAAGACGTCTGCACAAGTACATGTAAGCAGGAAGTCGTGGGTTCGAACTCTGCCTGAGTAAGCCTGTGAATTTTTTCACACAGGCTCTCGGAAAGCACTGAGTAGCGCTACATATATTATGTCGGGACAGGGCCAAAAGAGGAAAGAAGAAAAAAATCTCTGTTCTAACTAAGATGTGACTCTGTGCTAAAATAAAAACTTTCACTTTTGCTGAAATAAAAAATACAACACTCTTGTAAACCTTGGCAATTGACTGATTATCAATCAGTAAAGATTATAAAGATGGTTCAGGTAGATTATAGGGAAGGTGAACATTATAATGTAAAAGGGACAAGCCATGCAACTGGGCTACAAAAACATTTGTCTTAAACTTGCTACAGTTGGAAATATCATAAACGTACAAGACCATCTCTTGAAAATGCACAGTTTGTCGAGTTTGGTGCTCTTGGCACTTTTTTTGCATACAGTTCTTTTTTGGATTCTTTTCACACCCACCAACACCACCATATTTAGATGAAATCAGAAAAAGTTTCATTTTCACTTCTGTTTAGGGAAAAGTAGGAACACTTGTAGATGTGCAAGCTAACACATCAGGGAAAAGTAGGAATACTTGTAGATGCAAAAACACATTAGGGAAAAGTAGGAATACTTGCAGGTGCAAGCTAACACATTAGGGAAAAGTAGGAATTGTAGGTGCAAGCTAACACATTAGGGAAAAGTAGGAATACTTGAAAGCCTGCATATATTGAGGACAACAAATCTCTGTTTTACTAAATTTGCTCTTAATATTTTGTAAAATAATATTTTTTAACATATACATGTATGTACATCTACATGTGCATGAAGGAGGACTTTTTGTGAAAAGAATTCCCATTCACATGACATTTCTCACACAACTTTTCCCACCTGTGAATTCAAGTTGGAAATTATTTTCCTACTTTGAGAAAAGGCATGAAAATGTTTTCCCACTTTTGTGAAAAGGCGTGAAAGTGTTTTCCCACTTTAGTGAAAAGGCGTGAAAATGTTTTTCCAATTTAGAAAAATATTTTCACATTTTATGAAATAGAAATGAATTCCCTGGGAAGAGAAATTTTAGTGTTAAGAGAAATTCCCATTCTGAGGTTAACTTTCAAATTGCAATGTACTGTAGGGTGTGCATATTGTACAATTTTTATGAATCATAAACATATTTTATTTGCTGATGATTCCAACTGACTTTCTTTAACAAGGATTTCTTGTTAACGTGGATTTAAACATTTTTCAAACTGGTTTGTACATGTATATCATTATTTTTGTTAAAGCCAGTGGGATACATGTACATGTACATGGTATTTTACACACATGACACAGTTCAAACTGTTGCTTTGCATTTTATACTGTGTTACTGTACATGCACAATGATGATGCACAATCCTGTTTGGGGTTCATACATGTACAGTACATTGTACACGTAGCTATACATTTCTATAAAATAGAAATGTTAATGATGGCAAAACATGATTCCAAATGCATCTAATTATCTGAAATGTAAGCTGGCAAAACATAACAAGGCTGAGTTTCTCTAAGAACTTAATCAGGCATGCAACTCCTCGATTGCAAAAAAAGAGGAAAATATCTTCACCAATTTGGGAGCGCATAGCGCGAAGCCCTTACTGCGTGGGGTCCGCCTCAGGGCCCCGAAAATTTTTGAATTCTAGGTGCTCTGTGGTGCATTCTGAGCCGTTTTTGACCACTTGGATTGAAAGCTGAGTGAGAGATTTTAACCTCATTTTGTGGCATGTTTTCTATAAAAAAATTACACAAAATGCTTCAAATTTGTTTTGTTACCATTAATTCAGATTTGTTTTTAGGCTACGTTGACATTCTCAACTAATGAATCCTTTTAGATGATTTTAGCTTCTCTATGTGAGTAAGTCTGGCTTTTTTGGCGACCTTCATCCACTTCCTTCTCCAACCAGTCCCATTTCCAAGCATTTTTTATGCCTTTATCAACAGTTTTTATGCTCTTGTCCTTTTTCTTGTTCGATGAGTGTCCTTCCTTTTAGAATTAATTTGACACGTTAAATCGATATCCAAACACATTTTTCCAATGTTTTATCAGCGCGTGCAACATGTAGGTATAGTGTCAGTATCCCTATTGTAATTAGTATTCATTCACGCGAGAAAAAATGCGGAACCTGACTATAAGTCTGTAGTCGATAGAGGGCGCTATAGCGACTCGTTCATAAAACGGCAAGATTATACAGGTACGCTACATAATGCGCACGGAGTCTGTGTCCTGCACCTTTCTATGCTATGTATATACATGTATGTATACAAAATACGAAGCCAGAAGATGTGCTCTAGCAATATCGAGATCTGTAAACGATTCCGCGGTCGCCACGGTGGGAAACGAGCCAAAGCGCGGATATTTTTTTCCGCAGTCGGAATTTAAAAAATGTACATGTACATGTATGTAAAAATGTACAGTCAATACACATGTACATTGTATGCCCAAGTATATACAGTACATTTGTACCCAGTCATCAGGTTATGCGCCCTTGGCTCGAGTTTCCTGGTTCTAATGGCAAACACACTGCACACTCTGTTTGGATAGAACAAAACTGTTTGACGTCATACATCAAAGGGACGTACCAGCACAAATCTATTCAGCATTTGTGTGCAGGCTAATATAATTTCTATCACGAATAAGTACCGAAATTACATTAGCTGATTTCGGCTGATTGATTGAATATTTCTCTCAAACTCTTGTAAGAGGCAACTCAGGTTGCAAAACGTTGAACCCTCCTAATGTTATAACTATCACAACCTATCCAAAAACCAACCCCCTTCCTCTCCCATAGCTTATGTCCTACAACCTATCACTCGATAGTTTTGGCTCCATCTTGGCACTGGGACAGGGAGGGTTAAATTCACTTTCAGGCTATATTTCATTTTTCTTCAACTGACATCAATTTAGAACATCCTATCGTAACTCCAAAATTAATTTCAGGATCGCAATGTTTATTTTGTTTGAAACTTATAATTAACTAAATACATTCCTACAAAATACATTCCTACAAAATGTACTACTGTATTCTTTATGTCAACTTAAGCCTTTGCTGGGGGTGCATGTACTGTGCAAACAGACAGCTTGGCCCCAACCTTTCCAATCTTAGTTCAGGTAATGTGGTATTTACTTTAAAGGCAAGCTGAATAATTTCCATGGTGATGACCTTGATAAGGACACAAAGTTTGACATCATGATAAATGGGACTCCTCTGGCTAGTTTCAAAGTTTGCTTGCTTAGGGGCACTCTTGGGTGTAGCAGTGATATGTGTGTAAAAATGAATACAAGTCAGTACTGCACATATGCGTGTACAAAATGTACATATTTTTATGTACAAGTATAATGCACACGTAGAGTATGATTACATACAGGGTTGGAAAATTGAATGAATGCATTGCCCTGATGTCCCCCCAAATTTGATCTCTTTGGCTAGTTACATGTACCTTACCTCCAATGTGGAATATTTATAGAGAAATGAGGGGGGGGGGGGGGGAAGCACCGGCATTTGGACATTCAGACTGCACACACAACCCAAGCGCTCATGGGGGCACCACATTTAATTTCCGAATCAAACTGATATTCGTGAAATGATTTTCGTCAATGATTTTCAGACAAACGGTGCATTTTCAAGGGTTGGTCGTGGACATTATTATATTCTACTTTTGTATGATCTTTTTTAAACCCGAAAATTTTAGGAGGAATGCTTTTTGTAGTCCAATTGGGCTGTCTCCAGGGCACTGTGTCCCTTTAAAATTGTACACTGTGTACATGTACATTGTACACATGACTTGAAACAAAATAAATGGAAATGGAAATTTAATAAGTCATTTAAACAGCACTTAAATGTATTGCCTATTTGGAGGAAAAAATGGATTCCCTACATATTAACTCATACTATTTTTATCAGCTTTACTTTCAAACTACACAGAATGGCACAAATATACATCAAACATATATATAGCTGAATCAGCATTCACAGGGGGGGGGGGGGGGGGGGGTGGGGGGAGATCTGCCAAGTTGTTAGATTGTTGTAACTAGCTTTATATGCTTCCACTACATTTCATTATTTGGGTGAAATTTTACACAAATGATGGTAAAAATTCCAACGGCTGAATACCCTGTTCACACTACGACTCTGATGACAGAAAATGCCACAAAGATTGTGCATGTGTGCATAGTTGAAGTCTCCAAGATAACCTATTCTTGTTCGTCCTTGTTTGTCAATGTACTGCATTCAGGGATGCCCGTTCAATAATAATTTTTCAATAATGCAGACTGTACATGTACATACTTATGTACAAGGGTACATGTAGCTGCCATGACATCATGTACAAATGTACATGTATTTTCCAAAAATAAACATGGGATGAGAAATTACACACTGGGGAGGATGCATTTTTTCCTGGTTTGCTTTACTGACTTGCACTAAATTCTTTAAAACTGACCACTAGACTTGTATAAATTAAACAAATCAAATGGTACTTATGTGTACAAGTTGGGCCATCCATTCTGCAAATTTGCCAAGCAAGTCCAATGTGTATGAACATGACTTTGGAGGGTTTTTTTTAATGCAAGTTGCCCGGAACATGGCTAAAAACTAAAAGCCACTTGAGGTACAGAGCTACACAACAAAAAAATTAAAAATATTTAATAACAAAAAAATACCCAAACAAAAACAAGATACAGAAGGCGGGGAAAGCTATGGCATCACTTTTTGTTCTACGTCTGCACATGTACATGTACATGTACATGTACATGTAGGTACAGCTAGATAGAGTACATGTACATGTACATGTAGGTACAGCTAGATAGAGTACATGTACATGTACATGTAGGTACAGCTAGATAGAGTACATGTACATGTACATGTAGGTACAGCTAGATAGAGTACATGTACATGTACATGTAGGTACAGCTAGATAGAGTACATGTACATGTACATGTAGGTACAGCTAGATAGAGTACATGTACATGTACATGTAGGTACAGCTAGATAGAGTACATGTACATGTACATGTAGGTACAGCTAGATAGAGTACATGTACATGTACATGTAGGTACAACTAGATAGAGTACATGTACATGTACATGTATGTATACATTGGAGGGAACAAGTGGAAATCTGAGTTTCACGCTCTAACACCCTAACTGGAGAAACCAAACTGGACAAGCCGGTGGAACATTTACCATGAAAATATCTGTAGAACAGACTAAGAGTAGCAACAGATCTCCGGTGAGAGAGTGATTGTAAGGATGAGCCCAACTCTTCTCCAACAATGTGCTTCTGTACTCTATCTAATAAGGATAAATGACAAGCTGTATGTACTAGCCCAGATGTGGGAGTAGGTAAAGGATAGCATTTGGAGTAGATACTTCCGAGCTCGATGAAGACAACCAACTCACATGGAAGCACTCTTTGCCATACCCGAGATACACTTCTCCCAGCTAAGGTTAGGGGAGATGACAAGTCCAAGAAGACGTCTCAGGCAAAGTCAAGGGACCCGATTGAACTGATGAATAACCTCTAGATCAAGACAAAAACAACAGTTTAGTTTTCTTCGCATTGAAGGTTACCAGCCAGTCATTCCCCCACATCAAAATACTCTCTAGATCATTGTTGAGCGATCCAAGCACCCACTTTGCTGCGAAGTATTAAGAATAATTGGGAGAAACACAGTAGAGTTTAGAGTCATCAGCATGCAAACATGTGCATGGCAAGCTGTGACAAAACATAATCAGACAAGTCATTGATAAACTAGAAAGAGAGTTGGACAAAGAACAGAGCCCTGTGATGCACCAGAATTGAGAGAACAAGTAAAAGATGAGTGTCCATTTAACTTGTGGCTGGAAAGGAAATCAGAGAATACAGACAGCATTCTACCAGACACACAGTGGAACACTTCCATAAAATAAAACCCATGACAGCATACATTGTACATTATTTCATACACAGATTTTTAAGAGGTGTGACCATGTATAAAATGGACATGACAACTACAATGTACACCATTCCAAGAAAATTTAAACATTGCAATAAAAACAAAAGCCAAAAACAAAAGAAATTTAAACTAAACATACACACATGTACATACATACATGTAGTTTTTCTGTTTGTTTTCACAAATTGTCAAAAGGAAATTAACTCTTAATATCAAAAGTGATTTGTTTGCTTTGATTTGATGGGCCTCTTGTATGTTCACACTTTCTGAATCTTAAGTACATGTACATGGTCTCTTAATTTCACCAACGTCTGTCAACAATGTTTAGACGACATTTGTACACGAAGACAAAATGCAAATGTATGTGAAATATGTACACGATGGATGTCAATCCAACAAGATGACTTGTGGCCACTGCATTAACCCCTAGCATACGGATGACGCCATATGGCGTAAAAAAAAAGTGCCACCAGGCCAGATGAAGCCATTTGCCACCGTTTGTGCAGTTTCAATCCATTGTTGGATTATTGTTTATGTTCCACTTAACTGCACAAACACATTGTAGCGGTTCGTTTGACTGCCAGAACCGCCGCGACACCCTGACGTCTCCCGTAAAAACCGTACCCAAGGGGTTAAGGGGAAGTTAGTTTGTCAGAAGCCGCATCTGGGGACAGCTGTACTGTACACATGTATACTGTACACATGTATACTGTAGGTTAAACCATAGCCGTTTCACACTATACTCTTTCCCGGGTAATTGCGGGGTTAACAAAATATCTAACCCCCAGATTATCCGGGTAATAAGGCGTGTTCACACTACACTTCTCGGGGTTAGAAATTATTCGGGTTAACTGCCTCAAAACCCCACTTAAACGGGGTAAATTCTAACCCTGCTCGCGAGGTATAACCACCCACCAAACTCGGGGTTAACGAAGACCTTGAGACGATTCTCCGGGTTACCAGCAGTAGTGTGAATGCTCGCTGGGTTTTCCTCGACCCGGTTAGGTGCACGTCGTCTTGTATTATCGGCCAGCTATACATGTACATGTGATTAATTTTGGCCAATGCACATCCCCTATTATATAGATTTGAAAACATCCACCCCCGCCCCAGCCCAACTGTCATGATACTCATCAAATGTCATTTTGTCTGCAGGAGGAAACTTTTCAGGCGCATTTATTTAATTTATTTAATTTATTTTTTTTTTTTTTTTTTGGGGGGGTTGTCACTTTCGAGGGCTATTTCTTACGAATTCTGGATTCCCCTCTACCCAACTTTTGGACACTATTGATGGCACTATTCAGATGTATTTTTTTTAGTATAATTATTAATCTTACTTGCAAGTCTCAAAGTGAAAATTACATAATGGTTCAGGGTTTTGAGAGGGTATACTAGGTCAAGCAATGCACATTCTCCAGGTTAGTGTGAATGTACGCTGAATTGGATAAGCTGAATTGTAGGGTTAATTAGTGTGAAACCGATTCTCCGGGTTATTAATTACCCGGGTAAGTTCAGTAGTGTGAAAACCCTAATAGACTATGTCCTAATCTTATGTAGGCTTACCCTTTCTACCTTAGTTGGTGGTCCTTTCACAGGGATGCATTTCTCACACATACAAATGCGAGAACACTCATCTTCCAAGGGAGAATCACTATCCTCATCCACAATCTCCACCTCAACAGATTCTCCATTGTTATTATCCTGCATCTTGATGTGGTGAAACAAGTTTCTCACACTTTCACTCAGGAATATATTTAACCATAGACACAGAATAGCCTGGGTTCATTAGATAGGTCAAGTTATGTACATGTTGCAGTAGTGAAGTCCACACATGACGAATGGCACACTGACAGTGATAACAGTGTACATGTACATGCAGCTGATCACTCCATTCTAGAATTCAGAATGCGGAGCTCAAGGCTTCGATCACTTGCCATCCTAAACAAATGTCATGGGAGATTATACCTTGTACAGGTGCAGTCTGTGTGTACTCAGAAGCTTCAGTCTAGTCACAGACGACAGTGGGTGGTTCTCGGCATCCCACATTCAATCAATGCTAATGCTGATCTTCCATTTATGATGTGTATATGTACATCAAATCCGCTTTATGTACCGCACTGGTGAACCAACCTGTGTGGATGGAGGCAATGCTGATCTGATGGGGTCAGTGAGTGCACAATGAGAACAATAGCTGATCTCTGTAGCTATGACGCTGAGTGCAATCAATAGTGACGTTTGGTTTTCAACAGGGTAATATTCCCCAACATACACGTACATAGCATGTATGAACTTCCCGTACAGTACACATACTCCCAGATTTTACTGCAACTGATGAAATTCTCGCATTTATCTCAGGAACTAAATGGCAAAATGGCTTTTTATTACTCCCTTCTTTGCCCATTGATGCTTGCAAACTTAAAACTGAATACAGATATTCAGATTTCATAATATGGATGATGATCATTGAGATTCCCTTTCTCAAAATATATACTCATGACAGCATTATAATGCACATGTCAACCTTTGCATGTTATGCTTTTGCACATTGTACATCAAGCACAAAGTTCTGCACAAATATGTCAAGCTCATTAATATATCACCGGGTTCTAAACATCAGTCTGAAGACAGTCATCGTTCACCAAAGCACTTGTCTGAAATGAATATAAAATCAGGCAGCCACCACACACTTTGCACTGATCCACCAACAAGCCAAACAACCAGCTCAGAGTACACAAACTGTTTTGATTTGGGCTGTACTATTTTTTATCCAATGAGGGGAAAAGGTAATTGTGTACTATCAGTGGCCATGAGAATTCATTTTGCAAAGGAAGTGCAATCATGGCCCATAATTTATGCACCATAGAGAAAGGGTATAACCAACACCAGGTTATGTATGATAGAAAGGAGTTCAACCAGCTGTGATACTTTCTATACAAAACAAATGCATTAAATAAACAACATCACCCTGTAAAATAATATCTCCCCTGCATGCTGCAATTATGATTGGAAGGGGATGGGGGAAGGATGAGGGAAACAAACTTGTAATAAATTGACCTTATCAATCTCTAACTAGGAAGGGAAATAGGTGGGTTCTAGCAGTACATGTAGCAGTACACAGGACCAGGTTTTGTTTTATTAGTCAGCATTGTCCAATGCCTAATTGTTTTTAAAAGTCATTCATATCATGCAAATGCAGTTTGCAGTGAACACCAAAAGATTGTATTCATGGGTTTAATCTTGGAGGAAAGTTGGTAAGAGTTCAGATAAAGGCAATTCCACAGCAACAGGGACAAAACTGATAAAATTTAAAAACTTGATGCATTTTTTATGTTTGGATTACATTCTGCATATCAACAAATACATGTAGATGTTTTTCTAAATTAACTCTGAAGATTTGGAAAAATAATATTTTTGAACAGATAGAGGAGGACTTTTGTGTGATTTCTCCAACGTTAGTGATGTAGTGACGTCACCTATATGTACATGTAGTAACTTACCGATTTGATGCAAGTCCTGCCTTAGATTGCTAATTGATTTGAATTAATGTTAATTTAAATGTTCAGCTGAGTCCTCTAACCCCGTGTATGTGTATAAAAAGACAGGTACTTTTGTAGTGAGTTCAACCAACTAAGAAGACAATCGGTGTTAACAGTACCCTTAAAAGATGACCAATAAACTGAATGTTCAGAAAACAGGGACAAAAGTTCTGATTTGTTCTTTGTGTCTCACCACCATTTTGTGTTGTGGCGGTTTTGCCTTAGATTGGTCAATACATGTACATGTAGGCTTTGAAGCTGTGAAGGATGAAAAATGTAACGTTAGTGACAGCGGAATTCAGAATTGTAATCAAGACAATCACAAGTCAATCACATTGCCCATACATGTACAGTAGCATCCTGCAGAGTAATGAAACTGCTCCTCTTGATCGGTGCTGCACGTGTACATGAATGCCGTGCATTACGCTTTTTGACAAATGTCACTGAGCATGTACTATGGGAGCGCAGGTGTATAAGGTTGAAAGAGCAGCAGTGGGTGTCCATGAAATGGTACATCAACAATTTTGTGTGTGTGAGTATTCTCTAATAAATAATTAAAGAGAATGTCGATTGCTGGGAGAAATTTACACTATGAAGCATTTATTTGATGTTCTGCCATGAAATTATAAAACAAGCTACATTTGTACATTTGAGAGCTGTTTTTATCAAGTCCCATCTAGCCGGGTGACGTTTGTCTAAATGTCGTCGCTGTGGGCAGCAAACAAGTCATAAAATGACCTCCCTTTTGTGCCAGACACAAAAGGGGACTTTTCTTCAGTAGCCTCGTGAAAATTTACCGTGACATGCCTTCGCGTAATTCTACCGTGCGTTCCCATGGACTTTTATAACCACGCCAGAACGTCACATGTTGCGGGCACTATGCACAATCACATTTGACCTAAACAGGATAAACACGGTAACCTAACATAATTATTCGCACGCTAAAATTGATAAAATCTACCATGTTTCAAGCAGCGAACCGATGAAAAATGTACTTTGTTGCTAGAGCAACTGTAATCACATGTGGGCGTGCTAAGAGACAGGAAACCATACCACCATTTTTGGGCACACACAAGCGATAATCACTGTGCAGTTGACGTAATACAGGAAGTTGCATTGTTTACACATTGAATTTTCCAGCCTGGTCCTGGTAGTTCTACAGTGAGGGGTTGTTTTCATTTAACTTTTTCCTCGGCCGCACGGATATCGTCTGCGACTGTTTTCGGCCTGGTTGTTTTACATCAAGGTCGTGGTAATTTGACAGGGATGTTACAGTTTACAACATGTCCCCATTGGACTTAATTTTGTCATTCTACAGAAAAGTCGCAGCAGATTGACAAAAATAAGTCCAATGGAAACAAAGCTATTGTCTTATGTCGGATTGGTTTTTTGCCCGCAGTGACAACCTACACATACATGTATGGCACCAGCGGGTTAAATGTGACTTGATAAAAACAGCTGTCATAAGTAATTTGTTTTATTATTTCAATGGCAGAAATGAAATACATGTTATATTTTAACATACGTTAAACTACATAATGACACAGATTTCTCTCAGCAATCAACACCCATTTGAAGTTAGAGAGGATGTTTGGAAATACAAGGGCCAGGAAATGTGGGTCCAGATCTAGAGTATGGGTTGCCTGATGGATCCTTAGGCAATATACAGATCTAGACTAGAATGTGAGTTTGCAGGTGTGACATGATGATGGGAGATCTGGGTATGGAGATGTTTGTCCATACTAGTAAGTATGGGTCCAGATCATCTAGACCAGAGGGGGATGGGTCACTCATTACACTGGGAGATTTTGGTACTAAAAGGTCCCATTTACACTTCAGCAATTTTAACTGAAAATACTCCAATGGGTGTAGTGCGCATTATACGGCTTTTGGATTTGCCAACCAAAATATGTACAGGCACACTCACACATTCAAGATCACAACAGTACATGTGTACATGTACATGTCTGTATTTATTGTTGTTGAATGACGTCAATGGGGGTCATAGTGACAAATACTTTTGCATGACGTGTACAGTGACCTTGCACTGACATTTGCTTCATCCTCTGAAGTCAAACATGCAGGCATGCTGTGAGTAGATGTACATACTATGTATGTAAACACAATATTCAAAATAGACAGAGTTGTACAGGAAGAACTCGATACTTTCTACATTTAAAGTTGTTTATGTACAGTGATGGTACACAAATGGTATAGGCCTAGAGGATCAGATTTGAAGTAAAGCCAAGGAAATTGACTTTTAATAACAAATGTAGGGAAAATGTGTCTAAAGTGGACCAAAAATCATGTATAGATGCTATAAATGTACATGTACATGTACATGTATGTATGCACATTTTGTCATAAATGTAAGTTGTTGATGTTCATTTTCAAATAATTTAGTATTCAATTATTTGAAATGGGTTTGACCGAATATTCGAATATTACATTGTAGATACATGTACTTGCCAATTAAGTTTTTCACGCGTCAGCTGCAACTGCATGCCGTGGCAGTAAAAAAGTACACCAGTGTTTTACGTGCAGCGATCGATATTACGGACCACCCGATCAAAATTTGTTTGCATGCACCTGTTGTATCAAGATCATTGCGGATACGTGATGTGATTTGGGAAACCCTTCACGTGTCGCCAAACCTGCATCAAAGATAATGGCATTATATTTTGACAATTTGAGTTTCAGCTGCCAATTAAATGATAAATATCTAAATTATCATTCCTGAAAATATTATTTGCAATATTATTTGCAATCTTTCAGTTACTTTTTGTGCAAACTCAATGAATTACGCAGAAGTTGAAAGCTTGATTTCTCAAAATGAAGTTACAGCTGGTTTTCTTAAATTCCTAACAGCATAACTCAAGTTAGACATCATAGAATCATGAATAAAACAGTTTTGAAAACAACACAGAGCCTTCATTAATGTTATGCATACATATATTTAACACAAGAACGATAAATTTCACCATGGGAAGGGTTTCCCAGATCACATCAGATAATGTTCTGATAACAAGAAACCAAACTCCAGCCTGCGTTTTTACAGTAATAAATTTATAAGTGTCAAGGGTTTATGGACAGGAACAATAAACCTCCGTCCAAAAAAGTTAACGTCAACAAATGCGGCATTTTGACACTGCTTAGCGCTATAATCTTTCTATTAAAATAGCATCAGAATCGTACTGGTACATGTATGTGCATCAGGTTGCAAAGGGGTGGAAAGTTTCCGGGAATTTTGTAAAGTTTCCTGGGGCCGATTTCACGAAACGCTAAGACGCGTCTTAGAAAGAGTAACTCGTCTTAACTGGCGACTCATCCTAGGAGCGATTTCACCGACGCGTTCAACGCATCCTAACTTTCTTAGCAACGCAGCTGAACTCTTTTTAACTTAAGATCGGTCTGAGGGTCGTCTTATCTATATGCCAACACGTACAATTTACTAAAAAGCAACAATGGCGCTTATGTTTCTCGCTGATTACAAAGCTCGGTGGGCAATTAGGAGAGAGAGGATATTCCGAGATAGAAGAAATTCACTAGATAATCTAAATGACGAGGAAATCCTCAAGAGATATAGGTTTACCAGGCAGGGAATATTCCAAGTTCTAGAAAGGGTTAGAGATGAATTGGAGCCCGATACCCGGGTGAGTGTAATATTAATAATGGATAAAAGTGTGATGACCCGGTCTTTACCACTTAATAATAACCGAGGAGGGGCGTGACCGCCATTAATGGACCGAGCCGAAGGCGAGGTCCATTAACAGCGGTCAAAATACGAAGCTTTTTCTCCCCACTCTTTCTCCCATTTGGTACAAAATACAGGCTTACGTATTCGGCTTGTGAGCGCGTGAAAGTGCTCCGCGCCTGTCTGTCGCGTACACACATGCACGAATGCAGCGTTTTATACGCGTGCATTAGCGTTGTCTTACATTATGAAGTTCAGTACATCTTGTGCGCGCACCTACATGTATACGCTCTAGCTGTTGCGTATCGGCTGAGAACAGCTGGTTATGACGCGCCGTGTTTAAACAACCGTTTTTAACTGCCGTTTTTAACAACCATTTTTAACAGCCGTGTTTAAACAACTGTTTAAACACACCCACGTGACAGGCTCTCGACCAATAGGGATAATGAAACTTGCTGAGGCATTTATGAATCAGCATTCAAATTTGTCACCCAAAACAATAACCAATCAACCATCTTGAATTTACTGCGTGAAAGTGCCAAAATAAACATGATACAGCCGTGGCATGCGAAAGGTCATCCTCGTCCAATAATTAGCGGTTCGTTTATCTGTATTTCGGAAGCGTCTTGCTTAAAACCCTAACCCTCCAGGGTATTTTGGCTAGAAACCCTGCCAGACACATCAGATTGCATACTTTGTCACATTGACTTGTGTGCAGAGTGCAGCAAGGTCAAGCTGTCACCACAGATGCACTGTGCTGCATCTGGCAGGGTTAGGGTTAAGGGTTAAATGTAAAATCGACCTTAGAGCAGGAACTCGTCTTAAGTCCTAAGATGAGTCATAAGTTAAGAGTTTCGTGAAATCGGCCCCTGGGAAGTTTCCTGGAATTTTGAAGGGCCCAGGAATATTGGGAATTTTGGGAATTTTCATTTATTGGCATTTATTATGTTTATAAATTTTTTCCCAATTATAAGTGATGTTTCCAATTGAATAAGTGCTATCAATTAAGAATAGGGCTTGCTTCTATGTTCTTATCACAATTGTTTTCAGTATTGAAAAAGAATGAGTAAGATTTATTCATAATGGGGAATTTCCCAAGTCTAGCATCTTGCATATTTTGGGAAATTTCCAAGTGCAGCATCTAATGCTGTTGAACACTGACAACATCGACTCAATGCATGATTCTTGTTGTCCCTCCTAAATTTGCTGTAATAATGCCACGTAAAACATAACATGTTCTTTAAAAAAAGAAGATGAAGCCAGGCAACTGAGTACTATTTTGATATTGATTATTTTTTACCTTTATTTTTAATGGAAAATGTCCATTGTTGGAGTGACTCCACTTTCTTATAATTTTTTAAGACATGTCAGTAAATGAAAATGACAAAGAAATTTTACAAGTAAAATGTAAAGGAAATAGGGCTGTCCCAAATATAACAAATATTTGAATATTCGATCTTCAACCAAATTTTTGAATACTTTTTGCCGGTTCGAATATATTCGAAAAAAATACTATTTTAATAGAAAAGTTACAGGGATTAGCATTGCCAAATGCTGCATTTTTGTCAACATAACTTTTTGTGGACAGAGGTTTATTGTTCCTGTCCATAAAACCCTTGACACTTACAAAATAATTACTACAAAGACGCAGGCTGGAGTTTGGTTTCTTGTTATATGTACCCGTAATGATCTTGATACAACAGGTGCATGCAACAAAAATGGCAATCGGGCGGTTCATATACATGTACATGTACATGTAGAGAGGTTTTATTACCGCACGGTTATTTGAGAGACGACTACGTTTAGTTCACGTGATGTCCTTAGTTTTTGCACTTGTTTGATGTTTTCCTCACTCATCCTAAACGTAATCACCTTGTTTATTGTTTATACGGATAGTGGTCACACTACACCTAAGTAAGAAACGGATAAAACCAAACATTTTTTACCAATTTTTGTCACGTACCGTTTACAGCTAATCGTGGGCGTATGTGCTAACCATGCGCTAACCAAACCTCTCTTATATCGATCGCCGCACGTAAAACACCGGCGTACTTTGCGTGCAACCTTTTTTAACCGGCACGGCATGCAGTTGCAGCCGGCGCGTGAAAAACTTGATTGGTGAATATTCAAATATTCGGTCAAACCCAGTTTCGAAAAATCGAATACTAAATTATTCGAAAATGAACAGCCATAAAAAGAAAAAAACAAACAGAAATGTCTAAAACACGAGACGGGAGGGGTAGGGGAAAAAATAGTGCTGCAACTGATCCTCAAGGTTCGGTTCGGTTCGGATTTTTTTCTTCTAAACATCGGTTCGGTTCATGTTCGGAAATACATGTACATGTGCATTAAAAAAGAATCTCTCCAATCCCGATCGCGCCGATCGATACTACCTGCATACAATATCGTTCCGGGAATTCCCCGGCCCTCCCCACTAGTCATAACAAGTTCATTGGCACGTTGCCAAACCCACAGGGCGCAAGATTGATAATAATGGCACATTGGCCACTCCCCACAGGCCACCGCCGCGCCAATGCTCGACTGTATCTGATTTTCAGAAATGCATATTCAGAGTTTGAATGGGTTACTTCGCTAATTATCATGAATGCATATTCAGCGTTTGGTCACGATTCGATCGAGTGATTCAGGATCCGGGCGGGAAGGGGGATGTACATTTGTAGCTACATGTATGCTTGGAGTTTCATTTTCCGAAGTTAAATCTGCTTCCGAAAATAGACTATAGCGAGGAAAGATTAAATAGCGAGAAAGACATGTTCAGAATTCCATTTAGAAAACGCATTTATGTACATTGTACATGTGCGTATATTTTATTTAATCTTGCCTGAAAATCTAAACTTCATCATTACTTGCTGCCAAAGTCAAGGGGAAAGACTGCCCAGTGCTCCAGAAAAAACATCCCACTGATACATTTACTCGGACTCCTGGAGTAAAAAACTTTTTCCCACAACTCTCACAGGGATGAGATTCTTCCGACTTTTAAATTAAGTTCCGACATTTTAGACTTTCTGACATATTTCAGAAAGCTGGCTTGATTATGGTATCAGATAATGTATTTTAACACCAATGAAGTTGAATGTATTCTGAGATAAAATAGAAACGCGTTTCTTGTTAATATTTGTTTCCTGTCTCATGTCTTTCTTTCTATAAAGCGCATGCAGTGATATGCCGTGCATGATAATGCCACGCACATCGACTGCAAAATGAAAACGTCACAACACCCCATAAGCTGAATCCATTGTGTCGGTATACATCGCACAACGCATACGCACTTTACCTACATACTATTTTTAGTCAACTACCACATACATGTACCTACATGTACAAAATTATGCATTGTGCAAGCATTATGTATACAATGTACATGTACTTGGTCCGTACCATAACCAGACCATACATGTAGCATTATTGGATATCGTCAACCTGTGATTAAACATTAATTTGAAAGATAATTTTGAACGCTAAAATGAATCTACCCAATAGATGATGACAATTCAAGCTTGCAGTCACAATGAAAAGTTAAATTTTTAATTAATAATAATAATAATAATAATAATAATAATAATAATAATAATAATAATAATAATAATAATAATAATAATAATAATAATAATAATAATAATAATAATAATAATAATAATAATAATAATAATAATAATAATAATAATAATAATAATAAATCTCCTGGATGCGGCAAATGGGCGACTCTTCCCGAAATAACCTTATTGGGGCGACACGAGTGTCGCCCTTTTAGAGCACTTTCCCAACGCGCCTTACTAAAAAACACTCCAAAGGGGCGACTTTCACAATAGGGCGACACCAAATTGTCGCCCTATTCGACCAGGTCACCCTAACCCACTCTTTTCCAGGATTATGTGTCGCCCTAACCGGCAATTGAGGAAAATAATAATAATAATAATAATAAATCCCCTGGATGCGGCAAATGGGCGACTCTTCCCGAAATAACCTTATTGGGGCGACACGAGTGTCGCCCTTTTAGAGCACTTTCCCAACGCGCCTTACTAAAAAACACTCCAAAGGGGCGACTTTCACAATAGGGCGACACCAAATTGTCGCCCTATTCGACCAGGTCACCCTAACCCACTCTTTTCCAGGATTATGTGTCGCCCTAACCGGCAATTGAGGAAAATAATAATAATAATAATAATAATAATAATAATAATAATAATAATAATAATAATAATAATAATAATAATAATAATAATAATAATAATAATAATAATAATAATAAATCCCCTGGATGCGGCAAATGGGCGACTCTTCCCGAAATAACCTTATTGGGGCGACACGAGTGTCGCCCTTTTAGAGCACTTTCCCAACGCGCCTTACTAAAAAACACTCCAAAGGGGCGACTTTCACAATAGGGCGACACCAAATTGTCGCCCTATTCGACCAGGTCACCCTAACCCACTCTTTTCCAGGATTATGTGTCGCCCTAACCGGCAATTGAGGAAAATAATAATAATAATAATAATAATAATAATAATAATAATAATAATAATAATATTAATAATAATAATAATAATAATAATAATAATAATAATAATAATAATAATAATAATAATAATAATAATAATAATAATAATAATAATAATAATAATATTAATAATAATAATAATAATAATAATAATAATAATAATATTAATAATAATAATAATAATAATAATAATAATAATAATAATAATAATATTAATAATAATAATAATTTAAAATATATACATGTAGTGCGCCTCTTGCATACAAATGATCAAAAGCGCATTACAGAATCAAAATTAGTAACTACTTTAAAATATAACAAAAAGACAGAGGGATTTATATATAAAGTTAGGTCACCGCACCAGTGCCCAAACCGCAGTATGGGAATACGTCTGTCCTGCCAACAGGGAGAATATATTACTTAAGCCTAACCCTGCTGACATCGGTGATGTCTCGACCTTTCCGGGAGACAGACGCCTCTAACACTACCTACGTAATTAAGCATCTAACTACTCGACACGGTGACACTAAAATTACGAATAAGAAACACTAAAAACCATTCAAAATTATTATAAAGACTACTGACAAAATCATTATGACAAAATGCGGATGTACTAAGCATTCATTATGTAAAGTACACAACTCCGGGAAAACTATGTGAATTTACCGGCTCGGTGCGAGAGGTTCGTGGGTCAATGCACGAGGGCGATGTGGCCACTGTGCGCCGAGTCGAGTCGACTGTCATGTTGATCGTGTGAGTACATGAATATAATCGTTAGTGCAGTGTGCATGACAAGCAAAATGGACAGCCATTTTTTGAAATTATGGTAAAAAGAACAAATTTAATTCAGTCAAAACTCTTGACAAAACGTAATTTTATTCTGGAACATGTTTGTTTCTCAACATATTTTTGCGAGCAGAGGAGGACTGACGGATAAAGTGCTGCAACATATAATTCACAAGGCAGGAGTTGCTTAGGAAGGAATGTACATTTGTACATGTATGTAGAATCCTACAATAATTTTCGGAGGTACAATTTTGCAAATATTTTTGTTCTAAAAGGTGTCCATGATAAGAGCCTTAGATTGCACCACAGAGTACCTGGAAATGGGGCCCTGGCTCCACACCATAAAGGGCTTCACGCCGGCGTAGGCCTACGCGCTCACCAACTTCTAACTTTATTTTCTTAAAATCTCATCCCTGGACTCTGCGTCCCCACAAAACGAGGAATGTATATATTCATGTTGTGTCGCCAAACAACCAATCATTGCATACTGGGCGGGGGCTCGCTTTTGAGCACACTACAATTTTTAGGCGGGGGTGGAGGGATGGAAACTCGCGTGGCCGGCTGGATGCAAGCGGTTGCGACTTGGTATGATTTTTACCTCATGCCTTTTTTCCTAGAATAGAAAAGGCTTTATCTTTTTTATTTTTATTTAATCGACTGTCTACATTGCATGTGATACATGGGCTAATATAATTTACGCGGTACATGTACATGTGATGGGTCCAAACCTGCTGCAATAGAAGGCCGAAAAGAAGGGCCTTATCAACACGTAAATTGAATCATCCGTGCCGCCCATGCATGCGCTAATTTTGTTCTATCATCGCATGCATTCCAAGCGCTATCAATATGTGTACGTAAAGCTTGCCGAACTTCCGAACCGACAATTTTGGTTCATGGTTTGGTTCGGACGGCCATGTTCGGCCATTTTTAGTTCGGTTCGGCATTCGGCTGCAGCACTAGACGAAAACATGTTATTTATTGTTATTTTGGCCTAAAATCTATACTATTCTATAATCATGCATTTGTAAACATGCATTTGTTGATGGAAAGGGTAACCAGTATACTGGAAATGAGGGACGAGCCTTGTGGTAAGGATTGTATAGTACGTGTTTTATGAGCCAGCACTGAACGAGAATTTTAAATAAAAAAAAACAATCAAGATGACTTAGCTGGTAAACAAAAAAGTTGAAAGTGCAAAAAGTACAATAATGTAGTCCTGTACTAAAGTAGAATAGTCTTTATTAACCCTAACCTTCCCAAATCCTCAAAAATCCTCTTTGCAAAATGGAGGAATTTGGAGGATTGAGGGCACTTGGAAGTTGATGCATTGGAGGATTTTGCAGGATTGAGGTTACTAGGGGTTTTTGCCCCTGCAGGAATATAGGCTCAATGTGATACATGAGGATTTTGGAGGATTGAGGTTACTAGGGGTATGCAAAAAACACCTAGAGGATTTTGGAGGATTCATGCTATGGTCCCCATAAGAGGATTTTTGAGGATTCAGGTTATATGGAGTTTTAACACTTTGAAATCAGAGGATGTTGGAGGATTCAGGTTACATGCAGGGAAAATGATGTAGGGAGTTAGGGTTTTAAATAAGGTTTAAGATAATCATTAACACTGGAGCCTGTGGTTATTGTTTAAAAATCATTGTAGTAGTGTGTAAGATGTTTTACGGAACAACAACTTAATAATGCAACAAGATCTAGACTAGTGTTGTTTTCTTTAACCCTAACTCCCTACATGTACAATGTAGGTGCTGTGAAAAATTGTATTGAAATTGGAGGATTCAGGACTGTTAGGGTTAATTATCATTCCACGAGTTGTTTACACATGTTTTATGATTGTATGTTCTTCTAAAGTACATAAAGTACTTCAGATATTTAGTACCCTTATCTACACAGTGATTCCTGTTTCAATTTTGAATTTAAGATTTTTTTAAAATTCCGAAAATTCCGAAAGTTCCCGAAAGTTCCCGAAAGTTCCCGAAAGTTCCCGAAAGTTCCCGAAAGTTCCCGAAAGTTCCCGAAAGTTCCCGAAAGTTCCCGAAAGTTCCCGAAAGTTCCCGAAAGTTCCCGAAAGTTCCCGAAAGTTCCCGAAAGTTCCCGAAAGTTCATGAAAGTTCCCGAAAGTTCCCGAAAATTCCAGAAAATTCCAGAAAATTCCCAACAATTCCCGTTAATTCCCAAAATTCCCAGTGAAAACTTTCCACTCTGAAAATTCCTGGGAATTTTGCAACCCCGCTCATTCACCCTGCACACTGGCCCACAGCGCCACCACAAAGCTAATACGCATCTCTGATTGGCCCGCAATCAAAATCTACACGATGACTGACTGACTCCTTGCAACCGACTCCCTAGCGACCGAAAGCCGTTAAAATCTCACGTTTTCGCAATGTCAGGTATTACGGTTTTACTTATTGGAAGGCTTGATCTGAAGAGTTCAGGAGACGGCAAAAATATGGGGCCGCCTAGACAACAGGACAAAAATAGCGTGGGTTGTATCAATTTTTCTCAGTGGCGAGTTGAAGTGCGGTTTTGCGAAAGTTAAGAAAATTTTGCTAATTGTTTTACCACTTTCACTCAAATTGGTAATTAATAAAATAGTTGTCTAGGAAGCTTATATATTTAGGATTATTTTGGTACATAACATACAATGTACGTCGCAATTTTGCATCATTCGTCCGGCCAGTTATTTTTAATAACTTGGATTACAGATTCTTTATGTCTCCGGGTCAGGCGGCGAGCGAAAACAAAAAACAAACAAAAAACATGGCGGCGCCCTGTAATCCAAAATGGCGGCGCCCGTGGAACGCGAAATTGACAAAAAACATATCTGCAGCGCACACGCGCGACGCGGATTCAGCCTAATCCCAAGCTTGCCAATTGATGGGCCTCGTGGTCAGTGAGGCGGGGCCTTGTGACGTGAACCTATTCACATTTAAGCAAACAGCTGCCAGTCTCTTAGATACGGTCGAGCTAGCGCGGACGATGCATTGCTCTACAATGTACACCCACAGCGCCGAGCGCGCTAGCTGGCTCGCCAAGGTCGCGACGCGTCGACGACGACGGCTAGCTATCTTGGGGGCGGTTTCATGGAAAGTTTAAGCGCGAACTCCACACAAGGTGGCGGTCAGCTTAACGACCAGATCTTGCCTTGTTTTCCAAAGAATTATTATATTGCAATTTCCGCAAATTGTACCTAACGGTACCCTCCAGGCAATCTCGCTGTTTGAAATTCCTTCTCCCCATGCCAGGCTTGGATCATATCTCGTTGACCTCACTTTTGAGTGGCATTGTGGCGCTTTCTGATACGGCATTCAAATTCCCTTATAAGGCCAGGGGAATCTAATTATTTATGAATGGTCACGGCGATTGACCTGTTAAATATTCATAAATGGCCCGAAACACAGCACGCCTTGTCCCCCTATTGGTTTAAATCCCAACTTAATGTATTCATGACACATGAATACATAATGAGTCAATTCAAGATGGCGGTTTAACGTTGACCATCGCGCAGTCAGCTCAGTGAAATCACGTCGGGAAGTGGCATGTTTTTTTTCCATGAAGAAGATGGTGTTTTTGTTTTGGAAACTTGCATATTACTGCTTAAAATAATGACACAAGACACAGGTTTGGAAAATGTATTTAACATCATGTTTTCAAGTCAAACTTCATGTTGAAAATCGTACAGCTGGTGCATAAATATTTGTGCACGCCAGTTCGTACATCATGTAGGCCTACTAGGCCGTAATCCAAGTTATTAAAAAAACACGGCCTAAGACGAGTCATTTCTGATCGGTCAATGTTTCGTGTGTGTAGTCAATACACTATACATGAAACATGTACATCGGCAGGCAGAGTCGTGGAAATACGGCGCAGTAGAATTAAATTTATTATGATTTTACTGGGGAAAATATGATCATTAATTTCAAATATTTTAGATTTATTCTTTCAATGTGTATAAAATCTGCCGGTTTATCACGAAGTTCGAGCGATGACTCGCGGGTGCCATATAACAAGTGAACAAAACCTGGAGACATTTTCAAAATTATCGGGTCTTGTGCTGCACTCATTGCGGTCGATATGCATTGTTGAACTCGACTCCCTACATGTAGCTTTATGATTTTTAGCACGTTTTGCATAAAGGTCACAAAGGTCACTCCTGAGTCAATTACATGTACATGTATCTGTGAATACTGGCGGGCACTGTGTACAAATGCAGGGTATAATTTATAAATGCTGTGCTATACATGTACATGTACGTGCATATTTTTTCAAATATTTGAACCAGCAAAAAGGTATTCGAATACTCGGTTGACGGGGTCAGATGTAACAGGGACACCAAAACATGTCACACTTTTGGACCCCAAATTTACTGAATGGCCCTGCACTCAGTTTGTGTATAAAAGTTTGTTTTGATCGTGCATGAAGTCACTGCTGGGGGAGTGGCTCGAAGATGTGCTTTCACAGGCTATACATGTAGTACTACAAACATACACACTTGGGCGTGGCAACAAGCAAACTGGTTGGCTTAGATTTTAGAATCCCACAAGTCAATTGCATGGTCATTATTGTTACATGTATGTCTGGAAAATCATGCAGGTGCTGACAAGTTGGCCGTTATAGCCAGCAAGTTCCTTTTAGGCCGGAAAAAGCCCATCCATAAGACAGCCCTTGATTTCCTCCAACACCTGCAACAATTGTCTGTAAAGTGAAATTAAAGACAGATCAGATGTTTTCAATTTCCTAGGTACTGCTTGAAAACACTGTATGGGTTGAATCAAAGTATTCCCTGTATGATGTAATTGATTGTCTCTACATGTACAAAATGTACATGTACATGTACATGTACATGTACAGTCGCAAAAACCAGATACATTTTGAACTCGGCAAAAAATAAGGCTTGTCCGTGACATGTCTAGATTTTATTATGTCAAAGTGAACAAAGAAATCTGGCAGGAGCAGTATTCGAACCTGCGGCGACCTTTGGAATACCATACCAGTATTTTATTATCACAGGATTTAGGAACTTTAGGGCATTATTCTGAAAAAGGAAGGTTCCAATTTTACTTTGTAGGTTTCGTTTAAACGTTTAGAAAATTAGTTAATTTTTTTTCAAAACAGTTTAAATTCTGCATAATTAATACTTATTTTAAAATAGTCCATTTACCGGTACAGAGCATCGTAAACAGTATTAACCATTGAAAAAAAAATGAAATAGGCAACCGATGATCACCATTGCATGACTGCCTTGACATGGGAACCAGATGGAAAAAAGAAAGATCGGTAGACCAAAAACAACATGAAGAACCGTGGAAAGGGAAAGGAAAGAGGCGGGATGGAAAACATGGAATGAAGCCAGGGGAAAAGCAAAAGACAGAGAACAGTGGAAATTGAGCGTGGAGGCCTTATGTGCCAGGAGGCATGAAGAGGATAGTTAAAGGTACATGTAAGGTAATAATTAGGAGATGAGCCTTTTTGTTCAAGAGGTGGGGGTGGTGGTCGATGTAAACTTGTTAAATGCGGGACACTGTTTTTACCATTTTTTCCCCAATTTATAAGCTAATTTATAAAACAAATTAAGTTGCTCCAAATAATTTGTGTTTAATCTGAACAGTTTGTTTTGCTATGGGAGTGACACTGAATTTGTCCCAACTTCATTTTACCTCGGATTCCAAGCCCCTTTCTATAACTGTGCTCCATACATTTTTAAATTGCTTTCTGCAAAAAATAAAATCAGAAATCTGTGGCCGTCTTATCTATGCCAACGCTTACATACATTTGTACTTGTGCAGCAATTTGTTAAATAACCAGTTTCTCCCAAATGTGAATATTTTGTACAAGTTGATTTTCCCTCACACAAAGCTTTTGAACACGGTTTCTCTTTAGTTTTAACCCTACATGTATACGTTGTATAACCATGCTAATCCAACATTATACAATTGTGGGTCATTTCTTTGGAATAAGGTAAAGCTTGCAGTATAGCACCATGTGAAACCTTCTCTTTTGTGAGTTTATATGGTTCTGAAAGGAACCAAGAAAACTCATTTCTTTGGATTTTGTTAAACTGTGCAACAAGAATGAGAACGTTTTTTCTAGCTGTTGGATTCTGTTGGAATTAGCAGGCTTCACACTCTGTTGTCGTTGGATTCTGTTGGAATTAGCAGGGTACCCAGATAAACCAGAAGGAAGGTTGGGGTTTGTTATATAGACACATCAGGATTTAATCTTTGAAAATGTGGCCTTCTTGGCTCACTTTTGGTGGAATTGTTCTGATTTATTTTATCATTGATGTGCATACTCCCTCTGTCAACAGAGGGCGAAGTTGTGTTTTATTAACACCACAATGGATTTACAAAAAGAAATGTATAATGTAATCATTTGTTTCAAGAGAGGGCAGCAAACATGTACATGTGGGTGCACCACACTAAATACACTCTCATTGCCCTTAGTGTAAAATCCATTAACTTCACAGTGAAAAAAATCCTTATCAAGGAGTCTCTCAGTTTCTGTGACATTACTAAAAAATATAGTTTGAATCTTAATCTGTCTAATTCTTTTCAATTTTTGACAGGTTAGCCATTTACAATTTTTGCTAATTATCCCCGGAAAGTACCACCCCCGAAAATGAGGTTTTTCCCAAACCGGCTAGCTGCCATTTTTCATGAAGCATCCCTCCACTTGCCAAGCCAAATAGGACAAATTTTAAAGCCAAAAGTTATCAAGTCTAATGAGCCTGTATTTGGCTAATCATTGTTCCAATTTGGGCATCGGTAATTGGGTAAAAGCACAATCGCATGTAGAAATCGGCATTTTTAAGAACTTAAAAATCACATTTCCCCCCCCCCCCAAGTAAAAAATTTGTTGAACTTTTTGTGTGTTCAGGGCAAGAGTAGAAATTCGGTTGTTAACTAAATTGTCAGGCTTGGGCATTTATCATTAATTCTTACTGGACTAATTGTGAAACTACTAAAAGAAAGTTCAGTCAAATTTGACAGTTTAGGAAATATACAACTTCCACAGAGGAATGGTGCCTAAAAAGAGTAACATGAAATTGCCCAAAACATTTTTCCAGGAAAAAAAACAGAATTGGGTTCAACTTTTCAGAATTGTATGCAATTCTGTAAATTTACATGCATGTGAATGTAACATCCATCTTACAGTTATCACTCACAAGGTCATGAAGGTGTACACGTAAGTCAGGATATGAAAACCACAACACACACAACCACACCAAAAGTTACTTGTACAATGTACAATGTATACATTGTAGTACATTACAGACTGTGTGCTGGTTCTTTTTGTAACATGTACTATGAACAAGCTTTATTAATTGTTTGAATATTCCATCATAATGAAATTACAAGTCACTTCCTTGTTGATTTACTCATAGAGAATGGACATTTTGTGTACTTGAAGCATACAATGTACATGTACATGTACATGGTCGGTCACAAAGAAAGAAACACATGTATTGTACAACTGATGCAGACGTCATTACTGGTCAGGCATGGATCTTTTGCATTGGAAATCAATTGTGGACAGAATTTCTATTAAATTTACCCTGCACTGTGCATTGTGTACCCTTACAATTTATGGAATTTTTGAGAGTGAATTTGCTGCCAGTATTCATTCTTCCTTTTCTTCTCTTGTAGTCAATTGTAAAAAAAAAAAATGCAAAGCTGTTAAATCTTAATCTAAAAATATCAGTAGAAGAAAAACATGCATTCAAATGATAAATACTATAAATTTAATAAATTCATTTACATACATGTACAGGTACATGCCATGTACATAAGTACATTAAGTTTTATTTTCCTCAGAGCTTCCCCAGTTGTATTATTTATGTACATGTACATGTACATATATGCGGATTGAAAATTGACACAGCCAATATAGACCTGCATTTTCAATCCATTATTGGGGTATTGTGTATGTTATGCTTGGCTGCACAAGCCTCTTCTTTCCGTTTTGCTTGGCTGCACAACCCAGCATATGGCGCCCTGGTTCCCCCATACATTGTATATTAATGTAGTACACAAGGGGTTAATCAAAATTCAGAAATATACTCACCTTTTCCAGCATAGGGCGACCGGTCACCGTATTTCTATGGGCATGGGGCGACCGACCGGCTTAGGGCGACCGATTACCGGTCGCCTTAAGGTAAAAGCAATAGGAAGAGATGGGGTTAGGTTACATTTGTTTATATGCACAATGCCCATAGACCGGTCGCCCTAATGCGGAAAAGGGCGTTATATATATTACTAAGTATATACATGTACACATTTGTACATGTACATTGTAAATCGGTCCTCGCAAGTAATACAAATTTCCACACACCGTGGGGGGGTTAGGGTTAAAGAAACAATACGAAACAAAGCATTGTCCTCAGAATTATTGGGAAAGTACGATGTACATGTACATATGTATATATGTACACTACTCATTCTGTTGAAATTATGAATCAGCCTGTACATGTACACATGACCTTGAAGTCCATGGATCTGTTTCAAATACATGTAGGCTACTCTGCACTGGACACATGTACTAAGACCATCAAACTTCTAATATCCAGAAGGATATCTGCTGATCACTGTGTACAATGTACATGCAGGGAAGCTTGATGTCTACAGGAAGGAGATGACTTATTACCATGGCAACTAATTGATGAAGCTTCCACAGTGAATCACAATTGTGTTATTTGTCTTATGACATTACAATGACTGACTAAAAGTACTGAGTGGAATGCACACACAGTGACCTTTGGAATTTTAAGTATCAGTACATAAATTTTATTCATTTTTTTCTGGTGACCAATAAAATATTTTCTATGCAAATGCTGCATGGAAGGGTCATTCCATAAATTAGGGGGGCCAACTTGTGACATGCACATTTTAGGCCCTAAATTCATTATCACCTTTTATATTTAAAAGCTTTTTCTATTTGTTAACAATTTCCTTAAAAATGGTGGTATGTAAGATTTTTTAGGAGGGTGGGAATCATGTACACCATCAAAATATCTTCATTCATGGAAAATTAAGGGTTTCACGTGTAAACGGGGACACTAAAATGCTTTAAATCACATTAAGACATCCTAGAATATGTTCTTTTTAATGCAATTTTTGTGTTTACTTCAGATAACCTGGTCAATTTTATGATAAAAACTCAATTGATTAGTCAATCGGTAGCCCCATCTCATTTTTTTGGAACAAAAACAAAATTCCCCGTGTAAATAAGTTAGGGGCGACACCAAAGTTGTATTGCCTGATATTTCAAATTCTGAAAAAAGTTGTCAAAATTTTACAGAAATGTCAACAAATTAAGCCTGGCAAATATTATTTATTTAACCACAAAGTTTCACAACATAAAAATATGGGGGAACACTAAATGGGTCTGTAAAAATTTAGAATGACCATATTGTTCTCGTTTCCTTAAATTCTCTGTACAAACTGTCAAATACTTTGAAACAAAGTACATGTTGTACAAGCTTAAACTACATGTGTATAGTCATCAAAATTGAACAGATATAATAGGTAACATGGAGGATACGCTCAATAGTGATGTTCACCGTGTAAACATTTTTAGGGCACACCAAAGTTTACTAGGGTGAACATATTTTTGCCAAACCTCTCATGTTCAGAAAATATAAAATTATTTACATGTGAGTTTTACATATACTTTCAACATTGGTGTGTTATCAATCATTTTGTAGTTTATATATAACCAAATTAACCCTTAACCCCTTGAGTCCGGTTATTTACAGGAGGCGCGGGCTCTGGCAGCCAAGCGAAACAGACACAATGTGCTTGTGCAGTCAAGCGTAACATACATACATACATACATACATGTACACAATAATCCAACAATGGATTGAAACTGCATGCACAAATAACGGCAAATGGCATCATCCGGCCTCGTGCCACTATTTTTTTGCACCATTTGGCATCATCCGTACGCAAGGGGTTAAAAAAGAAGTGAAAATCACACTTTTAAATGCAGTGTTTCAATGTCACAACTTTTTGACTAAAAAGTGATAAATTTAAGTTATTTTGAACCAAAAGTAGGACAATGCATTGTCATGATACAAATTCTGTTGGTTTTATTTAGTGCACACTGATGTTACATTAGGCAGATTCATGAAAATTTTAAGTTGCTTCAATACTTTTAAATGTTATATAACTGGAAAGAGTAAAAATTTAGAAATAAAATGAGGGGTCATTGGTCATGATAGGGTAACCCTAACTATGCAAAGTTATGGAGTTTTGTTGATTTAAATTTTTGGTCATTTAGTGTACAATTTCAGGCTAAAAAGTTGTGATGCATCATGGAGCCGGAGGTATTAAAAATAAATACATGTACCTGTGTACATGTATCAAGGAAACTTGCTCTCTGTATACGGTATCAATTGCCTCATTTTGTTTTCATCAATTTGTTAGGAATACAAAAATAATTTACATTAAAAAACACAACAATTATTTGCCAATAAATGATTAAATAAAACGAAAATATAAGCTTTTAAGCATGAATCCCAAGCATCGACAGGAATACTACAGCGCGTGTTCGCGCTCACCGAATACGCAAACAACTGTTTTCCAATAGACTTTACATTCAGTCTTGAATTTACCGTAGTTCGTGCTACATACGTACATGTTCACTCAGTCGTACTTCCCCAATACGTCCGAGGACAATGCTTTGTGTTTCCTATTGTTCCTTTAATATAACCAACCCCCATAGACTAAGCACGTATCCTCACGTTCAAGGACCGATTTCAACAAAAGACTCTACGTTCGAGGACTGAAAGGTTTCTTTGTGTTTCCTTTCTTCTCTTGTCCTCGGAGATATATACAGTGCACGTACACTGGATCATCAAGGACTAGAACATATAGGAACGCAGTCTACGGAACGTAGTGAGAATTTAGTTGCACGTTGGCACGCTGCTTCTACAGTGCCCGCGCAATGTGTAAATCGAATCGTTGTACTGCTTTGACAAATTCTCTATACGTCATGGCCCGCGTTCCGTCAAATAGTCCCACGCCATGTGCAGCTGGCTGGCGGACGTATACACGGCGCAGTAAGTATCGTGCATCCTCTGAACTGACTTTTGTTTTTCGCGTTATAAATGCATGCATTATTGCACAAATCAACAAAACGAACAACAACATTATTTGGTTTGTCCTGTTTTTATAAAATTGCATTGGATATCAAATTCCACCCGTGCGTGATATACCCCGATTCTTCAAGTCAAATTGCCGATATTGGCGATTTTTTTTGTATTTCGCCCCCGGTAATTTTTCGCGCAATTTGTTTCGCGCTATCCGTTACAGTTTTTGTCGAGTGACTGAATGTTTTTAAGATGAACACAATGTGGTGTATCCAATTACTGACACTAGAACATTGACATATTACCCCTTATGTTAGAATTTTACCCTCAAAGTTAGACAAGGAAATCGTCAAAATTTACCGAAATTCAGCTGGCCGTATTTAAACAAGGAAAGTTCTTCTGTCGTTGATTTGTTTTTATTGACTGCAGAAATCCCTGATCAATAAAATGGCGACCAGAAAAACTTTGAAGCCTCATCACCGTAACCAGGAATAAGTAATTACTCCGCCTATGCGTTTTTCACGAGTACAGTCGGGAGTCGACAAACTTTCGGCCGGTCACTTGCGCGCGACAGAAAATCATTCCGCAAATAGCGCCGCCAACGATGGTTCGCGTGAATCTGCCTAGTTACATGTATTTACACAATAAAAACACTGAAGTGATACATGTACATGTACATGTACATGTATGTATGTGAACTAACCATACATGACACATCCGCCAAGAAAGTATAGGAATGTACATTTTTACTATTGGCCCCCATATTTATGGAATGACCCAGAAACTAAATGGCAGGCACCAACTACATGTACTGTAGTACAATGTACACTCAAAACGATATGACGCCAAGCTAGTCAAAAATATTCTACTGTACATGGGATGCTGTCATTCGTTTTAGAGCCATAAGTTAGTGTGTCCATGCATACTGTGAATAGCAGCCCAAAAACAAATGTTCAAATCCAATTGCTAATTTTCAATTGCTAGCTTTACAATGAGGCACTTAATCAAAAAAAAAAATCACGTTAAGTAATTACTTTTTAACTTTTGAATTAGAAATTCAGCTTAGGGGTACTCATTGTGCATACTGGTACATACAATTCAAGTACATTATACGTACATGTCCTCAATACAACCATGAAAACAGAGATGTACAAAAAATGTTTAATTTTCAAAGTGAACAAAGAAACTGGCAAGAGCGGGATTCGAACCTGCGACCTCTGGGTTACCGTACCGGCGCTCTCCCACTTGGGCTATCTTTCCCTATGTTGGCGGTAAGCCTGTTCGATATGACGATATTTCCCGATATTTCGATATTTTTTTCATATCGAAAATCGTATCGGCCCCTTTAAAAAAAAACGGAATATCGGGGAATTCGATATACCGAAGAATATCGCGATATATTTCTTTTGTGGATTTGTCCAGTTTACTTTGCTCGAAATTCCAGTTATTTCCAATTATTGGACGGTAGAATAGTATATAATGTATCATGATGTACCATGGAGGAATAAAAAGATACATACATGCACTAAATGTGTCTTTCTTTGACCGTTTTCTAAACCCCGACATGACATCTCCGCTCCGCGCGATTTACCTTCCGAACGATTTACCCTCCGCGCCGTACGTTGTCAAGTGCAAACAACGTCTTATTCCCAGTGTACAATGTACGTACCTACACGCTTGCGAACTCATCTTGAGATCGAGGGGTATGGCAATTGTTTGCAATAAGGTCAACCCCTGTAGCGCATCTGCGCGTGCGCGTTGCTTTGTTGCTAGCCTTCGTCAAGTGCAAGCAACCGCACTGAATGCCACCGTCTTTCCCCAGCATGCCCAGTGTACAAGGCACACGCAGTTAGGTATAGTTACGTGTAGCGAACTGCGCCGCGTCTTGAGAAAAGATTAAAACACGTGCCGCGCATCCATTGTACATTGTGCAATGTCATGTCGTCTTCACAAAAAATACGACACGATCGTTTGTTGACAGCTCGCATGTGATCGTCCATGGTATTATCATCTGTGTTACTAATCAACAATGCTGAAATAGAAACAAACGCTAGTCTTTCTGGAGTGCCATAAAGTAGCCAACTGAAGGTAAATGTCGTAAAACTCCAAATACTCAACGAGCGAAGGGAAGCTTTGTCAAACCGGCCCCCCGTTCCTGCCGTTAAATCCCGGCGGGCCCGATCCCGGCGGTGGCCCCGATCTCATGATGCCGTGGCGACTTCCGTCATGTATTTGCTATTCCTCCGTTCTTCCGGTAATGAAAAAGTGACGTCATCACGATAATATCGAATATCGCGATATTTTTCTGCCGATATTTCGGTATCAAAATAAATGGATATCGAACAGCCTTAGTTGGCGGTCTCCCAAATTGTCAGTATCTTTGTTCAAGTGGGCGCTAGTCAGAAAAGTGTTAGAATTAAACTTTATTGTGTTCAATATATAATACATTTTTGTAAATTACTTATTCATTACAAAATCATGTTTGTTTTGCGTCTCAATGTTGTGTTATTTTGCGAGAAATTATTACCACTTTCTTTCGAGTTTATGAAAACTTTCCTCAAAATGGCCGCTGGTGGCGCTGTTGAGAAATGAAAAAAACTTGACGTCATACAGTAGAAAGCAAACAAGAAAATGGTACCCGGCACGGTTGGTTCCGCCCCGGCTGCAGCGCGGTGTGCACACAGGTGATACGTACATTTTTTGTAAAATTACGTCAGTGCGATCATTTTTAAGGTTAGTTCTGCAGTGGCAATCATGCTGCCCCCGCCGGCCTCGACCTCCCGCGTTCAATTGAGGAATAGGATCCAAATTGCCGTAAGCACGTGGCTGTATCTGAACGCTTGGTTTGTACCGTAATTTTCGGAATATAGGCTGCGCGGAGTATAAGCCGCAGCACGCAAAAATCTGTAAATTAAGATTTAAAGTTGGCGTATTAGCCGCACCGGTGTATAAGCCGCACCGCGGCGCTGACGACGTCCAACCACAAGTCATCGTGCTGCATGCTAAGCGCTAGTCGGACTCCCTATTAATTATCGCGGCATCGGAAATTACTCCTTTTTTGCGTTGCCAACCGTATGGCGATTGTTCATCCAGTTCATCAGGCATTAAGGACTTCCTGCTAAGTTGTATAAAAATGACGATTATAGAATGTTGTGTCGGGACTTTTATTGAGTTTTAATGATTTTTAATAAATTCACGTTTTCCAAAACTGTTTTGCCTCACCGTGTCTGCTAAAAAGTACCATCTTCAATGGTGGTCTGTCCATGGAAGTTCTATTGTCTGGTTCCCATTCTACAGCTACATGTACAAATGCAAAATGACGCCGAAGGACGATATTTCCACCGCGAAATCGTAAAAACTTACGGGAGCAAAATGACAGTGTGGTAAAAAAATAAAACGCGTAACGACGACGCACCGTGTAATGTGAATGGCGCCCCCAATCGTCAATCAGTAGACTTGTCTCAGTGAATTTTGTCGCCTTCCGGGGGGGGGGGGGGGGGGGGGGACAGGGTGTTAAGAAATATCCTGCAGGCCTAATCGTCTTTAATCAACTTGAACTTGACAGGGAAAATATCGTACTTTATTCAGGGGATGTTTTGGTCAAACATTAACTATGAATAAAAAGTTGAGATCATTGTAAAAACCACTTCCAGTACCGCGATAATACAGAGTCTGTACTCCGCCGAGCAACAGCGAGCATGTCTATTTTCACCGGCATCGCGAAGCAAATTCCCTTATGCATTATGCATCATGTATGAGCACGTGTCGCTTGTAGATTTTGTTGCGCGCTTACATGTGCGCGCTTACATGTGCGCGCTTACATGTGCGCGCTTACATGTGCACGCTTACATGTGCGCGCTTACATGTGCGCGCTTACATGTGCGCGCTTACATGTGCGCGCTTACATGTGCGCGCTTACATGTGCGCGCTTACATGTGCGCGCTTACATGTGCGCGCTGGCAACCATTCATAAATTTGGGGACCTTGCTAATTCATGCAAAGGGATGTTTATTGGTTTCGGCTTAAGATTTCAGTATAAAAGTAATTTTTCTTTAAATTTGATATAAAGCAAATACGCCTGGAAGCAAGTAACTTCTTTTCAAACACAAATATGATTTTTATTTCCCACATTATCATTTACTCCACTTGACAATGTTTTCGGAAATTCAACAACATCCCTCGTAGCATATTTGGTGCAATCCAAAACTAGGCACGCTATTAGATCTGAAGAAAATAATTCGTTTTGCTGTAAACGAAAGATGATTTTTGTCTGGATTTTTCTCCACTTCAGGGAACATACGAGGACGAAATTAAATCGCCAGAATGACAATTGATAAATAATAAATATATATGCAGATAGATGAATATATTTTACTGAAAGATTTCAGCGGATTGCAATGGATTGTAATATTTCGGTAAAAATTCTCCTAATGTGAAAATGAACGTCGCATGGTGCCCGCGCGCGATTTTGTTACTACGGACAATACTGGTACCCGCGCCCCGGAAGTACGTGACTTTTCCGCAAAGATGTGGCGACAAAACATTATTGCAACAATATTTTGTTTACTTTAGAGGACGCTGGAAATGGAAGTTGTGTACGTATTAAAGCCTACAATTATTGTAGGCTTTAATACGTACACAACTTGTATTTTTTTGTCACATTCGCAGACCGCAGATGCGGTAGATTAAGCCTCAAAGCGGTAGAGGTATGTGTTTATCATGATCCTTAATACTAATAATAGTTGACTAGCGCTTCGTTTAGTCCCAGAATTTTGACATTTTGACATCAAATATAATCGATGTTGGACCTCCGATGTATCGATTATTGAAAATTCTGATAGCCGGACCCTACGTTAACCAGTGAAATAATAAACAACATGGATTACACAACGATAAAACAAGACAAAAACGAACAGACGCACCACACGATTTGTGAGGTGTGAACGGTACTTACGGTACATTTGCAAGTCAATTCGGTCCCTCTGGACTGGTTTCCGTTATTTTCAACACGCTGAGGCGCGGCTTCTGTGACTGATTTTATTCTTTAAATGTTGCTGTATAAGCCGCCCGGAGTATAAGCCGCAGGGAAATTTTTCAGCGTGAGAATCAACGTATAAGCCGCGGCCTATATTCCGAAAATTACGGTAAATGATATATTCCATTACAGCATGTGTTCTGCACATAATATAGATTTTCAAGCCCAGAGTTCTGCACGGACCAAAATGTTTTAGGCCCCCTAAATGTTGAAATTTCAGTACCTTTTGGTGAGGTTTGAACGTTATTCTGTCTTTGAAGTCGCAATTTAGAATTTATTTGGTCTAATCTTCCTTGTTCTGCAGATTTAAGCCATAAATAGCCATAAGTATATCGTGCTGGGTCCCAAATTCGCGCTGCCCAATATTCACGCGACCAACTTTCTCGGCGCGTAACTTTTTGCACGTAGCACGCCCTGTTATCAAATTTGCTGTCATGGTCGTTCGTCACATCATCTTTCTTCTGTGTGCAGTTATGTGGAAAGTAAAAGCTTTTCCCGTAAGTATTTTGACAAAATGTAAAAAGAGAGTAAAATCTTACCATATAGACTAAATACAAAACATCGCTTGTTTAAATTTCCCAAAAGACTACTAAAAATTAACTGCGAGCTCTCGGTCAGTGTTGCACGACCAGCTCCGACTCGTAAATGACGTCTTCAGTTTACATGTACTTTCGCTAAACAACAGAGGTCGTTATCAAAAATATGGAGCCTGAGAAAAGACGTGCGCCTTATAATTTTTTACGATCGTTTTGCGTAGATTACCGATATCATCATTGAGTTGTTGTTTTTCGGCATACATGTCTTAAAATTAGGCCTACTTAAAATGTATGACCAAACTTAATACGTTTGTCGTGTCCAAAATCACATGCAATGTACAGGACTAAAACCATTATGTTTTTTCATCTCATTGGAGTTCGGAGATTCCTTTTATTGAACCTTTACCCCGCATGCGCAAATTTTGGTCACGTAACTTTTGGAAGAACCAATCCGACTCGTTTGCATAGCGTGGCGGTTCTGTTGCTTCAGTATTCCCTAAAAAAAAATTCAAGGTAAGATATTAGTCATACTAACAATTGTAAATACCAAAACCATGTAAAGCTTAGTTTATACTGTAACAATTTCGGTCAAAGTCTTAAGTGCGCGAATAATGGTCACACGAGGATACCCATGCTGATCTCGGTCTTCTCCGTACCATGAGCCAACCAAACTGCTGTCTAAACTAGAGTAAGATTCATCTGAATATACTTCTTCATCGAAGCTGTGTTGTTCCCATGATTTCTTTCTGACATTTTATTTTCGGCGAAACTTCTGCAATGATCCTGCAGAAGTGCAGTGCTACACCACCGCGGCCGGCCAGCTGCGTGCGATTGTTGTGCGTACATGTATGTAGCTCGTGTTGCAATATGCTGTCTACTATAATACGTCACAGAAATGAATATTCATTAGATGTTAATGAGCTTTGACGCCACGCTTATTTTCACGAAACTGGGATTGACTCGCGGGAAGAAAGGCAACAAAAATGCATATTTTTACATTAAAACCGGCATCAAAGATAGGGATATTGACAAGTATCTGTTTTATTTGACAAAGCTCTTCTCAATTAAATCAAAACCTAAGAAAAGTTGGGAATCGTTGGAATTTGTCTTTGGGGCAGCTTACAAACTGGTACATGTACATGTACGTGTACCAATGTCTAAAACTCACCTTTCTTGGCTCATCTTTACTGGTGATGTCATCAGTCAGATCATCATCCAAGGAATCATGGCTGAAAGACGAAACAGTGCTGGCATTTGATAGTTTACGAATCGTTCCAGATCTCTTGATGTCATCAATAGTTAGGCCCGTTTCACCAGATAATGTCTTTCCCCTTGTGAAAACCGATGTATCCAAGTTATTGTCCCATGAAATGTTACTGACCTCCTCATCACAATGGTCACTAACTATGACCGATGGAAGGCACTCAAAGCTTTGCATACTGGACTGCAGGGTATCTGACCTGTAACCAAAATCACGTCGGCGCTCCTCAACAGTGAGAAATGGTCTGGAATTGCTTTGAGTCTCAACTTCAGGGGAATTGGAATCCTGAGATGACTGGTCCACTGAACCATGTGGGCTTCGAAGCCTGATGGTGAGTTTAGACTTTTTGACTGCTCTTGTGATTTGGTGATCCTGAGCTGATGAAGCCACAGTGTGATCAAAACTGCTTGCTTTGTCACTGTCTTGAAAACCTTCATCAGGAGACAGGGGACTTGGCTCTCGGCTGCCTAATGAGGCAGAATCTCCTTGATCTATGCTCTCAAAGACATTGCTAGAACGAGTTAATGTCTTGGGTCTACTGTGAGGAACAATCAGACTTATAACAGATGTCTCTGTTGTTGATATTGTTGCATTCTTTGAAGGTGATTGACTTTCAAACTGAACTCCTGATTCAACTGAAATATTTGCAACTCCACTGTCCTGGCTTGAAGTCCGTATTGACCTTCTGCTGTCAACATCTGGCAAAGCAAGGTGATCTTGGTTAGCTTTGTCACCACTTTGAGTCAAGTCTGTTGCTATTGATGAGGGGGAATTACTTCTTGGACTTAGGCACATAGGACTGCTAGAGTAAAAGCCACTTCCATAACCACTACTGGGGCTGTTTCCTGGGGATAATAGATTTCTTGCAGTTGCACTTAATCCTTGTCCAGCTTCCGAGTCAGATGAATCACTTGGAAGTAACAGTTTTGTAGGCTTTGGGCTAACAGACCGCCTTGTTAGTAGTGGGGAAACTGGGGAGTCAAATTGATTAGTACACAAGGAACCTGTTGCAGACAGTGATCGTGGACGGGTCTTTGGAAGATCCAAATAAGGATCTGTTGAGGTATTCAATGGGGCAAATTTGTTGCATAGACTAAGGATTCGTGGAGACACTGGCCTAACAGTCACAGGGTCCGATGAAAGACTTCTTGTGGGTGAGCATGTCTTGGAGTCTGATGGATTTGCATGCTTGTCAGCTGAATATGACATGTCAGGCCGGGGTCTAGTCCTTTGCCATCCTGCTCTATAATCTGTTTCTTTTCGAACATTGGACATTGGTGTTTCAGGGTGATCTTGTGTTCGTGACTGCGGTTCCTCCACACTTCCTATTGTGCGAATATGAACAATACGCGGAGATCTCTGCCGAAAGGCCATGTGATGTGACTGAGGTGGAGAGTTTTCAGATATTCTGTATTCATTATTTGATGGTATCACACATGATGAATGTACTGGATGAAATGCAGAAAGGCAAGAATCTGCTTGCCTGATATTCTCCTGGATATGATGGAATCCTCCCCCATGATTAATGTTACTTGGTCTGGGGATAGTCACAAGAGGTGTTTGATGTCTTAGGGGTCCAGAGGAACGGCTAGAAGACTGACTTGTCCCATCTTGCATACAACTTGGATTTGAATTCATTCCAGAAGGTACAGGCAATGTCAAGAGTATAAAATCCTGAAAACGCAGCAGCTTAGAGGAATTGGAAGCAGGCACAGTCAATGAGGTCAACAGCAGACCTACATGTACATGTAGGTTCTCCAGATGATCAAGGTTATTATTCTTGAGATTCCACAAGACAAAAATGCTCATGTACTGTACAGTGTATGTGCAGAATGTTCACTATTGTAAACCTTCTCAGAGCTTTAATATGCAAGTGTTACAACAGTCTACTACTCAAACAAGCAGGTGTTGATGGAAGAAAGCAGTTACTTTATCAGAAGTGTACGTAAGTCAAGTAGATCAGTTCAGTTTCTGCAGCTCAGCACCAGAATTGTCATATGGCCCCAGTGTAGTGATAACAATGTCACACAGTGTGAGATCAATGTTTGGATGTACAATGTACTTTGTACATGAGGTTCGGAGTATCATTACTTTGCAGTTATCCGGGGTTAAGGATCCATTATGCAGCAAAGTGCAGCTTGCTCTCCATGCATTGATTCAACTTTATGACAGGACTGTCACCTTCCTGAGTGATCAAGCTACACACCTACATGTACATGTACACTGTGCAATTCCATTGATTTCAAAGCTACCTCATGGAATGTCAAAGCTGTATACATTGTTGTCCAATGATTGTAAGAGCTTCTAGGATAACAACTGTTGCAGGAAAAGATTCCAGCTTCTTGTGTAGCAGAAGGAAACAATCCCTTGTAATCTGTAATCAATAAAAGAGAACATTCCTTAAATGCCTTTCTGAAGTGTAATTTTCAAGTGTGATAACATTTGTAAAATATCCTTAACCCTAACCCTGCCAGACGCAGCACAGTGCATCTGTGGTGACAGCTTGACCTTGCTGCACTCTGCACACAAGTCAATGTGACAAAGTATGCAATCTGATGCGTCTGGCAGGGTTTCTAGCCAAAATACCCTGGAGGGTTAGGGTTTAGAATCCATTTTCCTGTAAAAACAAAATCTGAAATGAAATCTTCAAACTGAAACATGATTCTTGCATACTGACATGCTTAGAGATACATGTACGTGTACATGTACGTATCACTGTTGCAATTCTATGATGGATCCTGCAAAGCGCAACATATTGTTACATGTAAATACCATCATAACCTCATTACTGATGCCTACACTGCAACTTCCCAGGTTGCACCTGGGATATGAGCTATGGCTACATCTACATACATGTATAATGTTAAACTGGGAGACAGCTAACATACATGTACATGTATTATTAAAAGTTGACTTTCAATGAATACGTTTTCCTGTTTGGTTTGTGTCTGTTGCACTATTGGCCTACAGGTAACTGAAGGCAAAAAACATGATTGATGCAAAATGGACCATAAAATGGTTATGGAAAGCCAGTTTATGGGAAGAGGTACTGAAAAGGTACATACATGTATGTACATGTACATGCATTCTGAGGCTTAAAAGACCCTTGTCAATTTTATTTGTTCAATATTAAAAAATGTTTTCTTGGGATTTTGTATAAACCATCCACACTTATGTACAGTACATGTACATCATACATTTTGTGTACATTTACTGTTTTAAGAACGAACTGCAACACTAATAAAAATGACAACACATTCATAAATGATCAAGCACTCATAAATGCAATTTGACAATTGTTACCCAATTTTTGATAACACTGAAATTTTAAATAATAATAGCATTCAAAGTAGGGCTGTCCCGAATATTCGATCGTCAACCGAATATTTGAATACTTTTTGCCGGTTTGAATATTTGAAAAACATACATGTATGCACCTACAGATACGACTCTGATGCTATTTTAGTAAAAAAGTAACGGAGCTTAGCAGTGTGAAATGCCATATTTTTGCCAAATTTTTTGTCGCCAGAGGTTTTTGTTCCCGTCCGTAAAACCCTTGTTTTTACACTTGTAAAAAAAATATTCCTGCAAAAACACAGGCTGAAGTTTGGTTTCTTATCAGAACGTTCCGTACCTGTAATGATCTTAACACAACTGCACATGCAAAAACAATGTTGATCGAGCAGTCTATAATATTGATCGCCGCACGTAAAACACCGGCGTAATGGTGCGGCACGCAGTTGCAGCTGACACGTGAAAAACTGTATCGGCGAGTATCAAATATTTGAATATTCGGTCAAATCCATTTTCGAATAATCGAATACTGAATTATTCGAAAATGAACAGCCCTAATTCAAAGCTTTCTTTCCCCAAACATGCTCACACTTAAAGTTGTTTTATGAATACAAACAATCTTATTACAAGATAATTATTGCATGCAAGAAAATTAGCTTTTGGACATGTATGAGTATGAGTATGAGTTTGTTTTCCAAAACTATGGGATTAGTTTTTACAAAACATTTGTAATATGTACACGTGTGATGCAATTGAGTTGGAAATGGTTCAAGGTTTAATAGAATCAAGGCGCCTTGCCAACTGTGCTTGTATACAATGTATGCTTAGGCCTACATGTACATGTACATGTGTGTACAGGTTCTGTATGTACGTCCGAGGACAAGAGGAGAAAGAAAATACAAAGAAACCTTTCAGTCCTTCCAAGTCAAGTCTTTTGTTGAAATCAGTCCTCGGAAGTAGAAATACATGCTTAGTCTATGGGGGTTGGTTATATTAAAGGAACAAAAGGAAACACAAAGCATTGTCCTTGCAAGTATTGGGAAAGTACGACTGTGTGTATTTGTATGTACACACAGTCGTACTTTACCTATACTCGCGAGGACAATGCTTTGTGTTTCCTATTCTTCCTTTAATATAGCCAAACCCCATAGACTAAGCACGTAGTCGTACGTTCGAGGACCAATTTTAACAAAAGACCGTCTCTCGAGGACAAGAAAGATTCTTTTGTGTTTTCTTTCTCCGCTTGTCCTCGAACGTAATACAGTACACGTACATGTACACACACACACATGTATGTGCTTGTATTAACAGTGTGGGTGTGGCAAAATACAAATTAAAGGCTAAAGGTCGTTGAAAATTTCAAATAATCTATAGCCAATAGCAATACAGACTTTGGTCGGTCTTCAAATACGAACATGTACATGTATGTATGTTGTCAGTGGACAAACTGTAAAGTTTACTAACTGAATACATGTACAATGTACATGTAATAACTACACACAGAATGTACGGTACACGTACACATGTACAATGTAGGAGCCACTATAAAGTTACATGTACAATGTGTACATGTAATACCCACTCAAGACTGGGTTAAACTACAATGTAAAACTGATCGATTTTTCAAGAGCATTTATGTATATAATCCCTATCAACAACCACTTGAGTCAACTGCACTGCCAAAAACGGTTTTCTTAAAAATTGTCCTATTTCAACAACAGTTTTCTTGTCTCACTCCCTAGAAAAGTTTTCTAGGGAGTGAGACAAGAACATTTTTCTTGAAATAAGAAATATTTTCTTATTATTAAGAAACGTAAGAAAATCATTTTTGGCAGTGTGTAAACCCACTAGCTCCCCACAGTAAGGTACTCTTGACTACATTTCAGTTCCATGATGGACACGCAGATACATTCCTAGAAGTCTGCATTACACACAAATCGTGTCCAAAAGGAGATTTAGAATGCTACAAAATTGTAGGGAAATGGCATTCTTCCTCTTTTTGACAGATTTTCAGCTTTTATACACGGAAATCCATCTTTACACTGCCAAAAATGAATTTCTTAAGCAAGAACAATATTCTTGAATATAGAATATATTTCTTGTTCTGAGAAATGTCACAAGAAACCTTGTTTTCAAAAGAAAATGTTTCTTACATGTACATGAGTTTTTTCTTAGTCAATTTCCAGTTTCAAGATTATTTTACTTAGCCCTAACCCTGCCAGACGCAGCACAGTGAATCTTTGCTGACAGCTCCACTTTGCTGGACTCTGCACACAAGTCAATGTGACAAAGTATGCAATCTGGCAGGGTTCTAGCAAACATGCCCTTTAGGGTTAGGGTTATTTTAAGTAATGTTTCTTTAGTGAAAACATATTCATGCAATACCAAAAATGAACTTCTTGAGCAGGAAAGTTTTTCTTAGCACAAGAAAACTTTTCCCGTTTCAACAGCACAAGACAGTTATCTTTCTTAAAATAGAACAATTTTTTTTATAAAGATGCCTAATATTTATGTAAGGATGCTATTTATTATTGTTATTGTCTTGATTATAAATTTGCTATTTAATATCTTTGCTGTATTAAATGCGTTACCATTCCCACCTCAAGTATTTAGGTGGGAATTTATTTATTACAGTTCCCGTTGTAATGACTAATCACAATTTCCTACATGGAGTTTACACATGAAAACAAACGAACTTGACTTGGCTTACATGTAACTTTGTACATGTAGTTCATTTCTGGCACCAAATTAGAAGTACATGTAGAGCACTTTGTTTTAAGTTTTGAATTATTGAAAACACTATATCAAGTGAAAGCGCTTTCACTTGATATCGTTATCTCATTTTTCTGGGAAGTGGCGTTTAGAGGCTTTTGCGTCTGAAGTCTTCATTTATTTTACCGCCTGTCCTACTTTAAATTGTAACTGTCGTATGCCCGGGTTTTGATTACTTGTAAACATTAATTATTCACTTGGCATGTACTGCACGTTCTATTTTACAACTCCCAGACCATGCGGGCTGCATGCACGGCAGTGCTTGCCCAATTTTCACAGGTAACTGCAATAACCCCTTGTGTATCAGTACAGGTTTTTACGGGAGACGTCGGGGTGTCGCGGCGGTTCTGGCAGCCAAGCGAACCGCTACAATGTGTTTGTGCAGTAAAGCGTAACATAAACTATAATCCAACAATGGATTGAAACTACACAAACAGCGGCAAATGGCGTCATCCGGCCTGGTGGCACTTTTTTTTACGCCATATGGCGTCTTCTGTACGCAAAGGGTTAAGGCTGTCCGATACGATGATATTTCCCGATATTTTGATTTGTTTTCATATTGAAAATCAAATCGGCCCCTTCAAAAAAATTGGAACAGCGGGGAATTTGATATCCTACCGAAGAATATCGCGATATGTACATGTACCTTTTCACAGCATTAAGTGTGGATTAGTCCAGTTTACCGAACTCGAAATTCCAGTTATTTCCAATTAATTTGACGGTAGAATAGTATATTGTATGATGTACCATGGAGGAATACAAAATACATACTGTGGTATCTTTAGGGAGTGGGTATAAAGAGAAGAGTCAATTCACATGGTGGCCATTTTGCACATGGCACTCTAAGGCATCTTTTATTTGTCTTGCCAAGAGGGGGCGCTGTTCAACAATAATGGTAAACCATAACACTATTACACTTCTCCCCCTTAGATTTGAACTCCGTAAACTCCTGGTACAAAGTGAAATGTAAAGTTTTCCACACCAGATCAGATAAGTGTTTGACCACTAAGAGGTAATTCTTACAAGTAAGTTATTTGACATAAATAAGCTAGCAAGCATACAGCGTACCATGTAGCCCATTTATCCTTCAATAATATTCAAAATCCACAATGGTGTTTCTGTTTACTTATTTATGGAGATGGATAACAAAATAAACTTGGTTAAAAGTGTGCAACCACTGGTAACTACTGGTAGATCACTGCAAAACCACTACATTAGTATTTCAATCACGCACACAAATCTTGATCAGGCTGTTGTTACATGTAGTTGTTAGCATAAGGCACAAACAAGGAGGAAACCAGTGCATTTTTTGTGGACAACAGAGGGCGTTTCTTGATCAAGGGAGTCTTCATTAATGACTAGTTATTACGGTAAAATTTGTCGAAATGTTGGGGTGCGACTGTCGGGGATTAATAAGCTCTAAAATTAATCTATAATCATGGGGGTAAATTAATTATTTTGAGTTACAAACGGGATTGACATTACTGAACAAAAGAGGGTGCCAAACATTCTGCTTTTCATGATTGCCTTTTCGTTGTTGGGATATTTTTTTCCAACTGACTGGAAGGGAAACGAAAGCAATGTGCTGTTTTCACACTTCAGGGCTAGTCTATAAATGCAATTCTTTAAGTTTCGGCATTCCGGCAGCATGAAAGCCGCCATAAACAAACCCCTCTATAGCGGCACGGGAACCACAAACGCCCATTGTCCACATTTTAATAGCCCCCTCTATAGCGGCACATACATGTACGAGACACAAACAGCTGATGTTTACGTCATTGTAAGTGGAGTAAAAACCGCAGTGCAGGATAAGCCAGCATTACGACTGCGCCCATTGTCATAGCGGCATGAGACACAAACAGGTAATGTGTACGCGGAGTGAAAACCACAGTGCAGAATTAACAAACATCAATTATAAATACAATAACTTTTCAACAGGTTGTTTTCCAAAATGTTTGTGGAAAATAACAATATATGTATATGTATTTGCCATCAATCGGGCCGCAAAAAATGCTCGTCTTAGCCAAACCCGAGCTCGTATTAATACAATTTTCTCCCATAGGAATGTGCACAATTTGGTTGGGACCAACACAAATTCTCGTCTTAACCGAGATCTTGTGTTAACTGAGCTCTTATTAACGAGAGTCGACTGTATTGATGTGCATTGGACATGTTGGACATGTTCCGTACTACACTACACAGCTGTAATCCATAGTCATGATGTACATACATGTAGCTGGGCTGTCTGCACAGGAATATGTGAAAGAAATATCAGGTCGTTTACATGTACAGTGACATGGTCAATTTCAGCCCTTCCATGGTAACAAATGTTGTCCATTTTCCTTTCTTCACAGTGATGCCTACATTTGTACATGTACATGTAGCTCAATGGCGCAAAACTGAAAGTGTCCAAAACAGCATTTGCACCTGTCTTACATACATCTTAGTGAAGTGCTCATTACATGTACAATGTACACTTTGTACATCATACATGTAATGCCTGATTGGATTACATCACAAGGTGTCCTGAAAGCTGACATTTTAAACTTTCAGTTATATACATGTGTACATAGTTTTATGATCAATCCCAACAAATCAGGAATACTGATTTATTTCTCGGTTTCCTTTTTTTTGGAAGACACTGTATTGTCCCTTTAACATTCTCCCACAGACTAACTGCATGTACATGTACACATGTGTACCGAGGACCATTTTCAACAAAAGATCTCAAGAATGATTTAATTGTTGTTTCTTTATCCTTGCGTCTTCAGTAGTACCACAAGCAGTGTTGTAGTCAAGGCCACAACCTCCAAGGCTGAGGCCGAGGCTACAACGTCCAAGGCCGAGGCCAAGGCCACAACGTCCGAGGCCAGCTATTAATTAACACGTAATAAATCACTCAAACAAGGTTAAGATTTTGTGATCATGTCTGAGTGATCATGCACGCGTGCGGAAGCTGAAGCAAGCATAGGATGGTACTAGACATGAGACAGGCTTTGCGTTGCGCGAGCACGCGTGCATGCGAATAACAGGTTGCATGGTTCACTCAACTTCCCTGTCCCCATTATCGCTTTGGCTAATGCCCACTTAACATTCTCTCGTTCAGGGCCTAGTGGTGGACCAGGAACCAGTACAGCGGGAGTAGACTGGTTCTACAAGAAGATGCCAGAGTTGTAATCAAGTCAACCACAAGTCAATCACAAGTCAATCACAATTCACCACAAGTCACTTTACAATTCTGGTCTCAAGCCATGTAACAAGCTATACAAACACACATAGGGGCCTATAACAAAAGCATTCCTTTGTCATTGTTCATCCTACAATGTATGTAGCTTGTGAGCTGACTTGTGATTGACTTGATTACAACTCTGGAAGATGCTACCATTGATATGCGAGTTCCTGCAATCCTGGAGCTATAGCTCCATGGTGCAATGTAACGCAAATACCAGTTCATTTATTCGTGCGTATCTGCTTAAAATTTTATTTCGTTTCACGGAACCCACTGTGGCAGCTTCTTGAAAGTTTGATGAGGTAACAAAATTAAAATTTATTGAAAAAGAAAACACATGTGAATTGGTGGGAAAATTGTTCAAAGTGGGCGGCCTCGAGCCGTCCTAACACAAACAAAGTTTACACAATGTGGTGCCTGACAGGGCGCACGGGTTATCCATTAGGACTTGGGACAATAACGGATTATTACAATACAATTAACTGAAGACCTGAGCTCCAGTGCTCGGTAGTGTTTGTGTACAGGTTGGGCAGTCAGGTTGGTGTAGTGGTTCTTTCCTCGCCTTCCACCTCTGGTGACCCTGGTTCGATTCCCATCCAGGTGCACTATGTGGATTGGGTTTTCAGTCCCTACCTGATTGCGTGGGTTTTCCCCAAGAATAACTGTTCTGGGGTTTTCCTCCCACTACTAAAACTAAAACTGAAATTTCCTTCTGCATCTTCTCTCAATTCAAACTGGGCCCTGAGGGAGAACAGTGCATTTGCACTGATCAGGCTATACCCAGGATAAATAAGAAATAAATAAATAAATACGAACCTTATGGACTTGTTAAGAAAAAGTCCAAAGAATGGGAACAATGAAGGAGAGCAATGAAGGAGAACAGCTTGAGTCCAGTAGTAGTCGTACTTTCCCAATACTTTCCGAGGACAATGCTTTGTGTTTCCTATTGTTCCTTTAATATAACCCAACCCCATAGACTAAGCACATATTTTTACGTCCAAGGACCGATTTCAACAAAAGACTGACTTGCGAGGACAAGAAAGGTTCCTTTGTATTTTCTTTCTCCTCTTGTCCTCGGATGTACAATGTATACAGAACATGTATGCACGCACCCCACACACAAACACAAAGTGTGTAAACACCTTCAATCGGTCCTCCTATTTTTCATAATTTTTGGCAAGGACCCTCATTGGTTTTGTACAAGGTTTTCAAACGGGGACCTTTCTCAACCAGGGACCCTATTAATAAAGGCCCCCACACACACAAACTGAATGACACAGGATGACTTGCATTATAGAGAGGAAACTGATCGTGTCTTGAGCCTGTTTGTGCATCTGCCTCTCATGGTAACATGTACGTGTACATTATGTACAATATTGTATACTGTACCTGTACATGTAGCAAGGTCTTTTTTTCTTTTACATGAGAAGTTAGGAAAAACTGCATGTAACTTAACAACAAATCATATTTTCAGTATCTCTTACATCTTTTCTGTTATATGGCTAACAAATATGTGGTTAAGGATGTAACGGATGGTGTCCCACTCTGTTAAATTTTGTTACATCCTGCCTGCATGTCTAGCTTTCTTACTTTTCATCAAATGAAGTCTGAATTAAATTTCTTTTCTTTTGTGTGATTACCGTTTTAATAAAATTAACTTGTAGAGTCAATATATTGGACTGCCTTTTCAAAATTGGGGCAAAATGGACTCGGATGGCCCACGTTACATCCTAACAATTTTGGTAACTTTCTTCCATAATTTATCTGTAAGCAGTATGTGAAATGTCCATGCAACATGATAACAAAGACTTGGAGAACCTCTTTTTAAAAACATAAAAACGACCCCCTAAATAAGCTTTTTGCGCGTTGATTTGCATAGATCCTTGTACCCCGTCTTCGCTCAATCTAAGATGCACAGCGTGCGCCGGTCGTGCCAGACTGATCATTATTATGCATGTCAGTACCGTTGTTGCTAGACCACGTGATTCGGGGCAAGCCGCAACGTGGCGACGCACGGCCAGTGGTGGTTTCCCTGTCTGGTATCTGGAACTACCGCTGGGTGAAACAGCGCACGATAGAGATTGTCACCACTCTAAAACACAACAACCGCTCGAATCGTTACAGTACATGTTGTATGTTCTTCTCGAAACGCGGCCTATTCTTAGCAATTATAGTTTCTTTAATAGATAACAACTTCGAAGGTTGGAACGTAAAAAAACTGCAGAAATTTCTTCAAGAGAGAGGGGTTTTAATAACAGGTTACCTGAAGAAAGAACTGGTTGAACTGTGCAAGTGCGTTGCTAATCTGAAATTGACAACCGATCCGAATCTTTCAACATGTTCAAGCCCCAACTTGAAGGAGACTCTTGACAAAAGATTGAAAGACGCTGGCTGCACATTTTCCGACCCATTTAATCTTCCTGGATTCACGAAGGATTTCTCGAATATACCAGATTTCGGACTATACGATGGTCTTCAATTATTTGATTTGTTTTCGAGCGGATTACGACCGGCGAAAAACTTATTTGTAAATATACAAAAACAATTTCTGCAAGACCAGTCACTTACGTAAAAACCGATAATGAGACCTTGCTCAACAGAATCTTTCTTCATCCAACCTTTCCCACAAATTGAAAAAGAATGGAAAGAGAGATTTTGTTGATGCCTTTACAAATCCTCCCCCCCCCCCCCCTCCCCCAGATAAGTTCGGACTCGCTGCGGCTACTTCTTGGAATGATCCATCAAAGAATCCACTGATTATTCTTCTAACGTAGCCAGCACATACCAGGAGTCATCTTGCAGAAATAGTGGCTAAAACTGACTCCCTCAAAGCGTATTCCACTTTTTAAAAAAGAAAGAAATGACGCTTTGGGTGGGTCAGTCACACACCCACACGGCTGGCATACCCACCAACCTATTCGTAAATATATACAAAAACAATTTCTGCAAGACCAGTCACTTACGTAAAAACCGATAATGAGACCTTGCTCAACAGAATCTTTCTTCCTCCAACCTTTCCCACAAATAGAAAAAGAATGGAAAGAGAGATTTTGTTGATGCCTTTAACAACCCCCACCCTCCCTACCCCCTAAACGAACTTTGACTCACTGCGGCTATTTCCTGAGATGATCAAAAAAATAAGATAAACTTATCATTCCTTGAATTTTGCCTGCACACACCGGTTCTTTCTTTCTTGCTTGCTATTTTCAAAATATAAAAAGCACTTCATCTTGTAAAGAACAAGAAGTTCAACCAAAATTAACAATCGGTTAACCAAGGCCCTGAAACAAAAAGTTCCATCACATTGACTCAACATCGTAACACATAGTCTGCATGTATGATTACGCCCCCTCCCAATAAAAACAAAAACAAAATTGTTCATCTCCACCGCGCTAGATGTCAAAGCTGGTATTGGGTCGGTGTATAGTCATGTTTGGAGCAAATGTAAGTATTGTAAGTTACATTCTCCGCCGAAAAGTCTTTTCTGGAGCAGTTTTTTATCCAACGGAGACACTTCTCACGGTTCGACTTCGGGTTCGGAAAGGGTAGCCACAAACGCCATTCATGTGGGGACAGTCCGAAAAGCGCGAGTCGCTGTTGCATGTTCCGTAAGAACAGTGCTTCTTCGCAGGCATTCTCAAGCACTAAATCCCACAAACTTCGTATTTTATGTTAATGTCTAGATTCTAACAATAACCAGTACTAGAGTCTGACAAAATCTGCGTGGAAATTTATCGTTTTAAAGTGACAAGAAACGTATGAATCGCGTACATGTACTTCGATCACGGCAAGTGGACACATATGCGATATGCATTGACATTGTGTCTGCACGCGCGTATGCGAGAAAGCTTGCCCCGAATCACGTGTCGTGGCAACAATCACTACGCAGCGGGGTCAAAGTACGGGTCACTCGCATGTGTTAGTTTTCCACCCTAATGGAGTGGTGTCCCATGTTACATCCTTGCAGGCTTGCCAAATCAATTATTACATCAAATGTTTTAGCCAACTGTATTTGATGGGTATCGAAAAGGATAACATTTTCTAACTACCACATACAGATTTGGATGCTTTAACATGATTATTTATGAATTAGGAGCAACATAAACTAAGATGTAACCGGGACACCTTGTTACATCATTGATTTATCCATAGTAAGTCTATGGGAGTTCATGTGAAACTCAAGAGAGAGGACCCTAAACTAAATATTGTCACAATGAATCTAACCTATTATGAAATAATTGTATAGAATCACATGTGGTGTAACAAATTTATTTTACACCAATTTAAATTGTTTACCAATATGTCACACATTGTGTCTCAACTTCATGTAATGACCCACATGTATGTGTACTTGGGGTAACCAGACCTTTGTATTATAATTATGATCAGCACCCCCTAGTATCATAAATTATCTTAAACCCCCTCCCCCCCCCCCCCCCCCCCCCGTGCTTGCCATTTCTTTTCTGTGCTTCAAAGGGCCTACGCCTAAAGTACATGTACATGTACCGTAGCAAACCAGAAAAGAAAAGCAAAACCCTGTAAAGGTCCTATTTTGCGTGTACGGGTAAGAACAAAACAAAGAGGTCGACTCCACCAACGTTGAGAATGTCTGTCCGCTGTCCGCTGTCTCCCAGCCCTTGTGTAAAATTTTGTTCGCAGGCAAAACCTTTTTGGAGTTAACTTTGTGGGCAAAACAAATTCAGACCCCTGGTACGTACACGCGTTGCTTGGCAAGCTAATGAAGACTGCTTCCCCGGGCCCAAACATGTACAGTCCGATTAAAAAACAACACTTTCAGTACACACGTACATACGTACACACATTTAGACTGGTTCCCCATCGCTGTCTTCATACATGTACATTTACACTTTCAGTGCAACATTATCGTGTTACTGCTTTATTACCATAACTGAAATTGCATAAGGACAACATTCACACTTTGTTCACGTTTGTAAAATAACGAATCCATTTTTTTAACCGCTTTGATTTTTATCCTTCGATCTAAAAATAAATAGCTGAATGATGAGACGTTACCGCAAACTCAACACGTCCTTCCAAAACATTTCCACCAAAATGTCAAACCGCTAATCTGAACACATGCACCAAACACAATAACATAAAAATGCCCGTTATTCCGTTTAATAATTCCCCATATCTGATTCCCTTAATAAAATAGGTGATTCCCTTAATAAAATATGAAAATATATAACTTTCTAAATAAATTGTCAGACCTTAAATCATGATTTAAAAAGGCGTCCCATTTTAAATAAACAAATGGGTCAACTCATCTCATTATGTTTTACATTACAAAAACGTTAGCTATACGATAATGAAAGCATTCAAACAGCATGCATGATTGATAGCCTCTTAATCAGCAAAAGCAATAAACTGAAAAAAATTGACGTTTTGCGATCACCATAATTGTCTTAAACTGCACGCACAGAGTCACTGTCCGCGGTGCGATAAAGTACTCCATGCCGTACAACGCGCTGGAGTGCCCGGCCGACGAGCAGCCCCATGCACGGTGCATTACAGTAACAAGTTTGCCACGGCACACTCAACCGTTGGTCCACTTCTTGTCCCAATTTGTCGAAAATTTTGATTGAAGTATATTACTATCCTTGTTGATCCAACTGTTTGTTATCGGCGGGATTTTGTGGAAAAATCTCTTCAAGTTGCCGATTTCAGTTTGTGAATTTTGTCGAGTACAACTACAACAAGCATGCGTGTCAAGCTACTAGGATTGGTGCATGGACAGCACACTGAATAACGATGGTGGGACCCGACTATAAATTTTGGTGTTGCATGATTTCAAGTCCCCCAAACAACGGACTCGCTCTACCCAATATTGCAATACGCACGCTCAGGAGGGTTTTTCCATACGAGTCCATATTTGCCGCATGTGCAAGTATTAATTCCCGGCTGGACATTGACACGGCATGCACGATGCATGCCGCACTATTAAAGCTTCACGCGCATTATTATCGCATGCATATGGCCATATGTAGCTGGGTTATTCCATGAAATTGAGACACACACACATTTTGGCATTCTTTGATTATGTAATTGTTTTTCTTGTTTAAACTAAACTGACTTTAATGGTGATTATGGTATGAACTTGAAGAGTAAAAGGAAGGCTTTCGAATGATACAAAACATGAGGGCATTATTTGAGATATATTTATGTTTTGTCACCAAGTGTGATGGTGTCCCGGGCTAAATTATGGGGTAATTTTGTGACATAAAAACTTACAAAATACAAATAGGGTTCAGAGGTTAAAAAAATTAAGTATTCTATTTTCTTTTACATGAGCAGTTAGCAAAAACTGCATGTAACTTAACAACAAATCATATTTTCAGTATCTCTTACATCTTTTCTGTTATATGGCTAACAAATCTGTGGTTAGAGAGGTAACGGATGGTGTCCCACTCTGTTAAATTTTGTTACATCCTGCTTGCATGTCTAGCTTTCTTACTTTTCATCAAATGAAGTCTGAATTAAATTTCTTTTCTTTTGTGTGATCACCGTTTTAATAAAATTAACTTGTAGAGTCAATATATTGGACTGCCTTTTCAAAATTAGGGCAAAATGGACTCGGATGTAACGGTGGTGTCCCACGTTACATCCTAGCAATTTTGGGAACTTTCTTCCATAATTTATCTGTAAGCAGTATGTGAAATGTCCATGCAACATGATAACAAAGACTTGGAGTACCTCTTTTTAAAAACATAAAAAAGACCCCCTAAATTGGTGTCATGTGTTAGTTTGCCACCCTTGATGGAGCGGTGTCCCATGTTACATCCTTGCAGGCTTGCCAAATCAATTATTACATCAAATGTTTTAGCCAACTGTATTTGAGGGGTATGTAAAAGGACAACATTTTCTAACTACCACATACAGATTTGGATGCTTTAACATGATTATTTATGAATTATGAACAACATAAACTAAGATGTAACCGGGACACCGAGTCCCTTGTTACATCGTTGATTTATCCATAGTAAGTCTATGGGAGTTCATGTGAAACTCAAGAGAGAGGACCCTAAACTAAATATTATGTCACAATGAATCTAACCTATGATGAAATAATTGTATAGAATCACATGTGGTGTGACAAATTTATTTCACACCAATTTAAAATGTTTACCAATATGTCACACATTGTGTCTCAACTTCATGGAATGACCCACCTACATGTAGCTCTGCGGACGAGTCACCAATAAAATAACTGCGATCTCAATCAAGTCTAACCGCGCAAAGGAAAACAGACAGGCTCCAACCCGCACGCCCCGCCGTCCATGGCTTACTGCGACGGGCAGGCGGAACACTGCGCACAAAATGGCGCCGCCCTGTAAATTTTCTGAATTAGATGAGCATTCCTCAGGAAACATTTTATAAAATTGTGAAATGGTGTAACAGGACTTTATTCTAGTGAAATGTACAATGTACACCACCATACAGGGGCTATAGTCGGGAATAGAAAATTACTTGCAGCGCAAGGCCTGTACATGTACACATCATTTCCCCTTAACCTTCATTCAGGGCTACTTGGAAAACAAAACCACTGACATTACAAGTACAATGTACATTGTACACATTTAGATAGACGTACACATCGTAAACATGTCTAAAGCTTTTGATAGCAGAGATTGGTTTAACCCCTTGAGTACGGTATTTTACGGGAGACGTCGGGGTGCTGCGGCTGCTTTGGCAGCCAAGCGAAATGGCCACAATGTGTTTGTGCAGTCAAGCCAATGGCGTCATCCGGCCTGGTGGCACTGTTTTTTTGCGCCATATTCCGTCATCTGTACGCAAGGGGTTAATAGACAAAATACAACTTAATTTTGTACTGCAAGTTTTACTGTACATGTACAACGTGTACATGTACTGCGTGATTTACTGTGCAAGTTCTACAACTGCACTCGCTGTTCTCTTCCACTGTTCCCATTGTTTGGACTTGTAACTTTTTCTTGTCATGTCTTGTGAGGATGTGTACGCACCTACGTACAGTACGCACCTGTGTGTACGGTAACATCCCTATGTTCCGACACCCCTATGTTCCGACACCCCGACACACGTCGGAACATACATGTACATGTAGGGACGTCGGAACATAGGTTTAGTTGTCGGAACATAGGTTTAGTTGTCGGAACATAGGTTTAGTTGTCGGAACATAGGTTTAGTTGTCGGAACATAGGGGTGTCGGAACATAGGGGTGTCGGAACATAGGGGTGTCGGAACATAGGGGTGTCGGAACATAGGGGTGTCGGAACATAGGGGTGTCGGAAGTTCAGAACATAGGGGTGTCAGAACATAGGGGTGTCGGAACATAGGGGTGTCGGAACATAGGGGTGTAACCGTGTGTACACACACGTGTACTTTTGTATGTGAATCTGTTCTTGGATTAATTTTAGGTTTCATCAATTGCCGAGTACAGTAACTTTAACATCACTTTCAAAAGAGCAGAGGTCCCCTACTGACCCTACGACTGTTTGTACATGTATCAGGGGTGAGATTGGCCAAAAATAAAAAAAAACCACAAAATCCACGAAAAATCCAAGAAAGATTTTTTGCCGAACTAAAGATACCCCCTTAAAATACCATTGGTAATTTATTGGTCTACATGTACATGTATATGGTTTTAACAAACCTTACAGATGAAGACGCATTAAAACTGCTGTGGAAGATTTTTACCAATTTTTTTGATGATCCACAACTCTCGTCACAACATTTCATATGCACAACATTTCTGCCACAACATTTCATAATCATATGCCTTATCTTGATAATGGCCATGTACACATTGAAATATCGCTGGAAAATGTTATAAAAATTCCGCTTACCAAGACCACAGCCATCGCCACAGCCATCATTTTTGTCGACTGAGGGCGCCCTAACGCTTTTGACCAAACACAGTGTGGCTTTCATATCAACGCGTGAGGCAAAGAAAACAAAAATTCGCGGACTGTTTTCGCAGGAAACAGTCGCATAAATTTTTGTTTCAGCAGCTAGAGTGTGCCGTACGAACTTGAAGCAAATATTTATACGACTGTTTCCTGCAAAAACAATCTGAGGATTTCTGAGGTTTTCTTTGCCTCACGCATTGGGCCGCGCTCCTCCAGAGCCGTGAATTAGAAAGAAAATGTGTTCGACTGGTGGCAGCGCGATCGGCCCATATAGCGTCGTCGCCAGTCGACCGATCGTGCACATCGACATGATCGACCGATTGCGCCCAACATACATGTACATACATGTACATACAATGTAATGTTTGACATGTTTTCATTATTGATGTATGTACATGTAGAGGGTACATGTACGTGTACGTTAATGAATAATGTAACGTGACGTTACTGTAGTAGTGTAACGACTTACTCATCAGATTCCCCAATTCTGCCAATGGACACTCGCATATTTTCCAGTTCAATTCAATCGAAAACAAACAAACATGTAGAACACGATAAGATGATTCCTCCGATGTTTTAGATGTCCATGATATTAACTATGAGCAAGAACACAGTAATCCAGTACTTACGCAGTCAAATTGTCAGAATATATCCGTGGTTCTTATTATGTGTATGTCATGGTGATTCATAGTTTTCACTTCCGCCCGTCCCCCGGCTGCATGCATCATCCAGATCAACCCAGCCACCTGTTATTACAACATAAACACATGAGGGCGCTATACAATGTTAACCATTGATCTCCATTAGCCTTTTAGAGGTACGGCGGACACAATAGGAGGGCGCTATTTGATTTGGGTATAAATACCACAGACATAAATAACCCATAGACGGGAGGACTCCTTGCTGGGCGGTGACGTGGTACGGACGTGTTTCTGTGTGGCGCGAAATTTAAATTTAAATTTTGCCCATCATCAACGGCTGATCTTTGATCATTTACTTTACCTTTTTAGGACACAGGTAAGCAACATCATTTAATCGCGAGGTGTATTGAAATAATGACATCGGCCATGGCCGATTTATCCACAGATTCAGTCTCAGATTCTGATGACATATCATGGGATAAACTCTCGCAACGAACCCCAATGGAAGCTCAAGATAATGTAGAACATGACGATCAGCCACGATCAACCCTTGACGTCATATATAGCCAGGCACAAAATAAAACCCAGCTCCAAACCCAAAACAGAAAACGACCAAAGTCTAGTTTCAGTGACATCTACGCAGATTCAGAAGGCGACACTCCTACTGAACATCCAACAAAACGCCGAAACACATATAATGCATACCAAACTCAGAGTCAACCTACTCTAGTTATTATTAACTCACCCGATGTCAAACTAGCCAGGATCAATCCTATCAAAATTGCCAAAGCCCTGAATAATGTGGGAAAAGACTACATTAAGAATGTTTCTAAGAACAATAAAGGGGGGATTACTGTGAGATGCCACACTCCAGCACAAGCAAGACAACTCAAATCTATCAGTCAACTTGATCAATGGGCAGTAACAACAGAATATGCCAAGTCCGAAACTCAAAGCAAAGGTGTCATATATGGAGTGGAAACTGACATTACTGATGATGAAATAATGAATGCAGTTAAGAAACACGGAGTCATTGAGGTCAAGCGCCTTATGAGAAAGCGAGACGGAAAACTTGAAAAAAGCTTATCTGTCTGTTTGACCTTTAATACTCCAAACCCACCCACCAACATGCAACTAGGATACGAACAATTTACAGTGAAACCATTTATTCCACCAGTGATTAGATGTTTCAACTGCCAGAGACTTGGCCATACCGCCACCAACTGTAGAAGTTATACACGATGTGTACGATGCGGGGGGCCCCACTCATTCGAACAATGCAACCAAAGGGATAATATCAGGTGTTGTAGATGTGGAGAAAGCCATTCATCTGCATACGGAGGGTGCAGTACTATGAAGCATGAACGAAAAATCCAAAGCTTCAGAGTCACCTACAACATCTCATATGCAGACGCTGCCAAAGCAATAAAAGCGGACATCTCAATCCGTCCAACCCAATCAACACCCTCGCTAGCGCAACCATGGATGACTGTTTCACCCGCCATGACACAATCTACAACAAACAATAAGAACAAAGAATATCTGCTGCGTCCAAACACAAATGCCACAATGGGAAACACAACAGAGATGCCACCGCCAATCACTGTGACAAAACCCCGCAAAATCTCCAAAGACGCAAGCACGCAGACTAACACAACCGAAGCAACACAAACTGAATACACACAATGTATATGGAATGAACAATATCTAACTGAACTTCTCACTGGCACGCTACAAATATGGGACACTCTCAAAAACAAAGAGGAAAGACATGTGGCAATCAAGGAACTTATTAACCACATCATACACGCTGACAACCCCCCAACACAGACCAAAGATGCGCAAGGGAAACAAAGAACTCCCACTCGTGCCAACACAAGGAACAGCTCGGGTCGAAAATCAACCCAAAACAAAGCTAATACACATTCGACCCAATCAAACACAGACTCGCTGGAAACCCGCACTCCGACCAGCTCTCATCAAACGACTAAAGGAAAACCAAACAAAACTTAATGATATTTCTCATTATGGTACTAATTGTGCAATGGAATGCCCAGTCGCTGTCAGCTCATAGTAACGAATTTAAATCCTATATTAATAATTGCTCCTGGACTAAAAAACCAGATCTTATATGTATCCAGGAAACCTGGCTTAAAGAAGGGAAAAGTTTTTCCCTACCTGGATACGACATTTACCGTCACGACAGACAGAACACAGGAACTAAAAAAAGGGGAGGAGGCTGTGCATTCATTGTTAAACGTGGTCTAGCCTTTAAATACATACAGGGTTCTGATGACACTCCCATTGAGTATCAAATTGGTGAATTGTTCGATATCCACAAAAATAAAATTAACATCATTAATATATATAACCCCTGTAACACCTTATCTGATAGTTCTCTGAGAGAGATCTTTAATAAAACTGATAAACCTTGCATAATTTGTGGAGACTTAAATGGTCATAACCCCATATGGGGCAGCTCCAAACTTGATCATAACGGCAAAATAATCGATGATATTAACACTGAATTTGATATGGTCTGTATTAATTCTGGTGAGGGTACAAGAGTTGATACATCTCATGGTACCTTCTCTTGTATCGATGTCACCTTTGTATCACCTAATATAGCTGCTAAATGTAACTGGACAGTTCTGGATGATTCTTGGGGAAGTGATCACTTCCCTATTATTATCGATTATAACCATTCCTTTTATAAAAACAAAGGCAATCTCACACCTAAATGGTCCATTAAAAAAGCAGACTGGAATAAATTTCAAGTTGCATGCAATCAGAATATATCCGAACCCAATGTTTCAGATAACATTGATGAAACTTATAACAATTTTATCAATGAGCTTGAATCAGCCATGAACTGTTCAAATTCCCAAAACCAATCCTAATTATCATAAAACCCCTACTTCCTGGTGGAATGATGAGTGCAAACAGGCAATAGATAATAAGAAAAATGCTTTAAAAATCCTTAGAAAAACTCGTCTTCCCACAGACCTTATACAGTATAAAAGGGCGTGTGCCATTGCCAGGAAGACGATTAAAAATGCCAAAAGAAAAGACTGGGAAAGTTTTTGCAACGAAATAAATCCCAAAACCAACACCAAAATTATTTGGAATAAAATTAAAAGAATAGAAAAAACTCGAATTACAAATAGCATCCCTGTTCTTAACCACAAAGGCACAGATGCCATTACTGACAAAGATAAGGCTGAAGCTTTCGCCGAGAGCTATGCAAAAGTTAGCAGTACAAACAATTACAGCCCTTCATTTATCCCCATCAAAAATAAAGCAGAAAATGATTTTTGCATTGATAGTAACAATGACAGTGTAATTAATGAACCTTTTACTCTAGAAGAAATAAATCAGGCAATTGATTCTTCTAAATGCACCTCTCCTGGTAAAGATGGAATAAGTAATGCCATAATTAAACATCTTCCTATGAAAATTCGTAACTATCTACTTATTATCTTTAACATGATATGGTATACCTCACAATGCCCCAAACAATGGAAGGATGCTATCCTTATTCCTTTCCTTAAACCCGGGAAAGATTCCACCAACCCCCTATCATATAGACCAATTGCCCTCACATCTACCTTCTGTAAAATTATGGAACGTATGGTTAACTCTCGACTACTCTGGTATCTAGAAACCCACAACCTGTTATCCAACCATCAGAGTGGCTTCCGAAAAGGAAGAAGTACCAAAGATCATATCATCAATTTGGAATCTTCAATCAATAAAGCCCGGAGTAATAAAGAAAGCACCCTTGCCATTTTCCTTGATATTGAAAAAGCTTATGATATGCTCTGGCGCAAAGGTATCGTTATTAAATTACACTCTATGGGTATCTATGGTCGGATAATAAAATGGATTGATAATTTCCTTACAGATAGAAAAATTCAAGTCAGAATCAATAACTTTCTTTCTAAAGAAAGAATTATGGAAAATGGTGTTCCACAGGGCAGTGTTATCAGTCCTCTTCTCTTTAACGTTGCTGTCAATGATCTCTCCCATCATGTGGTTGATGCTAATGTCTCGCAATATGCAGATGATATCGCCATCTGGAAATCCAACAGGAACACATCTTACCTGGAAAAGAAAATTCAACAAAACCTTAATAATATTAATTTGTGGTGTGACAAATGGGGTTTCAAGTTGTCCATCCCCAAAACAATTGCGGTTTTTTTCACCAACAAAAAACACTTTGATATCTCCTTACACATCAAAAACCATAGATTGCAGACTGTGTCATCGGCCAAATTCTTGGGAGTCATTTTTGACAGTGGGTTAACATGGAATAAACACATAGACAGTATCATCATCAAATGTAAAAAGAGACTTAACATCCTCAGATGCATCTGCGGTATTTCCTGGGGGGCTGATTGCAAAACACTTTATCAGCTCTATAGTGCTTTAATCAAACCTATCTTAGAGTATGGATGTGAAGCCTTTGACTCGGCATCCCTAACTATTAAGCAAAAACTTGACAGCATCCAATATCAAGCTCTCAAAATTTGTACAGGAGCTATTCAAAGTACTCCACTTTTTAGACTGCGAACTGAATGTGGAGACCCACCTCTGGCGCTAAGAAGACAGCTCTTATGCAATCTATACGGAATTAAAATAAATGCTCACAAATCTCATCCAAATGATTATATTAATCTTGATAACTGGCAAAAGCACTACTTTGCTGATAAATGGACTTCTGTTACTCACAAAACCCCTTTTGAAGCCAGGATCTCTCAATTCCCGTATACAATTTTCCCCCTCAATGATCCTTTCCCATTTTGGCATTATAGCAAGCCTTTTATTTCCACCGAAATCCTCTCTCGAGTGGCAGATGCTACCAATACCTACGATAAAAGAAATATTAGCGTAGAAATCATTAAAACAACCTGGATTAATTCACTTCACATATATACTGATGGTTCCTACAATCCCACCCTTGACACGGTCGGATGTGGCATTTATATCCCCCAACTTAAATACAGTAAAGCATCCCGCCTCAATAATGGTATATCTATTTTTACAGCAGAACTTTTCGCAATTCTCCTCGCATTAGAATGGGTTGAAGATGTCAAACCTTTGTATACCTGTATTTTCAGTGATTGTCTCAGTGCCCTCCAATCCATATCCAAACCCTTTCCGCAACATAAAATTGTCTGCGATATCCGGCATACCATAAATAATATCAAGCACCAAGGCAATACAGTTGGTTTTGAATGGCTCCCTGGACACTGTGGGATAAACGGAAATGAAAGAGCTGATGAAATTGCTAAGTCAGCCACATATAAAACCAATATCGACCATAACATACCCCTACTAGACAATGAAGTTAAACACATTCTCAAAGATCAACTGAAAGAAAAATGGACCAAACTCATCCCCAATAATAATCTGACTAATAATATGAAATACAAGGCTCCCTTCCTTTTCTCAAGCTGGGGTATGAAACGCTCCCAAGAAGTAATCTTACACAGATTGCGACTTGGCATATGCAAAGGTTTGAATAACTACCTTTATAAAATTGGCAAACACCCAAATGGGTTATGTGAAGTATGCTTATGCACCGAGGATGTTAAACACTTTCTTTTGAACTGCAGCAAATATAACAACCAAAGGAAAATCCTCATAAAGTCACTCAGCCTCACCAACACTCAAATAATTACACTCCAACAGCTCCTTGAACCCAAACAAAACTACCACCACATCATTAAGTATGTCCATAACTGTAATATCAATATATAAATTATAATTCCCGATACACCTCGTTGATTTTCTGATGTTGCACCAGTTTTAGGGAGGAGTAAGTGTAAATGGTTGGCTGGACATAGTGTCACTCATCATCACCTGAAGGTGTTGCGGACCTGCGAATCACCCGAGCGGGGCCCGGGCCCTTAAATTGCACGGCACACGGTCCGGCCTTGCAGTACACCTTGTGACGCTTTGTGTCTGGAGGATCATGAGCACTTCTTCTCCCTACCATTTACCTGTTTGTTTGTTCTAGGACTAATTCCTCCAACGTTTTCGTAGTATCGACTCTTTCTGTTTTTCGATTAGCCCACAGAGTCACTACAACCGACCACGATGCCTATTACAGTGTATAATTTCTACGCGAATATTTTCTAAATGTGGTAGCGTCACTTATTCGCTAATGGCGCAAAGGGCATAAATTTGCCGTACGCGCCAACCTGTTTACATCAACAACAACAACAACAACCCATAGACGGACAACTGGGGGCGCAATACTGTAATTTCAGGAAAGCCGCCATTTTTGAAAACTATGGGCAAAATCGGTCCACATCCATATGGGTCATTCCACCAGGTTGGGACACAGTGTGTGACATTTATCCATATCTTTAAAAGTACTATTACATTTGATTCAGTTATTTCATGTAACATCAGTCTTTGGGTGGGAAATATTTTTGAAAGTTTTAAATCATGTAAATTATATTTTACCAAAAATATGATTAAAAACATGCTTCAGTTTGACATAACCAGTTTGACGTAACAGGACACGTCAATTTTTCTGTTTTTGTGTTTTTTCAACACTTTAAATATAAATATGGGAAATTCACCATGTGTACTAATTAAAAGATATACTATGCAACACAAGAACACTTTCTTTATGGTAGTCAGTGTCCAAATATAGCAGAGACAGCAAAAACAGACGTGAGAGTGGACGTAACATGGACACTGTGTCCACTGTTACGTCCACACATGCATGTTTTTATTGTTCTTGCTGTTTCTGAGCTATTTGGACACTGGCAACCATAACAAAAAGTGTTTTCTGGTAGCATTGGGTGTCTTTTAGTTAGTACATATAGTAAGTTGCATAATTATTTATTTAATGACGAAAAATTAAGGCAGTCTGGACGTAACATTTAGTACTAACATGGTGTGACATGAAAATGCACATTTCCATTTTGTAACATTTTCAACATTTATATAAATAATTATGCAAACTCACTCTGTATACTAATTACAAAACACAAACTGCAACACAAAAAACAATTGTTATGATATTCAATATCCAAATGCAGCACAACAGCAGAAATATATGTATGGTCATGGTCTAACATGGTGTCCATGTTACGTCTGCACCGATTCTTCAAATTCTTGCTATTTGTGCTATGTTTGGACACTGACTGCCGTAAAAAGGTGTTTCATTGTTGCATAGTGTGTCTTTTAATTATTGTACATAATAAATTTTCCATATTTATTTATTAAAGTGTTAAAAAACCACAAAAATTTAAATGTTGGACACGGTGTCCATGTTACGTCTATTTTACATACAAAAAAACACACTTTTTATCATATTTTTGTAAAAATATAACTTACATGATTGAAACTTTCTCAAATAATCTCACACCCAAAGACGGATGTCACATGAAATAACTGAATTAAATGTAATGATGGTTTTAATGATATGGTCATATTCACGTACACATTTTCGCACAGTACGCGGCGGTCTGTTTGTGAAGTCCTCAAAGCAACGGCACAGAAAATGGTAATTTGCAGCATTTTTATGTCTTTTATGACAGAAAAATAAACATGATCAGGGTTAGACATGAAGTTTACGTGAATTTCATTCAATATTTAACCGGGGAAAAATACTAATTTAGGACTGACAAGTATCACGCCAGTTTATCATTTTTTTATGCACTCATTATTCTGTTTTTTCCTTCCTCCATGGTCCGGTTGAGGCTTAATTGTGTAATTCATGATAAGCACCATGTCACCTTGAGTGCTGAAAAACATGCAACAAAAATCGTGGCAACTTCACTCACACTTTACTTTTTAGCCAACAAATTCTCCAATTTCTTTTACGTGGCAAAGATAAGGTCCCCGGTATTTCAACGGCCAAGTTTGAAGGCTCAATTAAAAATTTAAATGAGACTTTTTATAAAATATTTTGCACCTATTGTGAAGTGAAGAGGCACATGATTTCACACAGTTCGAAGCAAAAGACTAGACTGGTGCACGTGCATGTCCAACTGTTTGAAAAGATTGATTGTTTGCAGGGGGGGGGGGGGGGGGGGGGGGGGGGTGTTTCTGATTTTGTTAAATGTAAATTTGCCCAAGTTGACTTCCAAAATTTGAATGGTGGCGCCATTTTTAACCTTTTTGGTTGTTCTTAACCATAGCAAAAATATACTAGACCAATTGCAGGGTTTTCCTTTTCTGGTTTGCAACTTTAGGCATAGGCCCTTACATTTTACAAGCAACAACAAAAAATGTCAACGAGTGGGGATTTGAATCCTCCCCCCCCCCCCCCGCCCCCCCCCCCCCCCCCCCCCCCCCGATCTCTGTGGCATACGGGTGTGGAGAGATGTGGCCTAGGCCTATATTATAGTAACAGACTGCTTCTTCTTTTGACATGTTTGGCACAGTTGACTGATTCAGTACTAAATTGGGTGTTGGACTGATTTCTTGTGTCAGTCTATTTTCTTGCATTGCATGTTTAAAATACATTAAGTTTTGAACTCTTATACATGTATGTACACAGTATCGAGAGTCGTACATTTTTTATTGGAAGATTTTACTTTAATACCCTCATCCAAAATCGGTTAGAAGCAGCAAATCTTGGAAAATAACCCTCCACTTGTGTTTAGAATTGTATAAAGACTTGGCAAAATCTGTAAAAAAGAATGAGGCAGAAATCAACATGTGAACACTTTGAGTTACCATACACTGTACTATGTGCACTGTGCCAAGAACATCTAACACAGAAAACACAAACTTTCTTCCCCTAGATTTCACGAACATTTCCCAACATTATTCTCAATTGTAAAGGTTGTGCCAAGTGTTTATACAATTCTGAACACAGATGGATAGTTATTTTCCAAGATTTGCTGTTCCTGACTAATTTTGGTGGAGGGGAGGGGGGTTATTAAAGTAAAATCTTCTCCTTTGGAAATTTAATTTTGTCAGTGCCTATGACCCAACTTGATAACAAATTTGCTTATGAATAAATTTTAATAAACACTTGTTTTTTCTGGTACATGTTTTGCAGAGATGAAGGTGATGTGCAATGCCTCGAACCTGTAGCGTTGGGGTGCAAACAGCAGTGTTCAGAGGAAGCAAGATTCCACTACCTCACCAGACAGTGGATGTATGTTATGCATTGGGATGAATCCTTCTCTTCAAGATAGCCTCTGCTCAAAGCATTTTGAGCCCGAGTGTTTTAAAATGGGTGGTAAAACCAGAATCCTCAAGTGAAATGCTGTGCCTACACTGTTTGACTCTCAAACTTGCAAGAGAGCCAGTTCCCTTCATAAACCTGCAGAAGACCAGGATATGCAGAGCAAAATATTGACTTTCCAGAATAATCATGGCTTCTACACATTGCCATCAGAACTCCATCAAATGAAGAAGTACGTGAACAATTGGAGAGATAAGTTTGAGCCCCTACAAGCTAAGATTAAAAAACTCAGAGTGAAAGTTTGTAGAAAATCCCCATAAAACTCAAAACTTCAAGGGCTTTCGACACTTTTGTGGCACTCGTGTTTATTTGTGTTAAGCTTTTTCTTTCACAAAAGACCAGGCTTGAGCCATCTTACTCTTCTGAATGTTGTATCTTTATTTTAGATTTACACTTAAAAGACAAGTACCAGAATACTTTCATTTTGTTTTCAGCTTTATGGGTGGTTGTTTGAATTGTTTTTTAGTTTTTGAGTGACATGAGTATAAGACTCATTCTTGTCGAAGGTTTTAAGGAGAATTCTATTACAAGAATTGAAACTGTAAAAACTTTCCTACATGTAGTTACACACGTTATATTACATGCTCTTATAATTACCTTGCATACTCTGTGTGGACCTGTTAACAAAATATGTCCACACGAAGCAGGAAGGAAAAGAAAACGTTATGTGGACTTGCCCACGTCCACATAATGTTTCCCCTCATTTTGGGGTTAGGGTTATCTGTCGCAAAATGAAGGGCAACATTTAAGGGAATCACAATCAAAAATTTGGGTTGAAAGAACATTCACAGTGCGAGTGAAATTGGCTTTTTTCTCTTTAACTACATGAAAACAAAGGAATGTCCACACAAGGTATGGAAGGTAAATGTGTGTACGTGTACATGTACATGCGTGTGAGGGTTACAGAATTTATTATTCATGCACCAGTAGGGAGTAAGAGGTGTTTCAGATTGTTGGCCTATGTGCATGAATAACACATTTATGTATGGTTACTATACTGCAATTCTAAGTAGTCAACAGACCTAGATCAAATTTTTTTAAAATAGTTTTTATAGACACCAATCTCTATTTTGAATCCTATTTTCTTTTGCTATATCCCTTATGACAGGCTATTAATTGTACAGAAAAGTTCTACACTGTTTTATATTTTAAAAAGAAATATAAAAAAAATTATCCAATGAATGTAGCTTTGTTTTTATTTTAGTTACAAATAAATTTAAATTCAGTTTGAAAGCGAAACATTTGTGTATGCATGTAAATACATTATATCGGTTTACAAGTAGCAAACTTGGTAGTCAACTTTAGTGGTCTTGGGGCCTATGGGGCTCGGACAACTCGACCGTCTGCGTCAAATGGGAAGACAAGTCATCCGTTGCTGGGGTTTCTCGGTGGGGGGGTCCTTGGTTGTGGAAGGGAACCTTGTTTATATTACGTTAATTGGGGAAATAAATTTGAAACCCGTTAATTATTTACGAATTTTCAGAATCATGAGTTTTTCGAGTAACTAGACACGGTCGACCTGTCCCAACGGTCGACCTGTCCCAACGGTCGACCTGTCCCAACGGTCGACCTGTCCCAACGGTCGACCTGTCCCAACGGTCGACCTGTCCCAACGGTCGACCTGTCCCAACGGTCGACCTGTCCCAACGGTCGACCTGTCCCAACGGTCGACCTGTCCCAACGGTCGACCTGTCCCATGTTCGTTGTTATACTTGCAAAAATGCTCTTCTGATTGGCTAATAATGTGACAACATTTAGCTGTTCTAATATCAGAAATTTTCATTCATCAGTAACTGGTACCCTAAAGGGGTTCCCCAATTATTTCCTTTATTTTTTATTGCCATTTAAAATTGATTTTTCTGGTTATTATTTTCCTGATGTTCGATGCAAAGATATGTGAAACGGGTATCGCTCAATTCATGACAGATATTTAGCATAAAATCAATAATATTTGGACTGGTTCACAGTGCCATAGGTTTGTGTATAAATTACATGGTTTGTTTGGCCTCCAAACCGACAATGCATGAGAATGTCGAAAAGGTTTATTTTAATAGGCCTAATAGTAATGGTGGACAGAATCTGTAGAAAACACTATACCCCGAGACCCCTACTTTTTAAAAAAAGTAGCTCCTATTTATTGTGAAATAGGCCTAGCCTTGTCGAGTGCAATTTGAGTCCTGCGCGAGGGACTCAAATTGCGCTTGACAGTTAGGCCGCGCCTCTATCATGTGTGCACGTCGGCATAGTCGAAAATGGAAGTGTGCTTAGGCCTAACGTTAGTTCAATTTTTTTGTAAGAAAAACATTATTTTCGAACAAAATAATCAAATACATAACTGTGCAGCAGTATATAGTGAACGCTTCGATGGGTTTTCAGTCAACATCAATGCGTTTTTAACCGAAATTACCGATTTGAATCAGTCCTCCCGATATTTCTCCATAGGGTCGTGTATAATTTTCAGCAACTTCCGCCCATAGTTTCATACTTAGTCGGGCGCCATCAAAATTACGGTATCCCGACGTTGATTTCAATAGGCGCTGTCCGTCTATGGGTTATTTATGTCTGTGATAAATACAATGGTTTTACCCAAATCAAATAGCGCCCTCCTATTGTGTCCGCCATACCTCTAAAAGGCTAATAAGCTTGGGAGGGGCGAGGTTTCGAGTAACTGCATGCGAAATTTTTTTCTTCCGTAGGCGGGTGAAGCAATTTTCATGAAAATACAGTATTTTTCCCGACAGTTTGAGACAGAAGTTGTTTTCAATGCATTTCACTGGTACCCTTTAGGATAAGGGTACCAGTACAATCTGAAATGAATTGTTTGCGAAAAATCACATTTTTAAAAACACAATCATGCACAACTCTGCCTCCACCTTTACTGATCTGTAAAGTTGTTTCCTTTGTACATCTATTTGCGGCAAACATGAGGGAAAAGTGAAAACAATTACAATTTGGTTATCAGTTTCCCCATTGAATAATTTAACAATTGCCAGTCCATGCCTGCCCAATGCTAAATGTGTCCACCTGGTAAATTTTATGGAACGCCAAGTGGCATCGAATCGGTAATGCACTTCTACGATCGGTGATAGACTTTCGCGAGCGGTGATTTACTTTTTCACGATCATTCATGGACTTTCGCGATTGGTGATTTACTTTTGCGATCGGTGATAAACTTTTGCAATCTTGTTAGAAGTTAAACTGTTTATACGGGCATAATTAAAAAGATATTGAAATTAAATCAATATTTTGTATTAATAAAGCCCTACAAATTCAATGGCCAGAAATTCGTTTCGATAAAAATGAGAAATTTTAAAAGCCGACTAAACAGAATTGTTTTAGTGTTTTGGATTGCTCACGATACGGGGTACCAGGCTTCAATAAACCATTTTAATTCACTGAAATCGTAGTTACGTGCTCAATATATTCGAGAGCAGTCGCATCATCGGTGTAAAATCGGCAAATAACCCTAGGAGTCGCACATGCGCAGTGGAATGTGCGGCTGAAACATACGTGATTAGGGCTGTTTGTATTAGCTAAATTAAATCATAATGTCATGATTATTTAATTTTTGCCTGTCATGTGTATGTTTTTGTAAATTATATACATTTTAACAATCGGAAAAAAAGATATTCTTCACTGTTTAATTTCTACGATTATACATAAATGCGCCTTGTTCTCGAAAGAAATGAATCACAAACGAATTATAACCTTTATTGAAATATGTAAAACACCTTAAAATGGAACTTAGGTCTATACTAGGTCTCGACTCCCAAGCCCAAATTAACAAATGCATATTCTTTGACAATGGAAGAAAGAAAAACAAGCATCGTCACATTTTATTTTGATTTCACCTGTCGTTAAAGGGACACATTGCTTTGGATTTTGCAATTTGGGCTATAAAACTGAAATGGATATGGTTGGGAAGCTTTTTAAAAAGTAGAATATAAAGATTCACATAACTATCCCTTCAAATTGCGTGTTTTTTGTTGAATTTCGTGACAAATAACGGTCCGCCATTTTGTAGAACCAAATTGTTGACTCCACAAAATGGCGGACCGTGTTCACCAGTCGTATTTCCAGTCGCAGCTGGTTGAAGTACGTTCTGTTGATCCATTTTGATGTACTGTGGTAAACGGCGCGCAGCACTGGCGATATGTGTCGCGAGGTAGAGAATGGTACCTGGTGATCATCTGATAGGTTTACAAGGCCACTGGCTGCGGCGCCAGCCTAAAGACTCTTACAGCGTATTTTGAGCATTATTTAGACGGTGGTACTACTGGAAATAAGTCTGTTTCGCGGGTCAGGGGTCAGAGGCCAATTTTTTGTTTTGTAATCACTACTCAATAATTACAACACATTTTACGTGCTTTTTTGCATGAACAACTCTAATAAAGAATAAGGAACATTTCCAAACAGCAAAATTTCATGACATTTGAAGGCAATGTGTCCTTTTAAACAAATTGATCCCCTAGCCCTGCGATGTGCGAACTCGTTCTGTGAACACCAACGCGGCACGGCGCTGTAAACGGCAGTGCGTGTAATTAGCGTGTAATAGCTGCACTGCTGTCCGTTTGTATAGCTCCATGGGTGAGCACAATACACTCACACACTGTCTAACAGATTTCAACCACCAAAAAGTTAATACATGCCGACACTGATGTTTACTTTTTGCACTGTTCAAGCCCTTGAAAAGCTGATAAATTGCAGATATCTGGCCGCCGACAACCCCCACACCCCCAATCAACCTGCCATCGACGCCCCATATCCCCACTTCCCAGCACCCCATGTGGATTGAATAAAAATAAGTTACCCAAACTCTATTTGTTTGCACTCTTCACACTGTGAATCCCTTGGATGTGATTTCCTATTCCACTCCGTCCGAACAACACATACCGTAGCCCCAAGGCTGCCAGTGCTGACGCTCTCTCCTGGGGCTCAATGTCACTCTATGGACCACTTTTTGGTGGACGCGACCTTTGTGTGTTTCAACTGTATTTGAGCTATAGCTCAAAATTCGACCCCAAAACCTTAGCCACACTACACACACAATCAAACAAGACTTTTACACCCAGTTTGCAATGAATGTTGAGCGTGTAAGACGCCATCTTGGTTTCCCCTGTCGCTATGCATACACGTTCAGTTGATGCATTTAAGTTTTGTTTGAATATTTATTATTTAATCGTTTGTGTAAATATACAGCAAAAGAAATTCCAAACTAAATATTAATATATAGAGTGATTCAAGAACATAATTAGAAAAATATTGAGATTATATTTGTTCATAATTTATTTCTTAAAATGCGATTTTCATAACATTTTAGCCTCGTGCGTTATACATGTGTGTATTTCTGTACCGCGTGTATTTCCATTGAGATATTTATTGTGCGAAGTCACACACTGATACTAGAATATGAACTTTCAAACTCTGGAGTAAAAGGTAGGGTCGTGTTTTAGGAAACAATATTGGAACGAATCAACCAGCAAAATCTATTCGAGTTTTGGGAATTTTTTTTTTGGTGCGGGCCGAAAAATAGGGGTGGCGGTCGAGGACAACCAAACAATTTATTTTTGGCCTTAGCCTGTGCGCGCTGCATGCATCGCACCGCTAAGGACGTCTTGGAACGAAGACTAGCCCGGTTGGATCCCAGAAATAGGATTCGGAAAGGACGCCCGCCGTGTGTGCTTTACAGTGATAATAATTATTAACTTCAGTGATGTCACCCCACATTTATATTTGAAATTGGATTGAGCCCCTGCTTATCAGGCACATGCCCCGTGGTAATTCTTGGCAATTTTTGATTGGTCGTTTTTCATTTTATTGCCGGTGTTAAAAAGTGTCCGATGAAACTGGTCCACTGAAATTTACGGAACACGTGGTTAATTGAATATGAAATAAGGCGTTATATCACCAAGCTGTCCTAAGAAGACATCTAGACCCTCATGAGAAGGTTTTCTGAAAGTGTAGAGCTGCACTAATTGTTAGGCTTCGTAGATTTTCTATTATGCTCTACCTACTTTGCCAAATATGTCTTATTTTCTGGAAGCAGACCGCACCATTACTCGTTCGAGCTTCACGTATCGGGATTGAGGCTACAAGTATCCGGGAATCCAACCAACCTTGCGTCGTCGAGTCATTTGAGATCAAGTCCTTGGATTTGATTTGTGTTGTCCGTTGTATATACTCAGCCCGCACACGAAACCTATAGGCCCTTTCTCAAATTGGCTTCGGCTTTGGCTTCAGTCTTCCTTTTGTGGCTAGATCTGGGGCATATTTTTCTAAATATACAAGGTCTTTTATTTGAACCCAGAGCTGGAGCCAGTTTATTTTGTTTAAATTATTCAAGGCTTCAAATTGGCAATGGAGCTGAGGATAGCTGGAGACGAAGCCGAAGCCCTGCCTTGTCTTTTCTGCTACTGTAGAAATCACCTCAGGTAGCTATCAACGTACAGCTAGGCCGCACGCATCGCGGAAACAATTTAACCTTTAACGATGCATCTATAACGTTGATGTCAAAATTCCCGCCCACTAATTCGCCCGGGCGGATTAGTATTTCGCCCGGGCGGATTAGTATTTCGCCAGGGCGGATTAGTATTTCGCCCGGGCGGATTAGTATTTCGCCCGGGCGGATTAGTATTTCGCCCGGGCGGATTAGTATTTCGCCCGTGCGGATTACTATTTCGCCCGGGCACATTACTATTTTGCCCGGGCGGATTACTATTTCGCCCGGGCGGATTAATCGGAACATATGCTAATGGAGTTCCGCCATTTGGACAGTAATCCGCCCGGGCGAAATAGTAATCCGCCCGGGCGAAATACTAATCCGCCCGGGCGTAATAGTAACCCGCCCGGGCGAAATACTAATCCGCCCAGGCGAAATAGTGGGCGGGAAATTCTTTTGGGGCCATGTCCTAAATACGCTTCCGTGCAATGTACATGTATAACGTTACAACTATAAAGAAAAGGCTAATGCACAGAAACGAAACTTCTTTAATAACACAATTAAAAATAAAGAAATTAATACGAGGGGCGATCGCTTATAACATACTTATTGGCATTCTTGATAGGAAAGGCCTGGTAACTATGGTAGCTGTGTGTGTGTGCACATGTGTTAGCGGCGCATACACTGTGTGGACCTGTGAATAAATGATTTCGGCGTAAACAATAGATGAGAGACACTATGTGGATCTGGGTCAGGTCCACATTGTGTTTCGCTCTCTCTTGAAAAGGGCTTCAGAGGCAAAATGGGGTTAGGGTTATCGGTGGGAGAATAAAGATATTTACTTCAGGGGGCCACTATCAAAAATTGGGGTTGAATTGTTTTTCTGGATGTGAGAAAAATGAGGATTTTGGCCGACAATTCTTAACTACACGAATACAAAGGAATGTCCACACTGCGTATGTGAAACAGAGCTGTATGTGAGTGTGGGTGGGTGTGTATTGATACCGGCAATCGTGGACCTAGGACAAAATAATTCGGGCGCAGACAAAGGGTCCACGTTTGACCAAACGTCCACGATTGAAAATCGTGTACAAAACATATGGGAGGCCTTCCGAAAAAGTTAGAGTATAGGGGCCTAAACAAAAGAGGAACAATGGGACGTCCATGATTGCAGGTATGGGGGGGGGGGGGGGGGGGGGGGGGTGGGTGTATTAAACCGTCTTCCCGTTTTAACAGCAGCAATCAAGGGAGACCGAATGAGACATAAGCTCACAAAAAAATACCCTGTTCAAAAATCATTCCCTGATGAGTCTTTTAGTTTTGCCTTAGGATGAAGGATTGTTTATTATTAGTTTCCATATTTCCCAGCGAGTTTTGTCTTGACCTTTTACTTTCTAATTGTGCTCCATTTTGTCATAAATTTGTGTTACATTTGAATGAACCTCGATACATTTTCTCTTTGTGAGTGTTCAGTTTATAAAATAATACATGTAACAATGGGTGCTCAGAATTAAAAATACAATGTCATTTCAGAATAATATTCAATACGATTATTAAATTTGTATTATACAACTGCTCTAATGACTTACACTTACAGGTGTAATAAAAATGAAACAACAATTTACTTTTTTTTTACTGATTTTTGGAGGAGCGCTTAAACTCCCCATAACGTTAGGCTAAGAATGTTTTCGATAATCAACTTAAATTCCAGACTGAGTACATGAAGCGAACACACAGTGCGCGTTACCCTCTTGCGCCGCCATTGCGCGGCCGCGCATTTGTGCACGAACACGACGCGGTGTCCTACCCAGTCTATATATATATATATATATATATATAATGGAGTTCAATGCTTTTAGCTCTATTATGTTTGTCATTAATTTTTCACGCGACAGCAGTAGCACACAGTACAGATGCAACACAATCGATTTGGTTGCAATTTGATGAATTCAGAAAATGAAGCAGGTAATCAACGTTTTATAATGACCAGAAGAGGAAATGTTTTCAGTTGAAATTCATTTCCATGGCAACCAGCCGATCAACCCTACTCTCAGCTGACGTTTCCAAGGTGACAAATTCACGGGCCGGCCATGGCCATTCGTGCGTGAAATGCACATAGATCAAGCTGACGGCAGCTGGACCAGAGAAATAGTATTCATAGAATAAACATTACCACATCTTCATTTCGCAAAACAAAATGGCGCCCATACTATCATTCGTGCGAAAACATATACGGGATCCTTAATCAATCTGATGTACACGACAGTGGGTAGTAGGTAGTAAAAATCCCAGCATCTCAGAAAAAATTTGGGTGCTTGAAAGGAACACATGCCATGGATAACCGTTTCACGCATATTGCCATGGCTTACTAAAATACAAACATGATCTACATGTTTTTCATTGGTAGTGAAAAAACGGTGTTTTTTTCAATTCTTAGATAATCCTTCCACCAGTTTACACAAAAGGGATTATTCTTGTTGGATAAATACAAGGCACTTATTGTTAGAAGACCATGACAGTACAGAAATCAATTCAAAATAACCCACCAACAAATGTTTTGAAGAAATGTTGGCAATACATAAAAAAGCGGTTAGGCCGAGTAAAAAAACAAACATGTTTCACGTCAGGGTTTAAAAAAAAAAAGGAGGAAGAGGGACTTTGTAATTTTTTATTTATATTTTTAAGATGGCCGTCATTAAAAAAATTCTGGCAACCGTTTGGTGTTTCCCTGTTCAAAGACGCATTAAAAATGAAAGAGACATGTTGGACAAGAGAACTGAACATATTTAAAGTGTTTTTTAGTATGTTTGTAGCACACCATATCAGCAAAAGAGAAACAAACAAAAAAATTCCGACTCGCAAGTATTTATTTTCCGATTGACTGGTTGACATTTTTGTTTTTTATACATAATTTTTCTGTGTTAAAAATATAAAAAAACCAAGGCGGCCTCCAAAAAGGAAGCGGGCAGGGACGCAAAACATGTTTTATTATTTCGCCTTAATTAACACGAATATCACGTAAAAAATTGGAACCTACCAAAAGAACATGCCAAAAAGTTTGATATATCTTGTGCACAAAGCTATCTGAAATGTAAGTGTTCAAAATGATATTCACACTAGTTTTTGGTTTTCAAAGCGCTTTTTCGGTGTGAAGCCGCGGGCGAATTACATGACATGGGGTGCCATATGAAAGCTGATATCTCAATCTTCAATTGCGATAGATCTCCGGATCCTTCAGTTTATTCCCCCCATAATGGAGAAATATTGATATGCGATACGCTGTATTCCGGCTGTCGCATTGCATTTCTGTAACCAGAATTCGGAAACGCACGAAAACATTTACATGAAAATGTATAGGCCCTACTACTATACAAATACTAGTTATACAAGCAAACACTTTCACAAATGCTTGAAAAGCAATAATTTATTTCCTAATTGCCGTAATGACGTCACACTGTGTTTCCCTGGTTACATTCGTGAAGCCAGGGGTGCGTTCCACTCACGTCACGCGAACGTTGCCAATTAATAAACGCTAAAGCCGCCTTTCCATATGCGCGTTTATAGTCCGTTTTGCGTCCGTTGCGTAAACGTTGCATTTGCGATGCGTTTTGCGCGCGTCATTTACCTTTCCATAGATACGTAAAGTATGCGCAGGGAATTTCGTTAGCAATGTCGGAAAATGAAAAAAAATGCTACCCGGCAAAATTAATTGCTTACAGAAAAATAAATAATTCCAATCAAAAAAGAAAACACCGGGTGTGGGTCCATGAAATCCTTCAAAGCAGGAAAGAAAAATGGGGCCTATGAGCTTCAACTTCACGAAGAAAACTTCCGACAATATTTCCGTGTATCAAAAGAGCAGTTTCGGCAACTTCTAGCTCTTTTGGCTTGAGCCGGAAATCACTAAACATTGCATCTCGAGAGAACCCTAGTCCAGGTTGGACGTCCTTACTTCATTGCATTCCGTTGTCTCGCAGTGTAATGGAGATACTATAAAGGAGTCCAACCTGGGCTAGAAAGAGAACCCTGCGCTTGAACAACTGGCATTATATTATGCCTTCGGTAAGTATTAATACATCTCCTTATGCACTCCCCGCGCAATTGTCAAATTTCACCTTAAAAATATATATTATTTAAAATTATTTTCCCCTAGCAATATAGAAGTCTTTCAGTTTTGACACAATCCGTCGATGGCGTGAATATGTTATTGCGCATGCGCCATGCGTTGCGTATGCGCCAAAATCGCTCCATCTGCGATTTGGACGGATGACGGTGTACGTACATATGGAAAGCGACGTGTGCTACATTACGAGATCGATTTTTCGTGCCCGTAAAAATACACTTCATGAGCGCAACGTATGCGCAACGTATACGCAACGGACAAAAAAAACCGCGCATATGGAAAGGCGGCTTAAAGGGCCGGTCACACTGGCCACGATAAACGATAACGAAAACGAAAACGATGTGAATAAACGCTCTCTATTGGTGGATGGAAGGCGCGCGGTAATACGCGCGCGTTGCACCCACCAACAGAGAGCGTTTATTCACATCGTTTTTGTTTTCGTTATCGTTATCGTGGCCAGTGTGACCGGCCCTTAAGACTAATAAGTTAATTAAGCAAAGCTCGATTTAGTTCCTAGTCTGGGGTCAATTTCACAGAGCTGCTAAAGCACAAAATTTGCTTAAGTACAAAAAACTGTTGCGACTGGCATTTAGTTGTTGTTTACTTAGCATAACTATATCACATGGAGTTTTGGTTGGTAATCCGATTTTACTAAGGAAGGTTTTTTTGTGCTTAAGCAAGCAAATTTTGAGATTAAGTAGCTCCATGAAATTGGCCCCTGGTGTACAAACACTAGTCAGGACTTAGGTTGCCCGGCGGGTCAAGAAAAAAATCTGCCACTTAGGCCTACCTGTAATGGAACTATTAAAGCAAAAATGATGATTAGACAAAATCCCCAATTTATTTAATGGTATTTCCCTCAAATTCTTTTCATTTTTGCATTATGTTTGCTCTCACACTAAGCCTCGGTTGTTCCCGATCCCATCATTATTTTTCAGATCTATTTTAACATGGAACCTATTGGTGGTCCGTAATTTGAACAGTCCCCATTAACCATTTTTGGTGCAATAGGCAATATAGTGAAATGCACAGTTGACTAGCCCGGCCCAGGGGGCTAGTCAGGAAAAAAAATAGCGCAATGCCTGCTTAAGGAAACAGCGACGGTTTTTTAAAGTCCCTAATACGAAGTAAACAAAATTATCCCCCAAATACGGTTTACGTACGACTCGACGTAGCAAACAACGTACATTTCGTCGTCGAAGCCACGTACTAGACGATGTGATCTTTCCGCATGCCCCTACTTGGCAGGCGTGGTAAACACATTATGACGTCATTTGTACTTCATAAATTTAATTCATTTACAGTTAATTCATTTACATTAACAGAGAAATGTTACACTCTGATATTTAATGGAAACAAATAGCCTCATACAGTCGCTCATAACGTTGGGTTTGTTTTTCCAGTCACTATACAGTATTAGCCTTTTGGGATATGGCGGACTCAATAGGAGGGCGCTATTTGAATTGGGTAAACCATTTGTATGGCACAAAAGGTTTAACCCAATTCAAAGAGTGCCCTCCTTTTGTGTCCGCCATTTCCCTAAACGGCTAATTGTTAATACCACATAAAATATGCCGTTCATCTTTAAATGCGACCCTCTGTACCATGGAGGAATGTTTTCCAATTAACATAGGCCTACCAGAATAACGAGAAAATGATGGGCTTTCCGATGGTACCCAATTTATCCCTATGCTTTATTCCACTCCGAAAATACGACGAAAGAAACGACACCGTTCGGTGATCATGCCGAGACCAGTTTTCCTGGAAAAAGGCCTTGAACAATTTCGTAGTCGCGCGCGCTGTGAACATCACCAAATAATTTCATACAAACACGAGTCAAAATTTGTGTCAGCCCCTGTTAAAATTCCCCCTTACTGCCATTTTAACACTTGGTCCGACAGGAAAAGTTCCCACGATTTCGAAGCATGGTCCACCTCTATGTTCCAGTAAATTTAATTAGCACCCAGTAGCAGATTTTACCCCTAAGTTGACCAAGTCCATATGTGGCTAAGACGACCCCTTTGTCTCAACACAGATAAGTAATTGACCAGATGGGGATGTGGCCAGAGAACCCAGCCAACATGGCTACATTTTATGCCACTGGCTAAAACTGTTATGGCTGTCTGCCATTTTATGACCATGTCTAACACGTGTAGTCAGTAACTTTCTGATTGGCCACTCTCCATCCCAAGGTGGAATATCTGCCTGGTTTCATAATTTTGACCAATGAGATTGTTCCACCGAAATGGGCAGAGCGCGTGGTCAAGGAATAATATTCCCCCCCCCCCCCCCCCCCCCCCGATCGCCGGATTCTCCTCAGAAAGCGATTAAGACCTCTGGTGAGAAGGCTGTTCAGATTGAGTGCCCGTTTACACTATTAGGAACGTTGTACTTTCCCTAAAGTCGTTTCTAATGATAGCCATTCTCACCCTCACCATTGTGCTCTGCTGATACAGGTAAGCCTATTTTCATTGTATAAAAGAAGTTTGTATTTCCTATTACCATTTGACTTATGTGCAGGACACTTTGTATTTTGAATTATGTTGACTCGGTTTGAGACAATCTCAAGATGGGTGGAACAACCCCAATATGAGTATATTGAGTCAGCATTCGTTTGCATTCAGCTATTAACCTTTTTTGCCATGTACCCTGTATTTACTTGTATTATATTGCTGATATTTGGTCGACTCTTGATCGATGTCACTTTTGCTGTTATTTATTGACCGAAATTATCATGTTCGGTTTTGTATTTCATTGATTTCCCGATAGTATTGGAAGATCCATTTGTGATTGCCGATTACCATTCTTTTATGACTGCAGTATTCACTTAAATCGGTCACTATACTCTCAGTCCGTGTACAATTATATTTTCCTCTTGGTTGATTTCCGATTACTTTGAATATTCTTGTTGCATACTTTTTTATATGATACCTCGTGGCCTAAAACTTCGATCATTCGTATGACATGACCAATAATTCATACATGCACGTTTTTCCGTAAATTAACTGGTCTTGTTCACGAGATTTCCAATATTTTGATTGTCTTCCAAATTGTGTGTGTATAGGCCTACACATTACCTTCCTTTTCTGTTATGTCCCGTGACATCCTGCTGACTATTAATTGTGTACAGCGAGTGTGTACCAACCACATGGAACTTGCCCCAGGATGACCTTGAGTAAGGTTACCGCAATGCGCTATAGGCCAACACAATTGGGTTTTGGCCAAGTCAATTATTCCCTGATGTTTTGATTAGCATTTTATGGTATTTACCACTGTGCGGAGTACTGACCGTGGTTATCATGTTCTGGGTGAACTTTTGATCAATGTATAGTTATACTGAAAGTGTCATTCCACTGGAAATGTGTTCTGGGCGAACATCCCAAAAAAAGATATGCAGTTTGACCTCTTTCCTTTTTTTGTAAGCATTCTTTTAAGCGTTTCATATTTTAGTTAGAGATATTGCTTTTAGATTTTTAGTTCTGTATACAAATATGTTGATCCTCGATAATTCAGAAGCGATTAAGACCTCTGGTGAGAAGGCTGTTCAGATTGAGTGCCCGTTTACACTTAGTATCATTAGGAACGTTTGTACTTTCCCTAAAGTCGTTTCTAATGATAGCCATTCTCACCCTCACCATTGTGCTCTGCTGATACAGAGAGTACTTTCCATATAGGTCATGCTTTGGGGAGCCGACCCGGTTCGCCTCCCCACACACCTGTCCCATTCCCCTGTTCGTGATATCATCGGAACTCGGTTTGTGTGCCTGAACCCTGATCTTCGGACTCGGAGCCACCCCCGTGTCAAGCCTCAGTCAAGTCCATCAAGCCACACCCAAGTTCTGATGCAAGCGCCAGAAAACCCAGCTAAGATCCATAACCTGTATTTATAATATGATGTATTTGCCATTTTGTTTCTAATTGAATTATCGTGTACCATATCAGTGCTAATCCTAACTGGATGAACCCTTGTTTATTTAGTAATTCCTGTGCCTATTCGATTCAAGGTACTTCTTTATTTTACATTTTTCGGATTGAGTTTATTGCTCATGGATGTAGTCAAATTTTAATTATTGTTTAGCGATTCAAGACATTCATTCAATTGGGATTACTCACTGATTTGGCTTCTGAACTGAACTGCACCATTTGATTTAATTCTTATCCTCAATTCTATTGTTGTATGCACTGTATATTTTTTGTGATGACCTTGGGGTGATGAATATTGAATTACAACATTTTATCCCGAGAAAGAGGATCAACGTAATAACTTGCTGTCCGTGTGGATTTATTTCTGAGCAAAGTTCCTTTAACAAAACTACGAACCTAGCAGGAACCCATTAAACGTTGGGACAACCTGTGACATAAATTTGGAGGCACCGCCCGGATTTGCTCAATTTTCAATTCTATTTCCCTTGTTGATTTCCTTTGCTATTTGGTTGATTTTTATGTACGCTCGGTTTTTTTAATTTTTGGTGACGGAAGGGAAATTCCAAAATCAATTAGCGGAAGCTCACGATATGTTGATCCTTATTCTTTGTTGTTGATATTATCATTGTTGATTCTTTGAATTTGCTTTATTTGTGTTATGATTTAACCCGTTTGTTTTCATTGTGCTTGTATTTTTCCACAATTGCAGTGTGTATTATTGTGTTATCATTGTAATAACCTTTGACCTGTACCAGCTGAGCACAATGGAGTTCAATGAGGCCCTTAAGGATTTTTTGTCCTCACATGATATGACCTTAGAGGACCTTAAGGGATCCCTTAGCCTAGACCCCCCAGAGATCGATTCTTCTTCCCCTCCTAAACCCGCCATTGTCCATGTCGTGGAAAAACAGTCTGCCAGCAGATCGTACAGACGGTTACGATTGTTCTCCGGTCGGACACCTATCCCCGCTGGCGAACTCGACTTTGAGAACTGGCGGCGGCTTGCAAGGCAACTTCTCAAGGATGAGACCATCTCAGAGGCCGAGAAGAAGAGCAGGGTCACCGAGTCCTTAGTTCCTCCAGCCTTGGATGTGGCCTGGGCTGTCGGCGAGTCTGGGTCGGCCACAGAGTATTTGGACTGTTTGGGGAAGGCTTATGGCTCTACCGCAGATGGGGATGAACTGTTGACCACGTTTCGTTGCGAGTATCAGCGTGAGGGGGAGAAGGCATCGGAGTACCTTTTGCGCCTTCACACGATGCTGACGAGAGTAGTTGAGGCGAGTGGTGTGACGCAGGAGAGCAGCCATGCGATCCTATGTAGCCAGTTCCAACGCGGTTGCCTCTTCAATGACCCACTCCTTCATACACTCCAGCTGCAGGCGAAGAAGAATGACCCGCCCACCATACTGGAGCTGCTCCGTGACGTTCGGGTTACCGAGGAAAGGCTAGAAGAGAAGTCAGATAGACGGAGGACCACGTCGCAGAAGTCTCCTTCGAAGAAAGTTATGATACAGGCCGTATCTGCCCATCCCACTTCAGCTGTGGGCCCTGATACACCCAATGAGATTGAGGAGTTGCGCCAGGCTGTAGACCGCCTCCACAGGCGTTTGGACGGTTTCTTCAAAGGGCAAGGATCCCCGCACCGTCAGTCTTCTTCAACTGCCATGCCCCGTCCTCGTCAGCGTGCCGTAATCTTCTGCTACAACTGTGGCGAGGACGGTCACCGGATGGACTCTTGTGAGGCCCAGAAGAACGCCCCCCTAGTCCAGCAAAAGATGATGGCTCGACAGGCGAGAGATGTGAGTGGAAAGAAGTCGGGAAACGACAGCGGGCAGCTGTAGTGGATCCGACAACCGCCCCAAACCGCCCAATGGGTCCAGTGAAACACACAAGTGCTGAGATACATTATCAAGGTTCTTCTTCCAAGTACGTCAGCGATGTCCCCCCGGGTGTCGTCGGTGAACAGCCCATTACCCCTGTCTTCATCGATGGACACGCCTCCAAGTGTCTCCTTGATACTGGGTCACAGGTCACTTGTGTATCTGCAGGTTTTCACGCCCGCCATCTGCCTCATCGTCAGCTACGACCCCTGTCACACCTCGCGGTGATAGGTGCGGCTGGAAAACCGGTGCCATACCAGGGCTACATCGAGTTGAACCTCAAGTTTCCGGCCAGCTCCGCAGGAACACAACAGGAGGTCACGACCCTAGCCCTTGTGTGCCCTAATCGGCAAGGAATGGATGATGTCCCCTTGCTTGTTGGCACTAACACCAGTGTCGTGCGCGGCATGTTGCGGGCATGTGAGGAAAAGGCTGGAAAGAAATTCATTGGGAAACTCTCGGTCGACCGTGTATGGGAGACGGCATATAAGTGTTGCCTGACTTCTCCGTCTACTGGTAATTCGAGTACCATAAAATCCGTCAGGGCTGTTACCATCGGGCCAGGTGAAGAAGTGCACGTGACAGGTCAGGTTCACAACCATCCCCGGTCCAGACGTGAAGTTCTCGTCGAGCAGGGAAATTCGGCTCAGCTCCCGAATGGCATCACTGTGAGAAACAGCCTGGTCGAGTTATCTGCAGGGAGGAGAGTGAAAACTAAAGTAGTTCTGGCTAATTCGTCATTTCAAAGTATCACGGTCCCCGCACGTTGTCAACTTGCCTCTGTCTCAGACATAGCTGAAAAACTTCCGTTCCCCTCAGAGGAGGAGTCTCCATCTACCCCTAATTTCAGTCAGTCCGGTCCCGCTGGCGAGAGTGTTGAGTTTAATTTTGAAGGGTCACCCCTCCCTGAAGAAGATATCAGTCGGATCACAGCACTCTTGCGCCGCCGTGTCGATGTCTTTTCTCAAGACGACTTAGACATCGGCTGTACTGCGTCAGTGAAACACAAGATCCGACTGACTGACGAGACACCTTTCCGGGAAAATTGTCGCCGTATTCCTCCTGCCGACTATGCCGATGCCAGGCAACACTTGAAAGATCTTCAAGGTAAAGGCATCATACGCGACTCGGAAAGCCAGTTTGCCTCTCCTATTGTTCTTGTGAGGAAGAAGAATGGCGACCTCCGTCTTTGCATAGATTATAGAAAACTCAACACTCGAACTGTGCGTGACCAATATTCCATCCCCAAAATAGAAGACACCCTCCACGCTATGAATGGTGCGTCATGGTTCTCTTGCCTCGATTTGAAGTCAGGCTACTATCAGATTGAGTTGGCAGAAGAGGACAAGCACAAGACGGCTTTCTGGTGCCCTCTGGGCTTTTACGAGTTTAACCGTATGCCGCAGGGTATCACTAATGCACCGGCCACTTTCCAGCGCCTCATGGAGAAGTGTATGGGCGATCTCCATCACAATGGTGTTTTTGTTTACCTCGATGACATCATTGTCTTTGCCAAAACCGCAGAAGAACACGAAGAGCGTCTACTTGGAGTATTGGAGCGTCTCCGTCGGTACGGGCTAAAACTTAGCCCGTCAAAAAATGCAAGTTCTTCCAGTCGTCGGTAAAGTGTCTTGGTCACGTCATTTCTGCTGAAGGTGTGAGTACCGACCCCTGCAAGATAGATGCAGTTAGGTCGTGGCCTGTCCCCAATACAGCACGGGAGTTGAAATCATTTCTAGGGTTCACTGGTTACTACCGCCGTTTTGTGGAGAATTATTCGTCAATTGCCAGGCCCCTAAACGAGTTAACTGCGGGTTGTGACTTGACGAAGCGGCATCGTGGCAAGACAACGAAGAGGAAACACCGAGTTAAACTTCGCAGTCCCAACGAGCCCTTCGGTGAACTGTGGACCTCGGCGTGCCAGGCGTCATTTGAGACCATCACACAGAAGTTAACGACTGCACCCGTGTTAGGTTTTGTTGATTATCAGAAACCCTTCATGCTCCACACCGACGCGAGTGGGACTGGTCTCGGCGCCGCCCTCTATCAGGAAGGAAAAGATGGCAAACCTCATGTCATTGCATACGCTAGCCGCGGGTTGTCCAAGAGTGAGTTAAATTACCCAGCCTACAAATGGGAGTTTTTAGCGTTGAAGTGGGCCGTAACGGAGAAATTTCGTGATTATCTGTATGGCGGCTCGTTTACAGTTCTCACCGACAACAACCCCCTGACATATATATTGACCACCGCCAAGCTCGATGCCACAGGTCACCGTTGGCTAGCTGCCCTCGCCAACTTTGATTTCGTTGTCAAGTATCGGCCTGGCAACAAGAATGCTGATGCGGACGGGTTGTCAAGGAGACCCCAGCCACCCCCAACAGTGGATGATGAGTCGGTAGAGACAGAGAGGAAGATCTCTCAACTCCGCGAGCGTATGAATAGCGAGGACGGTATCTGCTCCCGAGATGTGTTCCAAGCTATTTGCCAACGGCACAGTGTTAGCATGCTGGCACATGAAGCAACAGCCACTAACCACGATGACGAGCCGCCTCTCGTAGAAAGTCTTACAGACTCACCACAAGCCGTACCCCCCGAGTTCATCTCCCTATTGTCTGGCGAGACTGCACTGCCGGCGATGAGCCAGGAAAGATGGCGACAACTACAAGAAGAAGATGAGGCCATACACCAAGTTGTCCGGTGTATGAAAGATGGAGAGAATCCCCGAGGAGGCAAGAGAACAGACTTGCTGAAAGAGGCCCAACTTCTTCTTCGTCACTGGGACAAGTTGACCCTTGAAGGCGGGGTTCTCTATCGAAGGTGTACATCAAGTGGTGGTCGTGAGGTATCTCAGCTAGTTGTTCCTAAGACCCACCGCTCCACAGCACTTCGTGGCATTCATGATGACGTCGGCCATCTTGGCTTTGAGCGCACACTTGACCTCGCCCGTTCCAGATTTTATTGGCCGAATATGACGACCGACGTTGAGCACAAATGCCAAACGTGTGAACGGTGCGTCCGCCGAAAACGTCGAGCCATGAAATCTGCACCCCTAGTATCTATCCAAACTAATGCACCAATGCAATTAGTATGTATTGACTTCTTGAGTTTGGAGCCGGACGACAGCAACACCAAGGACATCCTGGTTGTAACCGACCATTTTACGCGCTATGCCCAGGCTTTCCCAACGAAGAACCAGACATCGCGTACCGTAGCCAAGGTGTTGTGGGAAAACTACTTCATCCACTATGGGTTCCCGGAACGGCTACACTCTGACCAAGGGCGAGATTTCGAGTCGCGACCCATCAAAGAGTTGTGTGTTGTCTCTGGGATCAAAAAGACCAGGACCACGCCCTATCATCCTCAAGGGAACGGCCAGTGTGAGCGTTTTAACCAGACGCTGCTCAGCATGCTTGGCACCCTTGAGGATGAACAGAAGAAGAAGTGGAGACTCCATGTTGGCCCCTTGGTGCACGCCTATAATTGTACCAAACATGCGTCCACTGGTGTCTCTCCGTATTTCTTAATGTTTGGCCGTGAACCCCGCCTGCCCATTGACGTCCAGTTTGGGTTGCCCGGGCAACAGAGTGGGGAAACCCACGGCCAATACGTTGTCGGTTTGAAGGAGAGACTCCGGCGAGCCCATGAACTCGCTTCGGCCGTCATGGAGAAGACAGCACAGCGGTACAAGGCCAGATACGACAAGGCAGTACGGGACAATGCACTCCAGGAAGGGGACCGAGTTCTCGTCAGAAATGTCGGCCTTAAAGGGAAACACAAACTTTCCGACCGCTGGAGCAAGATTGTCTACCGAGTGACACGGAGAGTGAGCCCCGACATGCCCGTCTATGTAGTTAGCCCGACTACTGACGATGGCCCAAGTAGGACTCTCCATCGTAACATGTTACTTCCATGTGGATTCCTCCCCTCAGATGATGGGACACCCGTTGAGAAGGTGCGACCCCAGCCTAAGCCTCGGCGCAAACGCCCTGTGAGACGGCCACTTCCCGACCCTGTGGATGATATGGCCGACGCCCTGGACTCTGACATCTCAGACGACAACTTTTATGTTCTTCGTCCAATACCAGCCCCACGACGGTCAATTTCCCTCAACCCAGGAGCCCAAGCGTTTGTTCCTGCGGTAGCCCCAGCAGAGTCCATACCCCCTACCAATGATGTGCAAATTGAATTGTCCATATCAGAACACAGCGAACCTGCCCAAGGTTCACACGACTCAAACTCTGAAGAGATAATTTTATTAGCTGACAATTCTACTTCAAGTTCTGCTTCAAATTCTTCCCCTGATTCATCTCCCCTTGACGATGAAATTGGCGAAGAGGCAAAGGAGGAAGTGAACCCTGAGCCCCAAGTACCAGCATCAGATGACGTCACAGATGAACCAGACACTGATCCAACCGTGAGTTCTAGACCTGTGCGCAACAGGAGGCCGCCTCAATATTATGGTTTTCAGGTATCTAAAGCCAAATTACTCGAGCAACACCTAGCTATGCAGCAGAAGGCCTTAGAAGTAACGAATAATCTTCTAAGTGCTATGTGTACATAGGAAACATCACCTGTCTGTGATGGGCCATGTCGTGGACGCCATGGTTTAAGGAGGGGAGAATGTCAGCCCCTGTTAAAATTCCCCCTTACTGCCATTTTAACACTTGGTCCGACAGGAAAAGTTCCCACGATTTCGAAGCATGGTCCACCTCTATGTTCCAGTAAATTTAATTAGCACCCAGTAGCAGATTTTACCCCTAAGTTGACCAAGTCCATATGTGGCTAAGACGACCCCTTTGTCTCAACACAGATAAGTAATTGACCAGATGGGGATGTGGCCAGAGAACCCAGCCAACATGGCTACATTTTATGCCACTGGCTAAAACTGTTATGGCTGTCTGCCATTTTATGACCATGTCTAACACGTGTAGTCAGTAACTTTCTGATTGGCCACTCTCCATCCCAAGGTGGAATATCTGCCTGGTTTCATAATTTTGACCAATGAGATTGTTCCACCGAAATGGGCAGAGCGCGTGGTCAAGGAATAATATTCCCCCCCCCCCCCCCCCGATCGCCGGATTCTCCTCAGAAAGCGATTAAGACCTCTGGTGAGAAGGCTGTTCAGATTGAGTGCCCGTTTACACTATTAGGAACGTTGTACTTTCCCTAAAGTCGTTTCTAATGATAGCCATTCTCACCCTCACCATTGTGCTCTGCTGATACAGGTAAGCCTATTTTCATTGTATAAAAGAAGTTTGTATTTCCTATTACCATTTGACTTATGTGCAGGACACTTTGTATTTTGAATTATGTTGACTCGGTTTGAGACAATCTCAAGATGGGTGGAACAACCCCAATATGAGTATATTGAGTCAGCATTCGTTTGCCTTCAGCTATTAACCTTTTTTGCCATGTACCCTGTATTTACTTGTATTATATTGCTGATATTTGGTCGACTCTTGATCGATGTCACTTTTGCTGTTATTTATTGACCGAAATTATCATGTTCGGTTTTGTATTTCATTGATTTCCCGATAGTATTGGAAGATCCATTTGTGATTGCCGATTACCATTCTTTTATGACTGCAGTATTCACTTAAATCGGTCACTATACTCTCAGTCCGTGTACAATTATATTTTCCTCTTGGTTGATTTCCGATTACTTTGAATATTCTTGTTGCATACTTTTTTATATGATACCTCGTGGCCTAAAACTTCGATCATTCGTATGACATGACCAATAATTCATACATGCACGTTTTTCCGTAAATTAACTGGTCTTGTTCACGAGATTTCCAATATTTTGATTGTCTTCCAAATTGTGTGTGTATAGGCCTACACATTACCTTCCTTTTCTGTTATGTCCCGTGACATCCTGCTGACTATTAATTGTGTACAGCGAGTGTGTACCAACCACATGGAACTTGCCCCAGGATGACCTTGAGTAAGGTTACCGCAATGCGCTATAGGCCAACACAATTGGGTTTTGGCCAAGTCAATTATTCCCTGATGTTTTGATTAGCATTTTATGGTATTTACCACTGTGCGGAGTACTGACCGTGGTTATCATGTTCTGGGTGAACTTTTGATCAATGTATAGTTATACTGAAAGTGTCATTCCACTGGAAATGTGTTCTGGGCGAACATCCCAAAAAAAGATATGCAGTTTGACCTCTTTCCTTTTTTTGTAAGCATTCTTTTAAGCGTTTCATATTTTAGTTAGAGATATTGCTTTTAGATTTTTAGTTCTGTATACAAATATGTTGATCCTCGATAATTCAGAAGCGATTAAGACCTCTGGTGAGAAGGCTGTTCAGATTGAGTGCCCGTTTACACTTAGTATCATTAGGAACGTTTGTACTTTCCCTAAAGTCGTTTCTAATGATAGCCATTCTCACCCTCACCATTGTGCTCTGCTGATACAGAGAGTACTTTCCATATAGGTCATGCTTTGGGGAGCCGACCCGGTTCGCCTCCCCACACACCTGTCCCATTCCCCTGTTCGTGATATCATCGGAACTCGGTTTGTGTGCCTGAACCCTGATCTTCGGACTCGGAGCCACCCCCGTGTCAAGCCTCAGTCAAGTCCATCAAGCCACACCCAAGTTCTGATGCAAGCGCCAGAAAACCCAGCTAAGATCCATAACCTGTATTTATAATATGATGTATTTGCCATTTTGTTTCTAATTGAATTATCGTGTACCATATCAGTGCTAATCCTAACTGGATGAACCCTTGTTTATTTAGTAATTCCTGTGCCTATTCGATTCAAGGTACTTCTTTATTTTACATTTTTCGGATTGAGTTTATTGCTCATGGATGTAGTCAAATTTTAATTATTGTTTAGCGATTCAAGACATTCATTCAATTGGGATTACTCACTGATTTGGCTTCTGAACTGAACTGCACCATTTGATTTAATTCTTATCCTCAATTCTATTGTTGTATGCACTGTATATTTTTTGTGATGACCTTGGGGTGATGAATATTGAATTACAACATTTTATCCCGAGAAAGAGGATCAACGTAATAACTTGCTGTCCGTGTGGATTTATTTCTGAGCAAAGTTCCTTTAACAAAACTACGAACCTAGCAGGAACCCATTAAACGTTGGGACAACCTGTGACATTTGTCATTTTGCAAAACAAAAATGGACCTGCAGGAGATTCTATGAGACTCAATAAAATAAAAAAAATCCCGAAATCGATTCCGACATGATCTTTTTACGTATAACTTGAAGAAGTGAATATTCAAAAACTGGTCCTAAAATCGACAGCTTGTCTAGCAACGAATGATTAACGAAACACATCAACACATTCTACTTGTACGTAATATTTAACACCGATAACAGTACTATTGTAGTCCAATTAATCAACAATAAGAATAGACAGCTGTTTGTTATTTAACTCACATTTACTATGCATTTAGAAATATAAATAATTGCAAGATCTCTCCCGTGCTATGTTCTGTTCTCCGCTTTCATTGCTGCCGGTACTGCCCTGTGGTTGATCGGGAGAGCGGCAGCGAGGTTCATTCCGGCACGCTAAAGCCCAGGCGATGGCGCTCTTGGCTGGGAAATCCTCAATGAATGGACTGATCAAGCAATGGGCTGTGAAGCGGCCATCAGCATGATACTCCCGCAGACAGGACATGGATGGGATGGCGGGACTCTCACAGATTACGTAGTGATCAAGGACACATCCTGTATCATAAAAAAAGACCATGATAGTTACGCCACATCAACATACAATCTTGAGCATCGCCAGCATACGGCTCCAAAGGCGCCCAGTTGAAGTAAACACGCTCACGACCTTCCTTATCAGGATACACGTACTTGCTTTCCTCCTTCTTGTCGTTACAGCCGATCCAAAGACTCCCCTCCTGAATAGTCTCAGTGAACATCTCCCAGATGAACTGATGCTCATCCAGCGAGTCAGGAACCGACAAGTAACCGCCCTTGTCAGAGCAGGTTTTGCGAGCGTCATCCCAAGACATTTGTTCAGTCAGGAGTCGGTAGCAAGAATCTCCGAATCTTTCTTGACCAGGCTGGCATGGCTGGGCGTGAACACACGCTACCATGGCCACAATCAGCCAAACTTGTTACTGAGAAAGGAAGGCACGATCACTTGAACAAACATTTCTTAGTTGCTACTCATGAGCCTTCATCGTTTTGGTACGAAGCAGATGGCAACGATGTACCTATCTGTGCTAATAACGCACATCGTAGACGTAGTTACTGGTGATATGATGACCTATCTCTGGGCTAACTAATTGTCATCAACGTATCCCAAATATTTCCCAATCGATTGCTCTCCCTTGATGAAATGATTTTCAACACGAGTTTCTGGCGTCAGTAGTTATAAAACCGGCTACTCCATGATGAGGGAATTTTGTTCGCTTCTTCTTGTTTGGGCGAGACTGTTGCCGGCCGTAATGCCATTGTTTATCAGCACGCGCATTTAATACACGTGATAAAATGCATTCACACGTCAGTTTTAGGGTTAAAAATAGCCCGCGGCACGTGCAGATTAATCATAAAAAGCATAAACATTCTGGTTTTCTATTACGTCTGCCACTGCAGCCTGGCGCGCATTTTCCTTGGTAATTAATCATTTGAACGGGGGTCAAGTACGTGTGCATCTTTTGAATATACCAAGGGCTCGTTCTATTTGTCATCAGACTTGACATAACATCCACGCAGATACACCATATGGAATTCCATTGCTGCCATTTACGCGTCGCATTTGTGGCAGTGTTACTTGGGTCCGCAGCCGTTTGCGCCGTAAACGGCGCATAGTCGCGTCGTGCCGTCGCATAGTCGCGTCGTGCCGTCGCGTCGTGCCGTCGCAAAGTCGCGTCGTGCCATCGCATAGTCGCGTCGTGCCGTCGGATATAGTCGCGTCGTGCCGTCGCATAGTCGCGTCATGCCGTCGCGTCGTACCGTCGCATAGTTTTGTACTGTTTGTATAGGGCCGTCGGATAGTCGCGTCGTGCCGTCGCATAGTCGCGTCGTGCCGTCGCATATTCGCATTGTCGCATTGTTGATTTTCAGGGTTTACGGCGTAAACGGCTAAGGACCCGAAATCAACAATGCGACAATGCGACTATGCGACGGCACAACGCGACTATGCGACGGCACGACGCGACTATATCCGACGGCACGACGCGACTATCCGACGGTACGACGCGACTATGCGCCGTTGACGGCGCAAACGGCTGCGGACCCAAGTAACACTGCCACAAATGCGACGCGTAAATGGCAGCAATGGAATTCCATAACACCAAGGCTTATCGGAACTTGGCGATAAATCCAGCTCAGCTTTCATTCACACATGATGTCTTACAATAATACGGGGCATCATATATATGTTTGTTTTCATCTGAAGTAAAAAACAGTGAAATATGAGAGGGCGCTATATTGTCTAATTGTAACATTCTTTACAAAAATCATTTCTCCAGAATCAATTATGCAATGTTTTGAAGGAAATGTAGAATTAAAATTGACCGAGAAATAGATTCTAATTGAGCTATTTTATATGGAAATAAACTACAACATGGAACCGTCTCCCAGAAAATGTAAAACAAGAGTTTCATTTTTGTTAACACAGAGACTATATGGACACACCACCGCTGTGCCTCTGACATCACGCTTTGGATCACGGACATGAAATTTTGCATCAACGTAAAAACATATTATTTTGAATGAACTCATTAGTATTTCTAAAAAGGCCCTGGGTATCGTATCATGGAAATAATACGCATTTGTCATAAAAACCAATTTGTATGTTCCCTTTAATTAATAAACACCGGCAGAGCTACGCCGATTATATAAAGATTTGTCATTTATGAATTTACAAAAGCTGTACTGAATTTTTTGAGCAGTGAACAACAAGCAAACATTTAACCACATAGGCTGCGTTCGATTAGCTTACATGCACGTGCAAGTGAAACTTACACGAGACCGTTCGATTAGTCATCACGCGATACTCGTGTCTGCCCCGGTGTCAACCACCACCGCTACCTATAGCATACCTATAGCATACCTATAGGCAAATACAGCGTTCGATTTGCCTCATGTCGTGGCTTCCCCGCGGTGTAACCCCGTGTTTACGGTGTAAGCTAATCGAACGCACCCATAGACAGTAGTGTCAAATTTGCGCAACTGGAAAGAGTGCAACTTCTACTACATGTATTTCGTTTTTGAAGTGGCTCTAAAACGTGACAAGAGCGGCACATAGGCAAAGAACCGCTCCGTAGTCCATAATTGTTATCAATGTCCAGGCCTGGACGACATCACAACCTATAAAATAACAGGTACAAAGAATTTAATTCACATTCAGAAGTAAAAATACTGACAAAAATTGACATTCTTCACGTCATCCTGGCTACCACTCAACTGGCAGATCTTTCGTCCGTCGCTGCTGTGGTGCAGATTGAAGGAGCGGCAGCGAGGTTCATCTCGGCACGCTAAAGCCCAGGCGATGGCGCTCTTGGTCAGGAAATCCTCGACGAAGTGACTGGACAAGCAATGGGCTGTGAAGTAGCCATCAGCATGATACTCCCGCAGACAGGAGACGGATGGGATGGCGGGACTCTCACAGATTACGTAGTGATCAGAGACACATCCTGTATCATCAAAACGACCATCATAGTTACGCCACATCAACATACAATCTTGAGCATCGCCAGCATACGGCTCTGAAGGCGCCCAGTTGAAGTAAACACACTCACGACCTTCCTCATCAGGATACACGTACTTGCTTTCCTCCTTCTTGTCGTTACAGCCGATCCAAAGACTCCCCTCCTGAATAGTCTCAGTGAACATCTCCCAGATGAACTGATGCTCATCCAGCGAGTCAGGAACCGACAAGTATCCGCCCTTGTCAGAGCAGGTTTTGCGAGCGTCATCCCAAGACATTTGTTCAGTCAGGAGTTGGTAGCAAGAATCTCCGAATCTTTCTTGACCAGGCTGGCATGGCTGGGCGTGAACACACGCGACCATGGCCACAATCAGCCAAACTTGCTTCATATTTTTAGCAGTTCTGTAAATTTTAACTGTAAAAGTTACCGTACTGAGAAAGGAAGGCACGATCAGTTAAACAAACATTTCTTAGTTGCTACTTGTGAGCCTTCGTCGTTTTGGTACAAAGCAGATGGCAACGATGTACCTATCTGTGCTTATAACGCACACCGTAGACGTAGTTACTGGTGATATGATGACCTATCTCTGGGCTAACTATTTGCACCGCCGCGACGTATTTAGAGGGCAGAAGAGACACTATCACAATTCAGTCTGGTCGTCAACCAGTTCACACGTGTTGGATTTCGCTCTGCGCCGGTTTGTTGGGCCGTATCCTACGCCACGGCCCGTTAACCGAGTCGAAGTGCCGTTCCAGGATTCAAGACTTCAATTGCATTTTGGAGAGGCTCAATCTTTGATTAACCCTTTCGCTACCAGGAGAAATAATGCACTCATTACCTCAATACCAGTCAGTCCCCTTTGTAAAAATTTCACTGTATAGCGCCCTCGTAATTCAGCGAGGAGAAAGGCCGATAAGGTGTAACACATTATGTGAACAGGATGGACCCGCCGATCTCCCACCCCACCCCCCCCCCCCCCCGTTCAAGGTTGTGTGAAATTGGGTTTGCAGGCAAACCGACTAATTATTCCCACCCCTATCAACATTGCATTGGGGGGAGGGGGAGGGGGAGGGAGGGGGAGGGGGAGGGAGGGGGAGGGGGAGGGGGAGGGGGAGGGGGAGGGGGAGGGGGAGGGGGAGGGGGAGGGGGAGGGAGTGTGGGAGGTGTGGGGGGGGAGTGGGGAGGGGAAGGGAGTGGGGGAGGGAGGATGGGGGGCGGGGGGGGGGGGGGGGGTTGGGGAGGGCGAGGGGGAGGAGGTGGAGAAACAATTATTTATATTCACATAATTCTGTGATCTGGAATGTTTCAAACTACGGTGCACGCAGATGCGAGATCGACTTTTTTCGATAGGGGGCGCTATTCACATTTTCGCCAAATACAACATGAGCTTGGTGCCAAAAGGAGCCGCGGTAAGGAAGTGGCGTGGAACTTTGGTGCCAAGCGGAGCCCATGGTAGTGAAAGGGTTAATATTGACGTTGGTAAGGGTGCAGACCAGTAAGAGGGCCGAAAATTGCATATACATCGGCCAAATCACGATTTGCGACCCCTCAAATTCTCTGCTTTTAGAGCATTTTGTGGGCCATGGACTTGAGAGTTTGTAAAAGAGAAGGCTGGAAGCCGTGCACAGGACTGTCAGCTTGTATTACTGTGAAATTCGGACGAAATTGGGCCCTGAAAGTGCTATATTTTGCAATGGAGTTATAGGCATCATCTTTCAAGCTGGCGATGGGCTACGGGACTCCCAAAAGTCATTGGTTAATCCCCATAAAATTGAACATAAACTGGAAAATGATGACATAAGCTTTAATTTGATGTGTGTCTCAAACACCTTGGAGAGTTCTATAAAGTATTTTTCCAGAACTTTTGAAGTGTGCGTATTTATCATTGGAGTCTATGGAAGTTTATTTTTGTGTGTAACCTATTAAGATGGCGTCTTCCATGGCTGCCTCGAAAGTGGGGTTTTTCAGTCGGCGGGACCACGCGGAAGGGTATAGGGTCAGCATTTGAGAAGGGATTCCGAGGTCGGTTCAACACAGCTTTTTAAAACCAAATTTAGCGGGCCAGCAGGACGTTCGCCGATTGCAGCAAACAAAAACAAAGTTAGGGGATGAGGTGGGTGGGGGGGGGGGGGGGGGGGGGGGGGGGGGGGATTGGGGAAGCTGGGAACCAATTGAGCCCAAGAGGGCGCTATAACCTTACCGCAAAGAAAACCGCGCATACAGGCTGCTAAAGTTCATGCCCAATTTCTGACATTAGAATTGCTTGTACATCGATGTTTTGATGAAATATGATTCATGTATGCTTACTCTTGCCTTAAAAGCGGTATTGGGGAAAATGGAAACATTTCTGTTATTTAAAGGGTGCAGACCAGTAAATAGGCCGAAAATTGCCTACGCCGGCCAAATCACGATTTTGCGACCCTTCAAATTCTCTGCTTTTAGAGCATTTTATGGGCCATGGACTTCAGGGTTTGTAAAAGAGAAGGCTGGAAGCCGTGCACAGGACTGTCAGCTTGTATTACTGTGAAATTCGGATGAAATTGAGCCCTAAAAGTGCTATATTTTGCAATGGAGTTATAGGCATCATCGTTCAAGCTGGCGATGGGCTACGGGACTCCCAGAAGTCATTGGTTAATCCCCATAAAATTGAACATAAACTGGAAAATGATGACATAAGCTTTAATTTGATGTGTGTCTCAAACACCTTGAGTTCTAAGTATTTTTCCTGAATTGTTGAAGTTTGCGTATTTATCATTGGAGTCTATGGAAGTGTATTTACTGGTGTGCAACCATAAGGGTCTTGAAGGCAGCCATATCTACAGCCGTTTGGTGCTAGCTGAGATTGACGAGTACATGTCCAGTAGTTTTTGTTGAGGTATTGGCTGATATTACGTGGAGTAGTTGTTGTTGTTGTTGTAGAGGGGGTTGGCGCGTACGGCATATTATTATGCCCTTTGCGCCATTAGCGAAAGACAGTACGTCTCAACAGTAGTTGTACAACTGGTACAGTAAGTTTGAGTGAGCGGTATACGCATGCCTGACGGTCATTATGCGGTATTTTCGACTCTGAGCTAATCGGAGATTATAGAATCGATACTAAAAACAAAAACACGGTGAATTTGTGTAGGAAGGGCAGGTAAAGGTAGGGAAAAAGGAAAGCGTTCATGATCCGCAAGACACAAAGTGTCATAAGTGTCCTGCAAGGCCGGACCGTGTACCGTGCAGTTTAAGGGCCCGGGCCCCGCTCGGATGATTCGCAGGTCCGCAACACCTTCAGGTGATGACGAGTGACACTATGTCCAGCCAACCATTCACGCTTCCCTATCCCAGAAGCTGGTGTAATATCAAGAGTATCGGCGAGGTGTATCGGGGAATTATATATTGACATTACAGTTATGTACATACTTGATAATGGTGGCTATTTTGTTTGGGTTCAAGGAGTTGTTGGAGTGTTATTTGGGTATTGGGGAGACTAAGTGATTTTATGAGTATTTGTCTTTGGGTGTTATATTTACGACAATTCAGGAGAAAGTGCTTAACATCCTCTGTACATGAGCATACTTCACATAATCCATTTGGATGTTTGCCGATTTTATATAGGAAATTATTTAAGTGGAAGTCTATGCATGATAACCTCTTGGGTACGTATCATTCCCCAGCTAGAGAAAATATAGGAGGCCTTATATTTCATGTTATTTAGATTAGTGCTGGGAAGGGTTTGGTTCCATTTTTCTTTAAGTTCTTCTTTGAGAATATGTTTAATTTCATTATCTAAAAGGGGTATGTGGTGATCGATGCTGGTTTTAGCAATTTCATCTGCTCTTTCATTTCCATTGATCCCACAGTGTCCAGGGATCCATTTATAGTTAACTATATTGCCTTGGTAATGGATGTTATTTAAGGTGTGGCGAATATCACAAACGATTTTATGTTGGGGGAAGGTTTTCGAGATAGACTGGATGGCACTAAGGCAATCACTAAAAATACAGGTGTTTAAAGGTTTAACATCTTCAACCCATTCTAGAGCAAGGAGAATAGCAAAAAGTTCTGCCGTAAATATAGAGATGTCATTATTAAGGCGGGAGGCTTTACTTATTTAAGTTGGGGGATGTATATACCACATCCGACAGTGTCATGGGTGGGATTGTAGGAACCATCCGTGTATATATGTAGTGAATTATTCTAGGTTGTATTAATGGTTTCTAAACTAAGATTTCTCTTGTCATATATATTTGTAGCATTTGCCACACGAGAGAGAGGATCTCAGTGGAGATAGAGGGCTTGTTGTAATGCCAGAAAGGAGTAGGATCATTGAGGGGGAAAGTTGTAAAAGGGTATTGAGAGATCCTGGCTTCAAAAGGTACATGCATGTGTTGTGGGTTGTAGACATCCATTTGTCAGCAAAATAATGCTCTTGCCAGTTATCTGAAAAAATGTAATCATTCGGATGGGTTTTGTGGGCATTTACTTTGATTCCATATAGATTACAAAAGAACTGTCTGCGTAGAGCCAGGGGTGGATCTCCACATTCTGTCTGCAGCCTAAAAAGTGGTGAACTGTGAATAGCTCCTGTACAGATTTTAAGAGCTTGATATTGGATATTATACAACACCTGAATAAATCCCCGCCATCCGATTGGTGGAGAGTCGATCACGTGCATTGAATTATTCGACCCATCACACGACGCGAACCCGCCCCGCCCAATACGTTCTATCACACAAGTCATGGGTCTATCACATGGTGCGCGCGCATTGATAGAACCCAAAAACTTTTCTAATTTCACGGTCACTGGGTGGCGCTGCAACAGCGCTGTCATTCACACAACATGGCGGCCAAGTTACCCGAACTGCCACGGTTTGTTCTCCTAACAGACGACGAAATATTGGAACTTGTAAGCAATGCTGACGCTCCAAATACAAAGAGACAAATCAAATATGCAGTGAAACGATTAGATGAATTTGCTAGACACGCAGGAACAACAATTGCTTTAACTATTTCGGAACTCGACAATTTTTTGTCCCGGTTTTATGCGGGACTGAGAAAGGAAAACGGCACGTTGTACCATGGAGAAATAATATTTCTCCATGGTTGTACCATGGTTGTACACAAAGAAATCCATGCATGCAATCCGCATTTTTAACTTTTCTGGACTAGTATAGTAATTGTAAACTTCCATAAATTGGATATGAAAGTGCATTAGTTGGTTACTGAAAGTTCTGAATTTGTGAAACAGCTTTTTAACAATTCTGAACAGTTTGCTCTTCAACACTTCGGAACGGATATTTTTAGATTACATTCTGCATCTGAAGGGAATAATTCTTCTGAACTTGTTGAAAAACAGTGAACATTTTTAACTGTTTGAGACTTTTCGAGACAGTAATTGGTTACTGGAAGTTCTGAATTTGTGAAACAGTTTTTTACAATTTTGAACAGTTTTTAACTTGAATAAAATGCATTGAAAGTGTTCCCCCAGCTATCAGTGTTACTACATGTTTCTTACATTTATGTAAGCACCAGTTTACAAGTTACCAATCAGATGACGAGAATTTATTCAGGCGTTGTATAAAACAAATAATGAATGTTTCACATTCGTGCGATGGAAAGAATAATTTCATTCGGTGACAGATGGCATGTTCTATTCCACTCGGCTTCGCCTCGTGGAATAGAACATGCCATCTGTCACCTCATGAAATTATTCTTACCATCACACTCATAAACATTCATTATTTGTATACTATCAAGTTTTTGTTTGATAGTCAGGGATGCAGAGTCAAAGGCTTCACACCCATATTCCAAGATAGGTTTTATTAGTGCACTGTAGAGCTGATATAGTCTTTTACAATCGGCCCCCCCAGGAAATACCGCTAATGCATCTGAGGATGTTAAGTCTCTTTTACATTTATTAATTATATTGTCTATGTGTTGGTTCCATGTTAATTTCCTGTCAAAATTCACTCCCAGGAGTCTTTTCCGGGTTTAAGGAATGGAATAAGGATAGCATCCTTCCATTGTTTAGGGCATTGAGAGGTATACCATATCATGTTAAAAATGATGAGAAGGTAATTACGAATTTTCAGAGGGAGATGTTTGATAATAGCGTTACTTATTCCGTCTTTACCTGGAGATGTGCACTTGGATGAATCAATAGCATGGTTTAATTCTTCCAAATTAAAAGGTTCATTGATCACACTGTCATTGTTACTATTAATATAAAAATCTTTTTCAGCTTCACTTTTGATGGATATAAATGAAGGGCTGTAATTGTTTGTACTGCTGACATTAGCATAGCTGTCAGCAAAAGCTTCAACCTTGTCTTCGTCAGTAATGGCATCTGTGCCATTGTGGTTTAGAACAGGGATGCTGTTGGTATTTCGGTTTTTCTCTATTCGTTTAATTTTATTCCAAATAATGTTTGGTATTTGTTTTCGGGTTTATTTCGTTGCAGAAAATTTCCCAGTCTTTTCTTTTGGCATTTTTAATTGTCTTCCTGGCTATAGCGCAAGCCCTTTTGTACAGTATTAGGTCTGCAGGGAGACGAGTTTTTCTGAGGATTTTAAGAGCTTTTTTCTTATTATCTATGGCCTGCTTGCAATCATCATTCCACCAGGAGGTAGGGGTTTTATGATAATTTGGATTGGTTTTCGGAATTGAGTAACTCATGGCTGATTCGAGCTCATTGATGAAGTTGTTGTAAGTGTCATCAATGTTATCTGATGTGTTAGGTTCATCAGAGATATTCTGATTGCAGGCAGTTTTAAATTGACTCCAGTCAGCTTTTTTAATAGACATTTAGGTGTGAAATTGGCTATATTTTTATGAATAGAATGATTATAATTGATAATAATAGGACAGTGATCACTTCCCCAGGAATCACCTAGAACAGTCCAGTTACATTTAGCAGCTATATTAGGTGATACGAACGTGACATCAATACACGAGAGAGTGCCATAGGAGGTATTTACTCTTGTACCCTCACCAGAATTGATACAAATCATATCAAATTCTGTTGTAATATCATCAATAATCTTGCCATTATGATCAAGTTTGGAGCTGCCCCATGTTTAAGTCTCCACAAATTATGCAAGGTTTGTCGATTTTATTTAAGATCTCTCTGAGAGATTTATCGTATAAGGTGTGACGTTAATTTTATTTTTATGAATATCATACAGTTCACCAATTTGATACTTAATGGGAGTGTCAGAACCATATATGTATTTGAAAGCTCGGCCACGTTTGACAAGAAAGGCACAGCCTCCTCCCCTTCTTTTTAGCTCCTGTGTTTTGTCTGTCATGACGATAAATGCCATAACCAGGTAGGGTAAACTGTTTCCCTTCTTTGAGCCAGGTTTCTTGGATACATATGAGGTCTGGTTTTTGTTTAGGGGGATAATTATTGATTGAGGATTTAAATTCATTACTATGAGCTGTAAGAGACTGTGCATTCCATTGTAAGATTAATACCATAATACAAAGGAAAATCATAACGTTTTGTTCGATTTTCCTTTAGTTGTCTGACTGCTAAGATTATGGGTTTCCACCGGGTCTGTGTTTATTTTGGCCGAAGATATATTGCTCTTATTTTGGGTTGATCTTCGACCCGATTCGCCTTTCCTTGTATTGGTATGTGTGGGTGTCTTTTGTTTTCCTTGCGTTTCTTTGGTCTGTGATGGGGGATTGTCTGAATGGATAATGTGATTGACAAGGTCTTTAATAGCCGTTTGCCTTTCCTCTTTGTTCTTCATTGTGTCCAAAATTTGGATCGTGCCTGTGAGAAGTTCTGTTAGGCATTGTTCATTACATATACATGTACATCGTGTGCGGTTTGGGTTCCCTCAGTTGTGTTGGTCTGGGTGCTCACGTCTTTGGTGGTTTTAGGGGGTTTTGTGGTTGGTGGTGGCATGTCCGTTGTGTTCTTTGTATTTGGTTGCACTTTACTTGTTGTAGGTTGCGCCATGGAGGGTGGAACACTCCTCCATGGTTGTGCTGGCGGGGTGTTAGCTGCTGAGTGGGATTTATTAAGATATCCGTTTTTATAGCTTTAGCAGCATCTGCGTATGATATATTATATGTGACCCTGATTCCTTGAATTTTCTTTTCTTGTTTTATGGTGGTACAGCCTCCATAGGCTGATGAATGGTTCTCACCACATCTGCAGCATCTAGTGTTTTCTTTCTGATGGCATTGTTCATAGGTGTGGGGCCCGGCACCGCATCGCACACATCGCCTATTTGTATTTTGGTAGGCAGATTTGGCGAGTTAAACGTTAGGCAGATAGAAAGGCTTTTTTCAAGTTTGCCTTCGCGTTTTCGCATAAGTCGTTTGACATCAGTGACTCCATACTTCTTACATGCCGTTACTATTTCTTGGTCTGTTATGTCTGTTTCTATACCGTATACAACACCTTTACTTTGAGTTTCGGATTTTGCATACTCCCTTGTGACGGTCCATTGCTCTAGTCGATTTATAGTTTTGAGTTTTTTAGCTTGTGCTGTGGTGTGGCATTTGACGGTTATTCCCCCTTGGTTGTTCTTGGAAACGTTTTTGATGAGGTCCTTTCCTACACTATTCAAGGCTTTGGCGATTCTAATTGGGTTTATTTTTGATAGTTGGACATCGGGGGAGTTAATTATAGAGTAGGTTGAGTTTGGCAGGTGTTGTAGTCACAGTGTTTCGGCGTTTTGTTGGATGTTCAATTGGGGAGTCGTATTTTGAATCTGTATAAACGTCACTATAGCTTAGGCTGTGTTTTGTTCGTTTCCTGTTTTGAGTTTGCCAAGAACTGTGTTTTTTCTTGAGCTTGACTGTACAAGGCTTCAAATGTTGAACGTGGTTGTTCATTTTCATTAGGATTTTGGTCTGCGTCCATTGGCATTTGTTGAGATAACTGACCCCATTAAAAATCATTATCAGAGTCAGCCTCGGCCATGGCCGATAAGGGAGGGGAATATATTCCGATACACCTCGCAATAATCTGATATTACTTACCCGTGCCCGATGAGTAAAAAAATGATCAGAAGATCAACCGTTGGTGATGAGTGACAATATTCGGATTTGAATTTCGCGCCACAGACACGTACGCACACGTCACCGCTCCGATCGAGAGTCCTTAAGTGGAGTAATGAGATGAGTTTCTTTTTAAAGTGCGATAAGGTGCTATAAGTTTCTGTTCAACAATCCCAGAATGTTGTTGGCATTATTGATAGATTGATTAATGACATTAATGGCCCATACATAATTGCTCGACAGTTCAACATCAGTGGCGTATCCAGCGGGGGGCAAGGGGGAAACTAGTCCCCTGGCGGCATTTGAGGTATCACACTAGTTTGTATTTCATCGGCCCGCAGATGGCCAGTAAATTCCTAACTTCCTCTTCGCTGAAAATAATTCCTGAAATTCCGGGAACACAATGACCAACACAAAAGAGAGGAGGGGGGGGGGGGGGGGGGGTTCCCTCCGCCACATATTGTGCTTCAGAATAATGGCGCTGCGCTTTCGGCCAAGCTGTATACAATTAACAATGGCGCGCGCTTTGACAGGACCTTTGGAATTCTTTTGTCGAGACCACCTGTTTCTCAACCCGGGTTGTACGAAACCCCGCACACTAGCCATTTCGCCCCGGGGCCACCCCCGAGGTCGGTCTCGCCCCGGGGCGAAAAATCTCACCCCTGGCCCCGGGGCGAAAATAGCTAGTGTGAAACGTCGCACATTCTCACCCCTGCGACGCCGCCTCCGAGATTTTGTCTAGTATGAAAAGGCCTCTTGTTGGCGCAAAGATCAGAAGCTCTCAATCCAAGATTTGGGCCGTTTTTCAAACCCAGCTCAGGCTCCTTATCCGGCTCCATCACCTTTGCTAGACTGCATGAACGAAGCCAAAGACGGAGACGAAGCTGGAGTTTGGAAAACGGCCATGGTGTCTCCGCTGACTTGGAGGCACAGCCAAAGCCATTTTGAGATGTGGCCCTAGCACTACGTTAACATATACCGCCCTCTCGCGTCTATGAGAGCCCTGTGCCGGTTGAAGGTCTGGTGCCAGTTGAGAAACCTGAAATGACCGTAATTCATGTTCATGTATGTGCGATGAGAGCGCGTGTGTATTTTAGTTGCAGTAGAGACGACGCTGTCGCATACCATCTAGTACAAGTAATCTAAATATTCAGCACAGTTGAACTTTAGCCAATAGCACTACACTTGCGTAATCTCGACCAATCACATTGTTCCTTCCAATAATATTGGAAGAAGTAGGCCTGGACAGAGACTGTGCACAAAATAATTTTGAGGTTGCTCGCGCTCTCGTCCTTTGATTGGAACTTGGGTCTCGGGATATTGACGCAAGATGGCGGTATACTAAAGCGTGTTGTTAGGTTTTATGCGCGCAGGAGTCATAGCGGAATTATACCCACGGATAGCACCCAATCCAAGGATTTTATCTCAAGTCTATTGTCCGTCACACTCTCGAAACAAGCTTGTTTTCAGGGATATTCCTCATTACACACTAGCAAGTAATCTTTGACAAATTTACTCTCCAGCTGTATTCAGCTCGAAAAAATGTCGAGTTTCATCACGAAAGAAATGTGTTTTATTGCTATTTTTCTAGCAATAAAAGGGGGGAGAGGTGAGTTGGTCTCACCAACAGTGCAAGTTGCCCCGCTGGGTGACAGGTCTGAAAATTTGAATAACTTATTTTGGTATCTATTAAAAATTTATCCTGTATTTAGATGTGAAAGGGTGGTAGGGCTGGCAACCTAAGCCCAACCACCTCTGTTGTAGCCCTTTACCTTTCATGGCTTTTAGCCTTATATTGGGCGACATTCATAAACAAAAACCATGCAAAGTGTCACAGAGTGACTTTATTTTAATAAAAACGAATTTACTCTTATTGGTTGTAGAAACAAGATTTAATTTTATGTGGCCTGAATCTAGTAGTTGGAATACGTATTATGTGGACAGTAACATAATTTATTTGTATAGAGGCTCTCGCACCCAAGATTCCTGGGATAGGTGGGCTGACCGGACCGTGTTTTGTTGCATGAGCCTGTGACGTTAGCCACACTTAGTTTTTCATTGGCCAATATACGTATAGTACGATACTAAAGGTGAATTTTGAATAGGCACAGAGGAGCCTGAGTGGACAGAATAAAACCGAACCATTTTAAATTATGCATATGAATAATCTTACTTTGGGGTAAAAAGCATAGGCAAATGTAGAGCAAGGACTTGCTGAGAGAAATTCCGAGTAGAGGGCAGTGGCCAGACTCGAAGACCAACGTAGTTATTATTAATATAAGCCAAAAGAGAGGGCATAGCCGGCCTACGGCAGAGCTAATCAGAGCTCATCAGAAAATTTAGTCTTGTGATTTTGCTGGAGACAACATACATGTAACTTGTGAAGCTGAGATTACAGCATATAGGCCAAGATTAGGCAAGATTAAGCGTGGAATATCTTGACTAGAACTCGGCATTAATTGTTGTATAAAATACAATAAGGCTTATTCGGTATCTGTGGATAATAATATATCGAGCAGTGACCGATTATTGTACTTAATTTTTGCGTAAAAGAGAAAAGTGTTAGCCGACTTAGTTACGCTTGAAGGGATGTGGCCGAACGAATATTTAATTTTGTTACTGGGAAATGTTTGGATATTTTGGCGAACGAATTAAATTGCTTGCTTAGAATATTATCAGGTTGGCAGAAATATCTAGAGCACCCGTCCGTTGTTATTGCTATATTTTCAGGGCTTTTAATTTTGGTGTGAGATTGCGTTCCCTTGACCAAAGGAGTGAGGCCGGACCGCAGCGGCGGGACCAGAGGACCGTGCGCACTCCGCTGGCCAAGTGAGGGAGCTGCGGGCATTTGCAGTACACGTGAAAACGAGGGACGCTGTAACTAATTAACGATTTATGATTGTATTTGAATAGTGATAAGTGCCCCCTGTATCCAAATTTAATGAGGACTCTAAACTATGTAAGATACGTCTTGTGAATAAAATGTAAATATTGTAGAGATGAGTGTGACGGTCTATAGTTTATCTGAGTGTCAGAATTGTACTGTGGGTGGTGACTAACCAAGGGTCTATTTCATGGGGTGGGGCAACCCCTGGGATGTGACACAAAGTGATTGACTTTCATAAAACATTGAACAAAAATGCAATACCGAATATTGAATTATTTGCGAATGTTGAATTATTTGTGGCCTGATAATAATTCAGTTCCGAAAGTTCAATTCTTTATCTGGTTTCTAGCAGAATATGTGTATTAACTAACTTTATTCATTATCTATGTTATAAGTTTTAAGTTTTTTGTTTTTACACACATCATTTATAGATGTATAGGTTTTCCCGGTCAATTTCGGCAAAAGAGCAGCCAATTTAATTTTCATGCGTTCGAATTAGAGCCATTTTTCCACTCAAGTTTTTACTGTGTTTCAAATTCGGAATTCAGGCATTCAATTTCGTTTTGAGCCATTCGGATTCCTTTAACAGTGTGTTGAATTTAGGATAGCGTCGTTCTTTTTCGTGACGCACAATCGTCATTCAATTTAGCAAAGCTGGTTCGACTGGACATTTTTGTTGACTTCCTTATTTTCAATTTCGTAAAGAGGCAATCAATTTCGCAAAATGAAAATTCAAATTAAAGTAAGAAAAGAAATTTCAGAAACAAAACATAACAAAACAAAACGAAACAAAAATCAACAAATTAACTGAAATAGACAACTTTTGTCATTCAAATCTTGTTTTCTTTATTCCTGTCTGTTTCCCGTATATTTTGGACCTATTGGTCGCTGTCTTCTTTATTTCCATTTTTTTTTTGGGGGGGGGGGCTTTATATCGTAAATTGACGAATTCATATTTTGTTTCTGTGATTGTGCTTATGAAACATTCTGTTTCCCATATTGTAGTTAGGGGTTTCTTTATGCTTTCTATTTATCCTGGTTTCTTATTTTTATCTATGTTGTTTCCGTCTTCCTCAACCATTAATCTGTTGGCGTGCCAGACATCTTGGCATTATGTTTGGGTGTGGTTATACCACTGCATGCACTTCAATTGAGTGGTAGCATCAACGTTTTGAATGGCTGCTTGCTGAAGTAGATCGCACCTCCGCTGCTGCAGGTTCATTCGTGCTTGCCTGGCAGCCTGTCTGTCTCCAACACGTCGTTGCCACTCCGGTAACCCCAGGGTGCGTTTAACTGCAGCCTTGAATGCAGAATGTGCCATCTCTCTGCTGTTCAGGAATGGGGAGTAGGGAGGGAGGCGCTTCAGCTGGATCATTGGGTTTGTACCTTCAGGGAGTTGGGCATGTATGTGAGGCCTCGCATTGTCGTATATGAGGTATAGGGACTCGTCGTCTGGGAACAATGCAGCACACTCTTGAACTGTGTCCGCAAGAAACTCCTGGAATCTTTCTCGCGTCACAGTTTCGAATGCGATTCGGTGGAGCACTAAGCCAACTTCATTGGAAACAGCGAAGGTGACATTGCAGTTCCTCCCTCGTTGTCTGTCGACAACTCGTCTTGCAGCGATCCCTCGTGGAGCTCTACCCTGGGAGCGTCGAGTTCAGATGTTGTAACCTGTCTCGTCAATGAAGACTAGATGTGCCAAAACACCATGCTGCAGAAACCACTCAGCATACTGGACGCGTTGATCAAGAACTTCAGGGGAATTTCTGGCATCCGGAATGTCCTCCACTAGTTTCAGCGTAATCATCATCCCATCCAAGGCCCTGGCTATGGTTGTAGTGGAAACCCATGGCTTCTCAGGCAGATGCTCACTCAAACTAGCCCTCATCTGCTGAAGAGTCAAGAGAGGATTATCCTCAAGGATAACTTGCAGGTGGTTTCGCATCTCGTCATCCATCTTGAAATGTGTTGCTCCACCTCTGGCCAGCGTCTGTCGCCTTCCAGTCCTCAAATATGTTGCAACAATTGATCTTGCTGTGGACTTGTTGATGTTCAAATTGACCGCAAGCTCAATGTAGTCTTGCTCGGTTCCCTCGAAAGCTTCAATCAACCTTCCCCGATCTACCTGAGACACTCTTGCGTAGCGACCACGAGCTGCCATTTCTAGAAATAATGTGTATATAACTGTAGCGAAAGGTGGTCTTCGAAGAACATCAGCAAAGTGTCTCCTGTGCCCAAAAGTGAACCGTATTTATACCATTAACATTCTAAAGGAAACATTTTAACAGTGCGTTTCTTAGATTGCACAAATTACAGAAATGCCTGCCCAATAATGAAAACGAATGACCAAACACACGCCTCGTAAGAGCGCCTGCGAAATGGAATGCTTTTTGGTTGAATTGTTAATTTGGGTGATAATTTGGTTAAATCAAATGACGCAACAGTACTTTTGCCTAGTCATACAACGAAATCGAATGACCGTTTTACAGCTGCATTCAATTTCGCACGAAAAAGAACGGCACGGAGGTTAAATTGGCTGCTCATTTGCCGAAATTGACCGGGAAAACCTATATTATACTTAACTTATACAGTATGGAAATAAATGCAACATTGAATTTAATATCAGCCTGAATACATGAGTGCATAATAGGCACTATTTATTAAGCCATCGGTGAGAAAGTAATCCCCGTTCATGTGTTTACTAGTTTTAAAATATATGCTTAGAGTGAACAATTAAGATGACCAGAGCGGGACGTAAACCTGTAACCTCCGGAATACAATCCTATAGGCCCTACCGTCTTTCACATGCATTTCTAGTACAGAATTGTGGTTTGTGTGTTTATACTTTTTTTTTGAATTTCCAGGTGTTCACAACAGACTGTTTTGTTTCTTTTCCTTGCCCTCACACCTCTGGATTACCAATGGCAACAATAATTGTATGCTTAGTCTGGTTCGGGTTGTTTGCATTATCTTATTACTGATAAAGAAGCGACAGAAACAAGGTAGTTTCATCGGGGCCCCTGAACATGGATCGGGAAAAAGCACAAAAGACGGTGGAACGGCAAAGTTTACTGTTTTTTTTGCTGATTTTTTTGCTGAATGCGGGGATTTTTGCTTCATTATAGAAAAAAGTACATTGTATTTATAATGGAAATACATATTTGATGGGCCAGTTTTAAACAAGTACGTTTAAAACCGGCTTGGAGCCTGGACGCTGATAATGACCCTAACCGAAGGATTATATTTTATATTATTGCGACACTACTGAATGTACTGTCAGAGAAGGATGGAAACAATGCCATAGAACAATTTAATATTTGGTGTCATTCGGACGTTTGATACCCTTGTTGATTAGGAAAATGTTCATAATGAATTTGGTTCTGCCGTCTGCATCAGCTAGTTGATTGCATAGTGCGGTTCATCAGTGAACTGCTGATATTGTCCTACTTTGGGAGGTGATTGGACAGACTCATAGCTTGGTGGAGCGCTGCCAGGTGCCACTCCTTGTCTTGGTGACACAACTGTGAAAAGTCAAAGAAACAATGTTTGCGTTATATATAGGTTAGCATGCTGTCCGTGCTCTTTTCGAGTTTTGCCCCGATTTATTTAGCTATGTTTACAGAGCAAAGTGGAAATTGCTGATTTTTCTGTATTTGTAAATATCGTAAACCTTAAAAAAGAAGAATAATTAATGCCTGAAAGAAATCACTTAAAATAATAATCGAGTTTTGCATCACCTCCTTTAATAGTCACTCATTATTCACTTTGTAATGAGTCATCGGACGAAATAGTATCAAATTTTTTGCGACCCGGCAATAATTCGGGGGTATGTTTGGGTGCATTAGATGCGCGGAAGCAGTAGAGAATACAAGTTGTTATTGCTGTTTTGAATGTATTCAAAAGGTTATTCACTTTTGAATAATGTAAGACAGTCAACGAAAAACCCACACACGTTTACTTATCAAAATTCACATATTTTCGGCCTGACTACCGGTATAATGCGGGCATAATGCGCAAATACAACAACAGCTTTCTTTGAGGGTTGCAGAAGCCACAGGTAGAACAGTTTTTTTCGTTAACAGAAAACATGCTAAATATTTTAAAGGAAAAAAGATCCACATTGATGAAAAGCACGGACAATATATCTTGAATAGTCTGGACACATTTTACGTAGCGCACGTGCGCAATCTACTCCACTATCAGTCCAGCTTTTGGACACAATTACTCAAGTCCTGTCTCCAACCATTCATCCAAATATCACTTCATACATGTTGAAGGTATGGCATGTATGGTCTTCCTTTTGAATAAGTAAATTATTCAACATACATTTGTATTTACTATTTTAAGTTTCTTTTCCTATTCCAGAATGCGTTCAAAACATAGACATGGGATGGTGTCCTCAAAGTTATTTATTCGTTGCAACATATGTTCCCTTTTACGCAGAACACCATAAATATATATTGGATTGCTCGTCCCAGCTCACCACTGCTGATTTTCCAAAATTCACTTGGTGCAGAATAGACCTTTTCTCACTCGCGTGACCAGTGAAAAAGTGGTCATCGTACATGTACCGTGAGAGGCAGGTTAATCTGGTTTCATCGGTCACGACTACGCGTGAAAGAGGTCTACACGGGCCTTCAGCAACATCACGCAAAATTTCCAAATGAAGTACGCAGTGTAAGATTTAAAAGTTAGCTATCCCAGGCCACACTGCATTCAAAGCATAGGTCGGGTATCCGCCCAAGTTGAAAAAAAAGACGGTTAGCTATTGTTTTCAAATCAGTGGTGCTAAGTCATCCGTGACTGAGGGAATGCCAGGATGGTATTGAGAGAACGTGAAGAAAAGGAAACAAGGAAAGATTCAATCTTCACAATGAAAAGGTACCGTAACAAACCACTTTTTTTATGATATATCAATCTTAAAAGTGATCAAGTTTATAACTTCAACATAATGTGGCGCGCCGAAAGGGGCCTCCGGAGTCGCCCCGGTCTCCAGAATAATCCTCAGTAAGCCCGGACGAGCGGTTATCCGGGTGACCTAGGGAATGAGTCGCCAACAAGTACAAATCAGGCTGCCATAAGGACCAATACTTTAGGGACGGACACCAACTGACTGACAAGACAGATAAAGAAGTAATTAAGGACTGGCACTGACACCTTGATTGGGCACAAAAAAGATGTAGTCACTATCCTTTATTTTCCTAATTATCCTAAATTAAAAGCAATGTCAATCAATTATAAACCACCAGACAGCACAGGTCTGCGTTAACAATCAAGCAGGAATCCTGGGATCCCAGTGGATACATACCATGCGCGTATGCACGATATGGGGCAGAGGGAACCCCCCTTCTTTTGTGTTGGTCATTGTGTTCCCGGAATCTCAGGAATTCTTTTCAGATCTCTAGGGGGATGTGTTGGGTAACAATAGTTTGGAGAGTGTATAGGGTATAGGGACAAAAAGGAGGGGGGGGGGGGGGGTACCCCTCTGCCCCATATCGTGCTGGGCATACCCTCAGTGGCGTATCCAGCGGGGGTAGACGGGCAACTTTCCCTCCCCCCGGCGGATTTGTTTTGCTAACGATTCCTAAATATATTTTGATTAATGGCATATTACACTATGAACCCCTTTTATGTGATTTCCTATTCAGAATGGACAGGAGGATTAAGAGAATGTGATTTTAACAATAAGGGTCCAAGATCACATTCAGAGTCCAGAATCACAATGCGGTTTAGGCTGTTCAACCTAGAAGTCACAATGTACTCTTTGTGAGGGTGGGATAGTATAGGTTTTCCCGGCCAATTTCATTACAAATTAATTCAATTTCATTAACACGCATTCAAATTCACGCATTTCCCCCAATGCAATCAAACTAGGGTTTCTTTTTAGCTACTATTGTATTCAATTTCGTGTTTGTGCACACATGATTTCGTTTTTTTCATTTAGGTTCGTTTTAGTCATTCTATTTCCGTGCCGCTAAACTGATTTATCAGGCTCGCAAATATGACAGCGTCACTCCTATTCTTCATGATCTTCATTGGCTGACAGTTTCCAACCGAATAAAGTTTAAACTACTGACCCTGGTTTTCAAATGTCTTACAGACTCTGCACCTTCATACTTAACGGAACTCATTCAGCTGTACAAGCCTGCCAGAAACCTCCGATCATCTACAGATACCCGATTACTAGTTGTGCCAAAAACTCGTACTGTCACTGGTGACAAAAGCTTCCACGCTGCTGCCCCAAAACTTTGGAACAATTTACCAAAGAGCATTCGCCACTCTAGCTCACTAGCAGCTTTCAAAAAATCCCTGAAAACTTATTTGTTTAATTGAAGTGCTATTGTTTTTTTTGTTTTTTTAATAATCATCTCGTTTTATTATAGTTGATTTATTGTGTAAAGCGCTGTGATACTTTCTTTGTGATTAGTTAGAGCGCTATATAAATGCTCTGTATTATTATTATTATTATTTATAGGCATTCAAGACTACATTTTCACCATTCTTCGGTGGAATTTCTACTACCTATCTACAATTGATGAAATCAAATTAAGACTCATTGAAGCACACATGAATTTGCTGCCAGTTTTTGTTTTCTTTTTCGTTTATGGGCAATGAATTTCAAAGTCTGTGCGTTCAAATTAAACATGAATTATGGCTTGTTTATTCGAGGAAGCTGGTAATAGCTCTTTTACTGGCACTTGAGTTTGTCTTTGTTAGATGCGTTTCCGTGTTGTTTGCATTTCATTTACGTCATGTGTTTTCTCTTAATTGCAATAATTGTTCCTTTTGCTTTGTTACCCCGTGATTAAAGTTAAAGCCTGTACCCTGTATCTAGAAGACCGTTAAGTAAAGTTTGAAAAGTTATGGTGATAAGTTTGAAATGAAAACAAAACCTTTCGCTATAGCCTTGTGGTCGTTTGCACTGGTCTTTATGTTTTCTTCTTTATTTCTACTAATGTTCGGACCATGTCAAATTAAAAACTAACAAATGTTTTTAAGAAACAAAAGCTTAAAATTATCAGGGGGGTCGTTATAAAATTATTAACCAAAACAAAATGTTGTTCATTATATCTTAAATTGGTCTATTTAGCCTTCAATGTTCTGACGTGCTAGGCATCTCGCCATGTACGTTTGGCTGTGGTTGTACCATCTCACACACTTTTCGAGAGTTATTTGGCCGACATTCAGCTGAGCCACTTCTTGCAGTAGATCACACCTCCACTGTTGCAGATTCATTCCTGCTTCATGCGCTGCTTCCCGGTCCCCTACTCGTAGCTGCCATTCTGGGAGGGCCAGATTTCTCTTCACGCCAGCTTTGAATGACGAATGGGCCATTTCAGTCATGTTCAGGAATGGTGAATATAGTGGTAGCCGTTTCAACTGGATCTGCTGGTTGATTCCTGCTGGGAGCTGGGCACGCACACGGGGTCTGGCATTGTCGTACACAAGAAAGACCGGTTCATCTGCAGGGAACACGTTTTCACGCTCGCGGGCTGTGTCGGCCAGAAACTCTTCAAATGTTTCTCTTGTAACAGTCTCAAATGCTATCCGGTGCTGCACAAGGCCAATTTCCCCGGAAACTGCAAATGTCACGTTACAGTTGCGTCCACGTTGAGCGTGTACAACGCGTCTCGCTGGGTTACCGCGAGGGGCTCTTCCAAAAGAGCGCCTTGTCGATATGTTGTAGCCAGTTTCGTCAAGGAATACGCAGTGGCCGACAATCGCATAATGCATGAACCACTGCGCGTACTCTACCCGCATATCAAGTACCCTTGGTGAGTTGCGGGCATCAGGCACGTCCTCTGAAAGTTTAAGGGTCATGAGCATGCCGTCCAGGGTTCTACCAATGGTGCTGGGAGACACAGTAGGTTTGTCTGGTAGATTACGTTGGAGCTCATCTTTCATCTGTTTCAGAGTTAGAAGAGGGTTGTCTTCCAGCAATCGCCCAAGCTCATCTCGCATTTCCTGATCTACCTTGGTGTTGTGTGCTCCTCCTGTCGGCAACTTTTCGTGACGACCGGTAAGCAAATATGTTGCCACTGTTGACCTTGCAGTAGATCTCTTGATGCCAAGAGTGTCTGCTAATTCTAGGTAGTCAGCGTAGTTGTTCTCAAATGCTTCAATTAGCCCCCCCCCCCCCCCCCCCTATCTAAATTATTTATTCACTCTTCTGTACTGACCACGGGCAGCCATCTTTTCGTTATATAACGCAGAATTAGTGTGGAAATGAATTCTCCTCAGAATATCTGCCTTTACATAGGTAAATACGAATCAGAAAGCACATACCATAGAAACGAATTTGAAAAATGTTTGCCAATTGATGAAATTGAATGGTTGACCAGCCTCTTGCTGCTGGCTTTTACGAAATTGAATGATCTTTGCGACCTAATGAATTTGAATGATCTTATTTGGCCAGTGAATGCTAACTGCTGAAATGGAATTACTCCTTTTGACTGTTGAATGCTGATTCAACGGAGCATTCATTTTCAAACGAAATTGAACGAGCCGGGTATTAAATTGAATGAAATTTTGTTTAAATTGGCTGGGAAAACCTATAGTTCGCATGCTTCAGATGTGATTTTAAATAGAGTAGGGTGTGATTTTGGACCCTCATTGTTAAAATCACATCCTCATAATCCTCATGTCCATTTTGAATAGGAAATCACACCCAAGAGATTCACAGTGTTAAAGAAATCTGCTTATAACAATATAATGCTTAACCGTCCGAGTTGATAACTTCAACAACAGAAACCGGACGCACGTTGTATTTGCTACCCACCCACTTGAGGAGCATAAACAATAACAAAAACAAACTACACATGTTATGTGTTTGTCAAGTGGACAAACAGGGCTGTTTCGGTTTTTTTGGTGACCATGATGATGTCATCACGACGGCACTTGTGAAACCAAACATTTGCGACGTGGTCTTGGCCTGTGTCAATCTGATAAATGAAAGTGTATGATTTTGAAAGGATAATGAAATTTGAAACAATTAAAACTCCTAGAAAATCAACCGATGACTTCATTTCAGATTTTACATTCTAGTGACAATATATCCCACCAATTTTCATGACGATCGGATGTACCTTTATATGTGTTTCAAAAAAGCGCATTACATTTTTAATTCAATTCAGTTCCATAAACATTTATTTTGCTCTCTCCAACAAACCAATACAATGTAACATAACAAAGTACAGTGAAGTAATATAGGTTTTCCCGGTCAATTTCGGCAAATGAGCAGCCAATTTAACCTCCGTGCCGTTCTTTTTCGTGCGAAATTGAATGCAGCTGTAAAACGGTCATTCGATTTTTTATGACTAGGCAAAAGTACTGTTGCGTCATTTGATTTAACCAAATTATCACCCAAATTAACAATTCAACCAAAAAGCATTCCATTTCGCAGGCGCTCTTACGAGGCGTGTGTTTGGTCATTCGTTTTCATTATTGGGCAGGCATTTCTGTAATTTGTGCAATCTAAGAAAACGCACTGTTAAAATGTTTCCTTTAGAATGTTAATGGTATAAATACGGCTCACTTATGGGCACAGGAGACACTTTGCTGATGTTCTTCGAAGACAACCTTTCGCTATACAGTTATATACACATTATTTCTAGAAATGGCAGCTCGTGGTCGCTACGCAAGAGTGTCTCAGGTAGATTGGGAAAGGTTGATTGATGCTTTCGAGGGAAATGAGCAAGACTACATTGAGCTTGCGGTCAATTTGAACATCAACAAGTCCACAGCAAGATCAATTGTTGCAACATATTTGAGGACTGGAAGGCGACAGACGCTGGCCAGAGGTGGAGCAACACATTTCAAGATGGATGACGAGATGCGAAACCACCTGCAAGGTATCCTTGAGGATAATCCTCTCTTGACTCTTCAGCAGATGAGGGCTAGTTTGAGTGAGCATCTGCCTGAGAAGCCAGGGGTTTCCACTACAACCATAGCCAGGGCCTTGGATGGGATGATGATTACGCTGAAACTAGTGGAGGACATTCCGGATGCCAGAAATTTCCCTGAAGTTCTTGATCAACGCGTCCAGTATGCTGAGTGGTTTCTGCAGCATGGTGTTCTGGCACATCTAGTCTTCATTGACGAGACAGGTTACAACATCTGAACTCGACGCTCCCAGGGTAGAGCTCCACGAGGGATCGCTGCAAGACGAGTCGTCGACAGACAACGAGGGAGGAACTGCAATGTCACCTTCGCTGTTTCCAATGAAGTTGGCTTGGTGCACCACCGAATCGCATTCGAAACTGTGACGCGAGAAAGATTCCAGGAGTTTCTTGCGGAAACAGTTCAAGAGTGAGCTGCATTGTTGCCAGACGACGAGTCCCTATACCTCATATACGACAATGCGAGGCCTCACATACATGCCCAACTCCCTGAAGGTACAAACCCAATGATCCAGCTGAAGCGCCTCCCTCCCTACTCCCCATTCCTGAACAGCACGGAGATGGCACATTCTGCATTCAAGGCTGCAGTTAAACGCACCCTGGGGTTACCGGAGTGGCAACGACGTGTTGGAGACAGACAGGCTGCCAGGCAAGCACGAATGAACCTGCAGCAGCGGAGGTGCGATCTACTTCAGCAAGCAGCCATTGAAAACGTTGATGCTACCACTCAATTGAAGTGCATGCAGTGGTATAACCACACCCAAACATAATGCCAAGATGTCTGGCACGCCAACAGATTAATGGTTGAGGAAGACGGAAACAACATAGATAAAAATAAGAAACCAGGATAAATAGAAAGCATAAAGAAACCCCTAACAATATGGGAAACGGAATGTTTCATAAGCACAATCACAGAAACAAAATATGAATTCGTCAATTTACGATATAAAGCCCCCCCCCCCAAACAAAAAAAATGGAAATAAAGAAGACAGCGACCAATAGGTCCAAAACAAGATTTGACTGACAAAAGTTGTCTTTTTCAGTTAATTTGTTGATTTTTGTTTCGTTTTGTTTTGTTATGTTTTGTTTCTGAAATTTCTTTTCTTACTTTAATTTGAATTTTCATTTTGCGAAATTGATTGCCTCGTTACGAAATTTGAAAATAAGGAAATCAACAAAAATGTCCAGTCGAACCAGCTTTGCTAAATTGAATGACGATTGTGCGTCACGAAAAAGAACGACGCTATCCTAAATTCAACACACTGTTAAAGGAATCCGAATGGCTCAAAACGAAATTGAATGCCTGAATTCCGAATTTGAAACACAGTAAAAACTTGAGTGGAAAAATGGCTCTAATTCGAACGCATGAAAATTAAATTGGCTGCTCTTTTGCCGAAATTGACCTGGGAAAACCTATATTAACGTACCGAGAAAAGTATGGTTATTTAACACAACTAATAATATATTACTTCGAAACAAATTAATGAAATCAAAAATGGTGAATAAATAAGGAGTAACATGGGAGAGGGCGAGGCTGTTCTCATAAGCCAGGGCTTGTTGTAGGAACAGCCTGAATACCTAAACAACATACACAAAAGAACAAAAAACAACAACAGACAGACAAGACAAGCGACTTTAAACGAAAGAAATTCATGTCATAAGCCAAGCTGATGCAAGAAAAGTAACTTAAAAACAAAAAATGTACGGAAAAAAAACCTAAATTTTAAACTAATAAAAAGTAAATAGATGATAAAATATACAAATAAACAACAAAGGAGGAAAGGCTATGCTACATAGTGGGAGAGAAGGAATCTTTTATGAGCAGATTTAAATCGACCCACGGTATGGTATCAGGGATGGAATTCCATAGACGTGGACCATCAAACTTAAAGACCAACTAAAACGCTAAATTCTTTTGGACTTTTTGGACTTATCTGATAGTTTATGCCTCCCCAAAACTAATGTAACAAGTTTCATGATTCCAAAACTAATGTAACAAGTTTCATGATTCTGAAAAAAATATAAAAAAATGTTTTTGAGCCTTTTCCTTCTTAGCCACTTTGACTCGATTCAGAAAAGACATCGCGCGAGTGATGACGTATACGTGTAGAAACATATGACCTCACTGTATTATACGACAATGTTTTACGTAAAGTCTGTACGTATTTTTTTGTCTAAGGCTAGTATTACTTGCTATGTTTTTTGCACATGATTCAGGTGTAACACTACGGTTAACATATTTTAAAGTGTTGACATCTTTGTGAGACACATTTAGAATTGGGGTTGTAGGCTTGTTCTTGCTGAAAAGCTAGTTATGAGTCATACTTTCCTTTGTTTGCAGTCGGCTTTTATTGAGACCTGCACGGTGAGTTGTGTGAGTTGATGCTATACTCTAGTCTGGCGACTTTGCTTATGCAGCCCTCATAAGGACCCGAACCTTCTCAGAACTATACACACAATTTATGTTATAAGGTACCAGACTCAATCGCATGCAGCGCATGCGGTACCGGGCGTTGTACAATGCATGTTGAGTCAAGCGAGCGTGGACAGGGAGGGAGATGTAGAGATATGGAGTCGGAATAAGGATAAACAATGGCACAAATGTAGAGTCCTCCGTGTGCTGTTGGGTGCATGTTTATTAAGCCACATATGTCCGCATGCGCGCATAAAGTAGTATCACAACATCTCCCTCCTTTTGAAATAGCAAAACTGACAAAATACAGTTCCTAATTGGTGGATTAAATGTGGTAGTGTGTCTAAGCGGCAACTCTGGACCCTTTAACTGGAAAACTGGTAATTAGCAACACGTCTTTTCTTTATGTTGCTACAAACAAGAATTACATATATGTACTCAAGTGTCGATGAATCGGGCTGGTCGACGACTAACTCGACCGGACCTGGTTGTGACCTTTTCTTCAAATGAGGAGAATAACGCGGCTCGGATTTTCCACGCACGCTTTGCTTGCAGTCTGGTAATTGCCTTCTTGGACCAATTTGTCAGCAAAACGAACGCCCTTCCGTTAACAGCCAGTCATGCAAACTCATAACAAAAGTAGTCTGGTTCCAAACATTGCATTGCCATCATCTCTTCGGTGCTCTATGTGGACCGCATCACAAGAATGCACAAAACAGCCGATACAAACAAGAAACGACACAATAAAGTAACCGACAAAGATTTCTTTTATTCTCAACTTCATCTATTTTTGCCACAACTTTACGTCAGTTCTCAATGTCAGTTTCTTTACTCAAAACTTTGTGTGTTCAGTTTCTTTACTCAGTATATCCACCATCATTATCCACAATTGCGTTACAGCGACGTCGCATGCTTCTGATCAGTCGTCTGATTTGCTGCTGGTCATTCCATTTTCTCACAAGAAGAATAATTTAAAAGGCAGTACTCGGCTGAATAGGCTTAACTGTCACTTTGAAATTCGACCTTTGATCATACAAATGGTCATTACTCCGGTAATTGAAGAAAGATCATAACATGTGAGCAGTAGCGTATCCAGCTTTTTGTGCCCGGAAGGGCAAACAACGTCTGAATCGTCTTAAAATCGTCTTAAAACACTATTTCTTTTTGTTTTTTATGACGCCTCAAATGCCGCGGGGGGGGGGGGGGGGGGGGGGGGGGGGGGGGGTGTTGTTGCCCCCCCACCCCCCCCCCCCCCCCCCCCCCCCCCCCCCCCCCCCCCCCCCCCACTGGGATACGCCACTGCCTGTGAGGTGTCAACAAGATCGGGACAAAACTGGGAATTCAAAGGGACCATTCATTTTTATTACGCAGCTATAATTTCAAATGATGGGGTCTGATTCAAGTGTTTCTAAACTTGTTGTGAGGTGGTTTATAGAGCCATATACAACTGGATGGCATTACAAAAAGTGGTATAGCGCCATTTCTAGTATGACATAATAGCGCCACAACACAGTTGAGAACCATGACGTCTCTAACCTCATTCAAATCTGAACTACGTAAAATGTTGTCAATAATATTTCCGCAAATATGTGAGTATTTTTTTCGCTGTCTTGACTGATTATACAAATCTACGGAGTTAACATACTAGTTGCCCTAACAAGGAGCCGGGTGGGAATTTTCAGAAATGGGCGGATTTGAGGGTTTATAGGAAATATCGTTCCACTGACCTGTTCAAAGTTTTGCGTTCTTGGATGGCGAAAAAAAAGAGAGAAAAACGGCGTCCGTTTTGAACCGTCGGGCGGCATTTGTTATAGCGCCCTCTGGTAAATAATTTTTTCTAAATGGGATCGTTTTCAATTGGTCACAAAACATGTACATAGGCGTCAATTCGGTACACTATACGCGTGCGCCCCTTTTCGGATTGTTAACCCATTTTAGACACAACACGGATAACCTACATTCGGTCAATAGAGGGCAGCTTAAATATAAATTTTCACTTTTCTTGAAAACGACAGCACACCTGGTGTCATCATTTCACAGGATGATTGAGACTACTGCTAACTTACAGTCTCGTAAGGTATTTCGTAATAATTCAGTAAAAGAAATTGGACGATTACCAATCGTGTCACTACCTTTAACAATTATGCATTAATCCAATATACTTGCATTTTCACGGTCTTGCATTTTCACGGTCTTGCATTTTCACGGTCTTGCAATTTCACGGTCTTGCAATTTCACGGTCTTGCAATTTCACGGTCTTGCAATTTCACGGTCTTGCAATTTCACGGTCTTGCAATTTCACGGTCTTGCAATTTCACGGTCTTGCAATTTCACGGTCTTGCAATTTTCACGGTCTTGCAATTTTCACGGTCTTGCAATTTTCACGGTCTTGCAATTTTCACGGTCTTGCAATTTTCACGGTCTTGCAATTTTCACGGTCTTGCAATTTTCACGGTCTTGCAATTTTCACGGTCTTGCAATTTTCACGGTCTTGCAATTTTCACGGTCTTGCAATTTTCACGGTCTTGCAATTTTCACGGTCTTGCAATTTTCACGGTCTTGCAATTTTCACGGTCTTGCAATTTTCACGGTCTTGCAATTTTCACGGTCTTGCAATTTTCACGGTCTTGCAATTTTCACGGTCTTGCAATTTTCACGGTCTTGCAATTTTCACGGTCTTGCAATTTTCACGGTCTTGCAATTTCACGGTCTTGCAATTTCACGGTCTTGCAATTTCACGGTCTTGCAATTTCACGGTCTTGCAATTTCACGGTCTTGCAATTTCACGGTCTTGCAATTTCACGGTCTTGCATCACTGGATCAAGCACATTTTGTTGTCAGTGAATTAGAACAAGCTTACTATGACCATTTTCCACAGGTTATTAGGAAGTATCGGAAGGGTGACAAACCATGGTTGACTTTTAATCTCAAAAGATTATTGGTCCAAAGGAATGATGCATTTGTGTGTAGGAATGTAAATATTTCCAGTGCATGTAGATGGCGAGCTCTACGTAATCAAGTTCAACGTGAAATTCAAGCTGCAAAAAGCACATTTTATAAGGTATCTATACAAGGGCTAAAGAATTGCCAACCGAGTAAATGGCATTTTCATATCCAGAAACTTTGTCACTTAAAACCGGCAAATTCTTGTAGTAGTATTCCAGGTGCAGCGTTTGACCTTAAGTCTACAGTTGAAGCTATTAATAACCATTTTGTTCAAATTTGTTCTCAGTTACCTGCTCTAAACCTTCATAACTTGCCTTCATATTTGCCGGCGGAATCACCACCCCCTGAAATTTTTCGAACTCAAGTTTTGAAACTATTGAGCAATCTTAGTTTAATAAAGGCTGGGCACCCCTCTGATATGCCGACTAAACTTATCAAAGAATTTGCTCCTGAACTCGCAGGTCCTTTGACCATTATTTTCAACTCTTGTTTAAGAGATGGTATTTTTTCGGATGTATAGAGACAAGCTACAGTTGTACCAGTACCTAAAGAAAATAACATTACCTCCTATGACCAATTGAGACCCATTTCACTCACACCCATTTTTTGCCGCATTTTTGAAACTTTTTGGCCAAATGGATAATTCAAGATATTTCTACTAAGTTTGATCCCCAGCAATATGGTAACATTAGGGGATGTTCAACGGCACACTATTTGATTGATTTGTTAAATTATATTTTTGAGGGTTTAGATAAACCAGGCTATTATGCACAATTTTGTACTGTAGACTTTACAAAAGCGTTTGACCGGGTTAACCATGGGATTGTTATTAACAAACTAATTCATCTTGGGGTCAGGAAGTCCATTGTCCCTACACTCTGCAGCTTTCTCATGCACCGTACCCAGTGTACAAAACTGAATGGGCTCATCTCATCCTCTCAGCAAATATCATGTGGTGTCCCACAGGGAACTAAATTAGGCCCTATTCGTTTTTTAGTTTTGGTAAATGACGCCTCTATTGATTGCTGCAGAAGGTGGAAATATGTGGACGACCTGACCCTTGGTGAAATAGTTGGATGTGGGAAACAATCAAGATTACAAAATTACTTAGATAATCTCACAAACTGGTGTAAATGCAATGATGTCTGCCTAAACCAGCTAAATGTCAGATCATGACAATTTCTTTCCTCAAACGACAACTTAATTTACCAGATTTTGTTATTAATACTGCCCAGTTGAATCATGTTCCACAAATTAAGTTGCTTGGTGTTATTATCCAGAATGATTTGAAATGGAACTCTCATATTGAAAGTATTGTTTCTAAGGCTTCACGTAGGTTATATTCCCTGTGTATATTGAAAAGAGCTAATATTCCTATTGAGGACATTGTGACTGTGTTCACTGTCTACGTGAGACCTATTTTAGAATATGCATGCCAGGTCTGGCACACATCTATCACCCAACAGCAATGCCTGGCAATTGAGAGAATTCAAAAACGGGCATGTCGTATTGCTCTTGCTTCTCAATACACAACATATGTCGAGGCTCTGGAATGTTTGCATTTATCAACTCTTCAACATCGACGACACATATTACTATGTAAGTTTGCAGTTTGGGGAAAGAATTTTCAGATCGGAAAGACATCGAAATATGCTCCCGCCAGTTAAAACTTATAATCGAAACCTTAGATTAGACAGTAGGTCTTGCTTAGTTCAACCACGGTGCAATACTGAAAGATACAAACGATCAGCTATACCACAGATAACACAAATATTGAATGGAATGATATAAATGGCTGTTCTATCTACTATGATGCTTACGAAATTTAAATTGTGAGTTTGTTAATTGTCTTAATGGTTTTTTATTTAATGTTGTATAGGAGGTTGAATATCAATGTTTTATGATATAAATAGTTAACCATTTGTATTTGAAATTGTATATGACTGTCACTGTATATTTATTGAAACCTTTTTGGCCTTTGGGCCACCAGTTTCAATTCCTAATGTGAAATATACCAGAAATAATAAACAAATTGCATTTGCATTTGCATTTGCATTTGCATTTGCATTTGCATTTGCATTTGCATTTGCATTTGCATTTGCATTTGCATTTGCATTTGCATTTGCATTTGCATTTGCATTTGCATTTGCATTTGCATTTGCATTTGCATTTGCATTTGCATTTGCATTTGCATTTGCATTTGCATTTGCATTTGCATTTGCATTTGCATTTGCATTTGCATTTGCATTTGCATTTGCATTTGCATTTGCATTTGCATTTGCATTTGCAGGGCCCCAATGGAAACAGATTTAAACTGTTCGGGCATACCCTGGGTAAAGACAAATGTAATAATAAGAATAATAAGAATAATAAGAATAATAAGAATAATTTAAAATCTCCTGGATGCGGCAAATGGGCGACTCTTCCCGAAATAGCCCTATTGGGGCGACACGAGTGTCGCCCATTTAGAGCACTTTCCCCACGCGCTTTACTAAAAAAACACTCCAAAGGGGCGACTTTTACAATAGGGCGACAGTTATGTGTCGCCCTATTCGACCAGGTCACCCTAACCCACTCTTTTCTAGGAGTATGTGTCGCCCTATCCGGCAATTGAGGAAAATTATCATAATAGCGATCTTCGAGGACGCAACGTACAACCAACAGCTCTGAAAAGGTCCGTAAATTTCGCCGGATAGAGGGTGAGATTTTGTAATTGAAAGCAAACAATTGTCTTATAAGAGACTGTAGAACATTAGGGTGAATTTTGAGCGAACTTTGTCAACGCAGGAGCTAGTTTTTGTGGGTCCCTCTGATTTGGTTTTCGGAGCTCCTCGGAGCTACCGGCGCCATTTTAGATCATGGGTTCCCACGCCCCACACGCCAGAGGGTTACAAAGGCCCAACACAGTAAAGTTCTTTACAAATGCCATTGAAATAACTCCAGAGGAAGTCTACCAAGCCGTAGCTAAAGAACTAAAGACAACAAAAGCCACGAAATACATCACCCAGCTAGACAGCAGATGGTACAATATAACCTTTGTCAATGAAAAGGACTGTGACGCAAGTGAAGACGTGGACGAAAAACAGGGACAGCCAACAAATTCAGCAGACATCGAGAAGGACAGAAACGCACACGGCACAAAGGAACAGCTTTCCCCGAGGAAGGAGGAAAAAACTGAAACAAGCAAGGGCGAACAGTCAAAAGCGAACAAAAATCACAGGGGGGTTTCTGGGACGAACATGTAAACGAAGGAAGGAAACGAAACTCGATGAGCCACGAGACGGAGAGGAGGTAGAGAAAAGCGTCCAAGAAAACGATGGCGAGTCTGGATCCGACATAGAAATAGATAATCGCGGGGATGAAGCCGAATATGTTCCGTACTACAGGAAAGGAGTTCAAAGATTCAGAAGAAAAAGAGGAACTGGGGCAATAGCTCAGCTGACTAGAGACTCGCAATCTTCATCAGCCACGCAATCACCTCGAGGGAGAGGACGAGGAAGGAATCTGGGGAACGGTAACTAATCTGTAAATTCAACAATTCATTATGTATAAAACCCAAATTTCAATTCTGGTTATGATGACCCTAACGATTGTCACTCTAAATGTCAATGGACTCCGTAATGATAAAAGAGGAGATATGGTTTTTACTTACCTTACACGCAAACAAGTTGATATTGCCTTTTTACAAGAAACCCACAGCGTCAACTCTGATGGAAAATTGTGGACTAAGGAGTGGGGTGGCAGCTGTATTTTCAGCCATGGCTCCCGTAATAGCAAAGGAGTCGCCATTTTTACTTCCTATAAGAGTGGTATTCATTTGAGCAATCCTCGACAGGATGTTGTTGGCCGTTGGGTTAAAGGTGATATAACTGTTGATGACAAGGTTTTTTCTTTGATTTCGATTTGTGGTCCTAAATGGCCTTTGGCTTGGAGCCTGTAAAAACAGAAAAGATACCCCGCTCAATTTTCAGTTGCAAAACGACAAATTGAAAATCCTGGGCATCTTTTTTGGTAACAGTGTTAATCCTGATGACAATTGGAACAGTCAAGTCTGTAAGGTTAGATACATTTTTAATCGATGGAAAGGAAGATCTCTTACTTTGAAAGGTAAAACGATTGTTATTAATAAATAGTCTTGTCGGCAGCATTTTGGCTTATTATGGGTCCATCCTACCGTGTCCCGATCATGTCATCAAAGAATTTAATGACAGCATTTGGGATTTCTTCTGGTCCTGTAAAGGCGATATATTGAAAAAGGTCACTGTCAGGGGGCCTTCCAGATTGGGAGGGCTTGAGGTTATAGATATTGAATCCAAAATTAATTCTTTGAAAATCAAGTGGTTACAGAGATATAATCCCTCCAGAAACAGGAAATAGACTAAGGTTTTTGATTTTTGGCAGTGGAAATAATCTGGGGTGGTATGTTTTCAATAATGACAATTCCGTCCACCCAAGTACTCGGATTTTCTACAGAGAATTAATTCAGCTTTTCAAAAACCTGAATGGAAAAATCGATGTTCAAGTCAGTTGTTGTAATGAAGCTAGAAACATTCCCTTGTGGAAAAACAGTTATTACTGATGGTAACAAGAGTATGAACACCGTAATTAAAAAAAAAATTCGGGATGTATACCCTTGAACATGTTATGAATAACAATGAGCTCTGTATTTATCAAAAATGAGCCCATAGATGTAATATCATGTATATTAATGCTGGCAGAATCCGTGAAGGTTTAAGAAAACATATTGCTCCTAGATTTCTTAACGAAGACAGAGAAGGACCGGCTAACCACATTGTGAATTTTATGAATGTTAAATTATGCAAAGACGATCCTGTCCCACTTTCCAAAATTACTGCCAAAGATGTCTACAGTAAACTAGTTGAAAACGCCTTTCTCCCCGGCAAAGCAGATGGTGTATGGCCGAATAAATTGAATATTCGCAGTACTCCAGATTTGGAGGAAATATGGTTGAATGGTACACGGAAAATGTTGGATCATAGAGACAGAGATTTGTGGTATCGAATTAAACACAGAATTCTTCCAACTTTGAACGTTCTTTTTAAGATGGGCAAAGTCCGTAACAAAACTTGTTGTCTTTGCGAGCATGCTGAAGAAACTTTGGAACATCTGTTTCTATTTTGTATTAAAATTAGTAATAATTAGAAATATTAGAAATAATGCTTTATGTAAAGTGTCCGATGGCAAATTAGTCTTTTCCTTTTAATGTACTTACCTTTCAGTCTGTATGTAATTTTCATTTCTGCGTTGCTGTAAATATCTGTTTTTGTGAAGAAACGTAAAAAACACGGGGCAACTCAGGTCCAATGTGAAAAAATAGAAAACCTAACCCTAACCCATGTTTACATATGAAGCAGATACGGGGGAAAAGGGACCCCCCTCTTTTGTGTTGGTCATTGTGTTCCCGGAATCTCGGGAATTATATTCAGAAATCTAGGGGGATGTGTTAGATAACAATAATCTGGAGTGTGCTTATAGGGTATAGGGATAAAAAGGGGGGGGGGGGGGACCCTTTCCCCCATATCGTGCAGGGTATCCATGTTTATGGGGGCTCTATCCTCTGGTTCCAATAGCTCACCCTAGCTCATGTATGGCTCCACGGAACTGCTTGTGTACGGCAGTGGCCACACCTGGGTACCCTGACCTCGGCTGGTCAGTTAAACAACATGAGTGAACCTGTATGGTGGACTCCTGCAAGGGAGGGACCTCGCCCCTCTAGTACCATACCCAGCACGATATGGGGCAGAGGGGTACCCCCCCCCCCTTTTGTCCCTATACCCTATACACTCTCCAGACTATTGTTACCTAACACATCCCCCCTAGACCTCTGAAAAGAATTCCTGAGATTCCGGGAACACAATGACCAACACAAAAGAGGGGGGGGGGGGGGGTTTCCTCTGCCCCATATCGTGCATCATATGTCTAGTACTCAGTCTGCACCGGCGTATTAGGCGGGCTCAGTCGATAGGCTAAAATTCACCCGGTTACGATGGCGTAGCAGACTGGATGCTGAGGTAGGGGCAAGATAACAAAGTAGTCCACATTTCAGCTCGGCAGCAGGGGCTGGCAGCTGCAATCATATGTCCGGCAATCATGTGTCCGGCATATGTTGTAGCAGACCGTCAAGCGGAGGAACTAGCTTCTGAGTCAACGGTTGTTGGTCATCAGGTGTAGTTACTTCGCCACTGCGGTGCAACCTTCCTTCATCCCAGCCGTCACGCCATGCCTTCCGCTGGTCCAAAGAAGAGCGCTCCACTGCTATCAGCTTCTGGCGTAATCCTCACTGATCCATTAGCACAGCTTGACCGTTGGGCAGATTACTACAGCTCTCTCCATGCTAGCGATGCTGAAGTGAGCTCTGATGCATAAACCTCTCTGCCACAACTTCCCATCCTGCGTGAGCTTTATAGTGATATTATACTGGACGCAGTGAAACGTGCCATCAGTGGGCTTAAAAACAAGTCCCCTGGTGCAGATGGCATTCCTTTAGTGTGGCGGTGCTGCTCTAACAACTGAGCTCTTCCATGTATTTCTGTTCTGTTGGCAGTCGCACTGTCTCCCTCAAGACCTAAAAGATGCAAATATATTCACACTCTACAAAAACAAAGGCAACAGACAAGATTGTAATAATTACAGAGGCATTTCTCTGCTGAGCATAGCCGGCAAAGTCCTCGCCCGTTTGCTACTTCCCAGGTTGCAGGTCATCGCCGACAGAATTCTTCATGAGAGCCAGTGTGGGTTTCGCACATCTCGTTCTACTGTCGACATGGTGTTTTCTCTTAGACAGCTACAGGAAAAGTGTATTTGAGCAACAGCGCCCGCTTTACGTCGTATTTATTAACTCGACAAAGGCTTTTGACTCTGTCAGTCGTTCAGGCCTGTTCTCTATCTTGAAGCGCCTGGGCTGCCCAGACACACTTCTGTCCATCCTCATGGGATTCCACGATGACATGCAAGCCACAGTTCAATTCAACGGCTCTAAATCTAGGAAGTTCCCGATCCATTGTGGTGTCAAACAGGGTTGCGTATTAGCTCCCACCCTGTTTGGGATCTTCTTTTCGGCTCTCTTCCATCGTGCCTTTCCTGACCCTTCTGACGTATTGCTCCATACTCGCAGCTCAGGAAATCTCTTCAACCTCTCTCGTCTCCGTGCCAGGACTAAAGTCAGACGCGTCCTCATTCGAGAACTCCTCTACGCAGATGATGCTGCACTTGTCGCCCACAGTGAAACTGATCTCCAATCGCTGTGTAGCTCCTTTGCCAAAGCTTGCTCGGAGTTCGGCATGAATATCAGCTTTGCAAGACAGTTGTTCTCTCGCATGGTTATCCCACCATCTCCATCAACGGGACAAGTATGAGCGTGGTTGATGAGTTTGCATACCTTGGCTCTATCATCTCCAACACCAACTCCCTTGAAGCTGAACTCGACTCGCAAATCGGCAAGGCCGCAACCACATTCGGCCGACTCCACGACCGTGTTTGGAGCAACAGAGACCTCTCCATCAAATTGAAGATCAGCGTCTACGTGGCCTGTGTGCTAAGCATCCTGCTGTACTGCAGTGAGTCGTGGACCACTAACCGTCGCCAAGAGCGCCGTCTTAACTCCTTCCACTTCCGATGCCTGTGCTTCATCCTTGGTATCTCCTGGCGTGACCATGTCCCAAATGCTTCCATTCTGCGGCTTACCGGAACTACCCACATGTTCACTCTGTTGAGACAGCGCCGCCTTCGGTGGGTCGGTCACGTACATATGCAGGTCGACGGCCGAGTTCACAAGGATATCCTCTATGACGAACTTGCTTATGCTCCTCGATCTCTCGGCCGACCCAGACTGCGATACAAGGGTATCCTGAAAGCCGATCTCGCCGCTTTTTCTGATACCAATTAATCCACGGGAGTCAACTGCCAGCAACCGTTTCCATTGGCGCTCTGATATCTAAAATGGTTGCTCTTCCTCAACTCAACTGTACATAGATGACTGTGAGTGTCGCTGTCTCCATCGTCGTTTACGACGGGACGGGCCATGATGAGGAATGCGGAAAAGCTACAAAATCAGAACAAAGACAAAACCTTTTCCGACTAGTCAGAAAATAAAGAAAATAAAACAAAATCAGAAAACTTCCGAAACAGCCAAAACAACTGCTGCAACTCGTAGACAGCTACAGGAAAAGTGTATTTGAGCAACAGCGCCCGCTTTACGTCGTATTTATTAACCCGACAAAGGCTTTTGACTCTGTCAGTCGTTCAGGCCTGTTCTCTATCTTGAAGCGCCTGGGCTTGCCCAGACACACTTCTGTCCATCCTCATGGGATTCCACGATGACATGCAAGCCACAGTTCAATTCAACGGCTCTAAATCTAGGAAGTTCCCGATCCATTGTGGTGTCAAACAGGGTTGCGTATTAGCTCCCACCCTGTTTGGGATCTTCTTTTCGGCTCTCTTCCATCGTGCCTTTCCTGACCCTTCTGACGTATTGCTCCATACTCGCAGCTCAGGAAATCTCTTCAACCTCTCTCGTCTCCGTGCCAGGACTAAAGTCAGACGCGTCCTCATTCGAGAACTCCTCTACGCAGATGATGCTGCACTTGTCGCCCACAGTGAAACTGATCTCCAATCGCTGTGTAGCTCCTTTGCCAAAGCTTGCTCGGAGTTCGGCATGAATATCAGCTTTGCAAGACAGTTGTTCTCTCGCATGGTTATCCCACCATCTCCATCAACGGGACAAGTATGAGCGTGGTTGATGAGTTTGCATACCTTGGCTCTATCATCTCCAACACCAACTCCCTTGAAGCTGAACTCGACTCGCAAATCGGCAAGGCCGCGTGGCCTGTGTGCTAAGCATCCTGCTGTACTGCAGTGAGTCGTGGACCACTAACCGTCGCCAAGAGCGTCGTCTTAACTCCTTCCACTTCCGATGCCTGTGCTTCATCCTTGGTATCTCCTGGCGTGACCATGTCCCAAATGCTTCCATTCTGCGGCTTACCGGAACTACCCACATGTTCACTCTGTTGAGACAGCGCCGCCTTCGGTGGGTCGGTCACGTACATATGCAGGTCGACGGCCGAGTTCACAAGGATATCCTCTATGACGAACTTGCTTATGCTCCTCGATCTCTCGGCCGACCCAGACTGCGATACAAGGGTATCCTGAAAGCCGATCTCGCCGCTTTTTCTGATACCAATTAATCCACGGGAGTCAACTGCCAGCAACCGTTTCCATTGGCGCTCTGATATCTAAAATGGTTGCTCTTCCTCAACTCAACTGTACATAGATGACTGTGAGTGTCGCTGTCTCCATCGTCGTTTACGACGGGACGGGCCATGATGAGGAATGCGGAAAAACTACAAAATCAGAACAAAGACAAAACCTTTTCCGACTAGTCAGAAAATAAAGAAAATAAAACAAAATCAGAAAACTTCCGAAACAGCCAAAACAACTGCTGCAACTCGTAGACAGCTACAGGAAAAGTGTATTTGAGCAACAGCGCCCGCTTTACGTCGTATTTATTAACTCGACAAAGGCTTTTGACTCTGTCAGTCGTTCAGGCCTGTTCTCTATCTTGAAGCGCCTGGGCTTGCCCAGACACACTTCTGTCCATCCTCATGGGATTCCACGATGACATGCAAGCCACAGTTCAATTCAACGGCTCTAAATCTAGGAAGTTCCCGATCCATTGTGGTGTCAAACAGGGTTGCGTATTAGCTCCCACCCTGTTTGGGATCTTCTTTTCGGCTCTCTTCCATCGTGCCTTTCCTGACCCTTCTGACGTATTGCTCCATACTCGCAGCTCAGGAAATCTCTTCAACTTCTCTCGTCTCCGTGCCAGGACTAAAGTCAGACGCGTCCTCATTCGAGAACTCCTCTACGCAGATGATGCTGCACTTGTCGCCCACAGTGAAACTGATCTCCAATCGCTGTGTAGCTCCTTTGCCAAAGCTTGCTCGGAGTTCGGCATGAATATCAGCTTTGCAAGACAGTTGTTCTCTCGCATGGTTATCCCACCATCTCCATCAACGGGACAAGTATGAGCGTGGTTGATGAGTTTGCATACCTTGGCTCTATCATCTCCAACACCAACTCCCTTGAAGCTGAACTCGACTCGCAAATCGGCAAGGCCGCAACCACATTCGGCCGACTCCACGACCGTGTTTGGAGCAACAGAGACCTCTCCATCAAATTGAAGATCAGCGTCTACGTGGCCTGTGTGCTAAGCATCCTGCTGTACTGCAGTGAGTCGTGGACCACTAACCGTCGCCAAGAGCGCCGTCTTAACTCCTTCCACTTCCGATGCCTGTGCTTCATCCTTGGTATCTCCTGGCGTGACCATGTCCCAAATGCTTCCATTCTGCGGCTTACCGGAACTACCCACATGTTCACTCTGTTGAGACAGCGCCGCCTTCGGTGGGTCGGTCACGTACATATGCAGGTCGACGGCCGAGTTCACAAGGATATCCTCTATGACGAACTTGCTTATGCTCCTCGATCTCTCGGCCGACCCAGACTGCGATACAAGGGTATCCTGAAAGCCGATCTCGCCGCTTTTTCTGATACCAATTAATCCACGGGAGTCAACTGCCAGCAACCGTTTCCATTGGCGCTCTGATATCTAAAATGGTTGCTCTTCCTCAACTCAACTGTACATAGATGACTGTGAGTGTCGCTGTCTCCATCGTCGTTTACGACGGGACGGGCAATGATGAGGAATGCGGAAAAGCTACAAAATCAGAACAAAGACAAAACCTTTTCCGACTAGTCAGAAAATAAAGAAAACTAGAGGTTAAGCGTCTGTTGAGGTCAACAGACGCATGGCTTTTCCTGTTTTTTTTTTATCAGCATTAAAGTTGTTAAGGGTTTTGTTTTCGCTGAGTTTTCTAAGATCTGAGATTATTTCATGATCTAGATTTCTTACTTGAAAGTTGACCTTTAAGTTTATATTACTTGACCTATGATGACATTATAAGGATAGTACTTATACATGGTGTTGGCCTGTGTCGAGATTGGAGTCAATCTGATCAATGACAGTAATATATAATAATATGTTAAATATTAAAAAATTCATAGAAAATCAGTTGATGACGTTATCATGATGGCACCTCAATTTTCATCTATAACACGAGATACACTAGCAACATACCAGGTTTGAAGGCAATCGGACGTACCGTTCTCTAGATATGGGCCCTTGAAAAATGCACCTTTAAGATGACGTCACATGACACGTGATGACGTCATCATGACGTCACGTTTCGGCATACATTTTCTGCTTAGGGTCTCTGTTTGTGTTAAGCCTGATTAAGATCTGATGTTTAGTGACCAAAGTGTCCCGTACAAAATTCGTGTACAAAGTCTATGGGATTTGGGATAGAACTAAAATAATCATAGAAAATCAGCCGATGACGTCATCATGACGTCACCTCGGATTTAACATGCTAGTATCACTATCTACCTGCACACTAATTTTTATGACGATCGTCCCTACCCTTATATGTGTTTCAAAAAAGCATATTTTTGATGACGTCATGATGACGTCACACATTTTTCACATTTATGTGAAAGAATATAGGAGCTAACAAAGCTATTACAAAAAGAATTTTGAATTTAGCGTGTTCTGTTGATGAGATATGGCTTTAGGAAACTTTGAAGTTCAAAAACTTTAATATTACTGTAAAATCGTATGATGACGTCATCATGACGTCACCTCAATTTTCATCTATAACACGAGCTACCATACCAACATACCTGGTTTGAAGGCAATCGGACGTACCGTTCTCTAGATATGGGCCCTTGAAAAATGCACCTTTAAGATGACGTCACAAGACACGTGATGACGTCATCATGACATCACGTTTCGGCATACATTTTCAGCTTAGGGTCTCTGTTTGTGTTAAGCCTGATTAAGATCTGATGTTGTTTAGTGACCAAAGTGTCCCGTACAAAATTCGTGTACCAAGTCTATGGGATTTGGGATAGAACTAAAATAAGCATAGAAAATCAGCCGATGACGTCATCATGACGTCACCTCGGATTTAACATGCTAGTATCACTATCTACCTGCACACTAATTTTTATGACGATCGTCCCTACCCTTATATGTGTTTCAAAAAAGCATATTTTTGATGACGTCATGATGACGTCACACATTTTTCACATTTATGTGAAAGAATATAGGAGCTAACAAAGCTATTACAAAAAGAATTTTGAATTTAGCGTGTTCTGTTGATGAGATATGGCTTTAGGAAACTTTGAAGTTCAAAAACTTTAATATTACTGTAAAACTGTATGATGACGTCATCATGACGTCACCTCAATTTTTATCTATAACACGAGCTACCATACCAACATACCTGGTTTGAAGGCAATCGGACGTACCGTTCTCTAGATATGGGCTCTTCCAAAATGCACCTTTAAGATGACGTCACATGACACGTGATGACGTCATCATGACGTCACGTTTCGGCATACATTTTCAGCTTAGGGTCTCTGTTTGTGTTAAGCCTGATTAAGATCTGATGTTGCTTAGTGACCAAAGTGTCCCGTACAAAATTCGTGTACAAAGTCTATGGGATTTGGGATAGAACTAAAATAATCATAGAAAATCAGCCGACGACGTCATCATGACGTCACCTCGGATTTAACATGCTAGTAGCACTATCTACCTGCACACTAATTTTTATAACGATCGTCCCTACCCTTATATGTGTTTCAAAAAAGCATATTTTTGATGACGTCATGATGACGTCACACATTTTTCACATTTATGTGAAAGAATATAGGAGCTAACAAAGCTATTACAAAAAGAATTTTGAATTTAGCATGTTCTGTTGATGAGATATGGCTTTAAGAAACTTTGAAGTTCAAAAACTTTAATATTACTGTAAAATCGTATGATGACGTCATCATGACGTCACCTCAATTTTCATCTATAACACGATCTACCATACCAACATACCTGGATTGAAGGCAATCGGACCTACCGTTCTCTAGATATGGGCCCTTCCAAAATGCACCTTTAAGATGACGTCACATGACACGTGATGACGTCATCATGACGTCACGTTTTGGCATACATTTTCAGCTTAGGGTCCCTGTTTGTGTTAAGTTTGATTAAGATCTGATGTTGTTTAGTGACCAAAGTGTCCCGTACAAAATTCGTGTACAAAGTCTATGGGATTTGGGATAGAACTAAAAATTCATAGAAAATCAGCCGATGACGTCATCATGACGTCACCTCGGATTTTACATGCTAGTAGCACTATCTACCTGCCCACTAATTTTTTTGACGATCGGACGTACCCTTATATGTGTTTCAAAAAAGCATATTTTTGATGACGTCATGATGACGTCACACATTTTTCACATTTATGTGAAAGAATATAGGAGCTAACAAAGCTATTACAAAAAGAATTTTGAATTTAGCATGTTCTGTTGATGAGATATGGCTTTAAGAAACTTTGAAGTTCAAAAACTTAAAAATTACTATAAAATCGTATGATGACGTCACCATGACGTCACCTCAATTTTCATCTATAACACGAGCTAGCCTACCAACATACCAGGTTTAAAGGAAATCGGACCTACCGTTCTCTAGATATGGGCCCTTGAAAAACGCACCTTTAAGATGACGTCACGTGACACGTGATGACGTCATCATGACGTCACTCTTCGACATGCAATTTCAGCATAGGGTCTATGTTTGAGGTAAGTTTGGTTATGATCTGAGGTTTTTTAGGACCTAAAGTGCCGCCGACAAAATTCGTGTGCAAAGTCTATGGGATTTTGGTCAGAACTAAAAGAAGAAGAAACTAGACATCTTGCGTCTCTTGCCAACAGACGCAGGGCTTTTCCGTTTTTTGTTATATTTAGCACAAAACTCCATCACTTCTATGTCTTTTGCTACTCGAAACTTGACCTTTAAGCGTTATGCCATCATGACTTATTTCTTGGTCATGTAATTTCCATTATAGGATATATATGACAAGTTTAAGACCTTAGATTATTAAATGACAAAAGTCCCGGTTACAAATTGCATTAAAAACTCAAAAATCTAAAAATTAACACAGAATCGTCAGATAGCGTCATCGTGATGTCGTATCAATTTTCATCTTTACCACTTGCTTTTATTATTCTATCAATTCCCATAAAAACAAAAATCAGATCTCTCATGGTTGATTTTCTATTGATTTTCAAAGATTAAATCCAGAAATCTTTTATTGCTTGTAATCTGATATCTGATGACGCATCGTGACGTCATTATTAGAAAGCTCGAGAGCTATGTTAACTCTGCTATCTGAAGCAAATATCTGGATTATATCTCTCGCGGTTGATTCTTTTGCAATTTCTTAAGGTTTAAAGGTATTTTCATTGCAACTTCTGGTCTGGTGACGTCATCAATCTTTATTCCCTCAACTTGTTCTTTATAGCATGAAGCCGATTATATACATCAATTATAAAGTTATTTCAGCAAACATCGCCACACACATCGACTGATTATTCATTTTAAACATTTACAACCTGCCGCTTGAGGGAGCTCGAACATTTTATGATGTCCAGGTAATTTTTTGTGAAGTACAACCTAGGCGGAGACTAACATCGTTGAAAGCAAGTTCACATCTTTTTCCACTTTCAAATTATGAGGCACTTCCGGTTTCAACGGGAAGGAAAGGTCACGTGATTTTGCTTGTAATATCAAATATGAAGACCTGGTTTATTCTATCAGTTCCCATAAAAAGCAAAATCAGATCTCTCTCGATTGATTTTATATTGATTTTCAAAGATTAAATCTAGAAATCTTTGATTGTTTGTAATCCTATATCTGATGACTTTATCGTGATGTCATTATCGGAAAGCTCGAGAACGGAGCTATGTTAACTATAAGCAAATATCTGGATTACATTTCTCGCGGTTGATTTTTGAGCACTTTTTGAATGTCTAAATCGGCTGATTATCCATTTAAAAAAAATCAACATGCCGCTAGAGGGCTCTTGAACATTTTATGACGTCACCGGCAATTTTTTTTGTGAAGTACAACCTAGGCAAAGACTAACATCGTTGAAAGCAAGTTCATATCTTTTTCCACTTCCAAACTATATGGCACTTCCGGTTTGGTTCGGAAGGAAGGGTAACGTGATTTGACGCACACTAGATAAAATGAAGATCCTTGTTTATACTATCAATTGACACTAAAATCAAGATCAGGGGTCTCACGGGGGATTTTATATAGCATTTTAAAGATAAAAAATATTTATCTTAAATGGCTTGTAATATAATGACACCAGATGACGTCATCATGACGTCACTCTTCGAGACACGACTTTGCTATAGGGTCTATGTCTGTGCAAATTTAGACTAAGGTCCGAGGTTGTTTGATGACCAAATTGCCAGTCAGAAAATTTATGCACAAAGTCTATAGGGTTTGGGATAGAACTAAAATAAGATTAGAGGTTTGGTGTTTGTGGACAAACACAGAGCTGTTTCAGGGTATTTTGTGGTAGTTTAATGATGTCGGGGATTGGATTTCAATGGTGATTAAACAAAATTTGTTTTAAATTATGTTAGATACCACATATCAACTTAATCGGACTTGAACTTCTGTAGATATATGGCTTTGAAAACTGCCACTTTAAGATGACGTCACGTGACATGTCATGACGTCATCATAATGTCATGTCAATTTTCATTCATAAACCTGCAGACCTACCTAGATATAACATTTCAACTTGATGGAGCTTGTACTTTTGTAGATATATGGCTTCAAAAACTGGACCTTTAAGATGACGTCACGTGATATGTGATGATGTCATCATAATGTCATGTTAATTTTTATTTATAAACCTACTGGGCTACCTAGATTTTACTTTTCAACTTAATCGAACTTGTACTTTTGTAGATGTATGGCTTCAAAAACTGCGCCTTTAAGATGACGTCACGTGACATTTGATGACGTCATCATGACGTAAAGGTACGGCACATATTCTGAGCAGTTGGTCTAAGTGTCTGCCAAGTTTAAAAGTAGCCAAAGTAGCCGGTAAGAAAGAAAATGTTTACAAATGCTATCGGCAATAGTGTAGCGACTTGAAAAAAATACTAGAAATCAACCCCTTTTATAAACAGCATTCACATTTTAGTCATGGTTATCTGCCCTTCCCAGAATTCCTTTGTGTTATATTGAATTTGGTCTACATTTTCAAATAGTTGTTATTTTTTACTTTAGTGAGGTACGATCATGAAATTTTGGAATTAGGTAGATTTAAATTCGATGTATACATTTTTATAGTTGGCCCAATTCTGACATGTTTTTAATTTGTTTGATGACGTCATCATGACGTCACACAATTTTTCCCTTTTAGGACATATCTTTGAGACATACCAAAGCTATAACAAAAAGAATTTAAAAGATATCTTGTTTTGTTCGCTAGATATATTGAAAAGAATGTTACGATTTTAAAAATTTAAATTATCTAGCGACTTGAAAAAAGACTAGTAATCAACCCTTTTTATAAACAGCTTGCACATTTTAGTCAGGAATTCTGGGAAGGGTAGATAACCCTTTGTGTTATATTGAATTTGGTATAAATTTTGAAATGGCTGTTATTCCTTACTTGAGTGAGCCACGATCATGAAATTTTTGAATTAGGTAGAGAAAAATTCAATGTTATACATTTTTATGATCGTACCGACCCTGACATGCGTTTAAAAAAAACAAATTTTTTATGACGTCATCTTGACGTCACACAATTTTTCCCTTTTAGGACATATCGTTGAGACATACCAAAGCTTTAACAAAAAGAATTTTGAAAATATCTTGTTTTGTTAGCTAGATATATTTAAAAGAATGTTACGATTTTAGAAATTCAAATTATTTAGCGACTTGAAAAAAGACCAGAAATCAACCCTTTTTATAAACAGCATGCCCATTTTAGTCATGGTTATCTGCCCTTCCCAGAATCCAGAATTCCAGAATTCCCAGAATTCCATACAAAAGGTTTACCCAAATCAAATAGCGCCCTCCTATTGTGTCCGCCATACCTCTAAAAGGCTAATTATCTCCCGGCGCAAACATTCCATCTTCTGACTGATTACGCGGTACCCGCTGCTGCATTGGATTCGAATCGGCCAGCCCGGTGGTCGAGTGGTTAAGACCTGCACTATAGTAAGCAGGAAGTCGTGGGTTCGAATCCTTCCCGAGTAAACCTGTGATTTTTTTCACACAGGCTCTCGGAAAGCACTGAGTATACCAGTGCTTCATAATTACGTTGGGATAGGGCAAAAGAGAAAATATCTCTGTTCTAATTTACTTCACCTTTAAGCTTTAAGTTACCGTGATATCTTTCTTGTCCATATAGGTCATGTAATTTTGATATAGTAAGGTCTTATTTAAGACGTTAAATATAGGCTAAATGGTTCAAGTCGCAGTTACAAATTATATTAAAAATTCAAAAACCTAAAAATCAACATAAAATCGTAATATATCTAGCGTCGTCATGAAGTAATATATTTGGAACGTGGTCTTGGCTTGTGTCACGATTGCAGTCAATCTGATCAATGATAGTTTAAAAAAATTGTAAAAACTGATTAATTCCTAGAAAATCAGCCGATGACGTCACTTCAGATTTTATCAATTTTCATAACGATCTGACTTACCTTTATATGTGTTTTTAAACAGGGCATTTTGATGACGTCAGGATGATGTTACACATTTTCACATTTATAACTGTGACCTAACGAATTTATTACAAAAAGGAATTTCGAATTTATTATATTGTGTTGATGAGATATGGCTTAAAATTTCAAAACTAAAAAAAAAAAAAATATATATATATATATATATATCGTATGATGGCGTCATTATGACATCCTTCAATAAAACATCACCTCAATTGTGGTTTTGGCCTGTGTAAAGATTGGAGTCAATCTGATCAATAATAATGGAATATTTTGCCAGAAGAATGAAATTAAAATTATTTTAAAATTCACAGACAATCGGCAGATGACGTCATAATGACGTCACCTAGAATTGTGCATGCTTGTTGGAAAATATGCCGCAAAGTCGGTTTGTATATTTACAATGCATGGATATGAATGGATATGAATGTTTTTAGGGCGTTACAAATCAAAAGAGTGAGTGTGTGGCCTGCTTGGAAGTTATTTATGCTCGTATGTAGGTGTTCGTGGAGTGGATGTTTATGGCGGCATTGGCTTGGGCCTTGTATTGAAGTTAGTGCCACTTCGTCTTGGCAGATTGCATCTGGCAATAATGCAGAAATGGGAAAATGGTATAGCGCCCTCTATTTAGGGTTAGTCTGGTTCTTTTCATAGCGTGAAGTATTTACCCGACGTAGTTCATGTGACGGGTGTATATGCGCGCAATACATGTAAATGTATACAAGCGAGGTAGGAAGGACTAAATAATGCAGATCTACCTGAAAGAGATTTTGCACGTTTTCATTGCAAAATGTGGATCTGTTATTATATAATTATGTTTCTTGTCTTGGTTGTCAATGTGAATGATATAAAACCTTTTTGTATGGGTACTTGTTATTATCGCGAAAAGAGATTTGGGGTTTAAATTATAGGCCTAGGCTAGTTCTTGTTGTTGCAGTTGTCAGGTTGTATGACGTACGTACATCTACATGTACATTACAGCATACGGGTACTCTGGGCAAAGACAATTTCTTAATGCCCTCTGGAATATGTTTTATTGTATCTGGTAAGAATAATGTTTTATTAAGGGGTATGATTTAGTCAGTATTGAGGGAATTATTTGAAGTGTGATGACTTTAAAGTACATTATTAGCATGAGTAACGTAGGGCTCTGTTCCTTATTAATAGCTATATACTATAGCCTATAGGAACAGAAATCCATTTGTAGGTTATTGGAATTGCCAAACTAGTTAGCGACTTTACAAACTAACACTAACAGGTATGTTGTAGATAAAGGGCAAGGTGTTAGTATTTTAGGGAGATTTAAACGCGAAAATAAAGATGGCGATCACCGCGATGCCCAGTAGCAGTAAACGCGCAAAACTGCATTGTTTTACATGGAAACATTCGTAAAAATATATGTCAATAGAATTAAGAGAAGTCTGCTTTAGGTTGAAAAAGTCATTTTGGAATGAGAAATAGTACCATTGACTCTAATTTGATCAAAATTAAAGAGGGGCTCTACACTACACAATCGCCAGACTTGTTAAGTTATTTTTTTGGAACAGTTTTTTAGACAAAAGACCTAAGACATAATGAAGTAATGGCTTTGTTTACATGGGACCCAGATTGGGACACTGGACAATCACCTCCTTTTGGGTTTCATCGGAAAATTGTGCACATGTAAACAAAGCATGATGTCATTATGTCTTGTGTCTATTATTATTAGTCTTAACGATAAGGAGGTGTGCAATACACACTACAAGAACTGGTATCCAGTAGAAGAAAGTGGAAATATTTAACTTTAGTACCCCGCCCCCACCAAAATCAGTCAGGAACAGTGACATTTTTGAAAATAACCGCCCATTTTTCTTTACAATTGTATAAACACTTGGCACAGAGTATAATTTTGAGATTTCAGTAAGAATTTTTTGTGGAAATAAATTACTGTTGCATGTTCTTGGCACAGTGTATGGTTGCTGAAAGTGGCACATACATGTTGATTTGTGTCTTATGTTGTACAAATTTTGCTGATATAAATTTTGAAATAACGGGTTACAATGTATGTCACATGTTTAGATACCTGGAAATCAAGGAGGGTTAGTTATTTTCTAAAATTTTGCTGTTCCTGGCTGGTTTTGGTGGGGGTGTTTAACGTCTTGAAACAGTCAATACCAAATATTAAATCTCAGAAATTGTTATTGTTCATGAAGGTCAACACGGTATACTATCAAATTGGTGCATCACTGCAGGAAGATGCAAATGTATACAGTGAGCTCTATAGCTATACGGTGTAAATGACCAAATGTTAATCTGTTTTGTTTTTCTCTCCCATGTACCCTGGTTTTAAACATTCCCTACAAATGACATATTTTTCATTGTAATTTGTATGAGAAATTAGTAAGTAACGTGTTGTTTTAGTTATGTGTACTCCATAATCTGGAACTAGTTCCTGAAATTAGCAGTTGGGTACATGGGTACCTGATTTGGATGCACTATGCACAGTCCTATTCTAAAATGTTTTTTTAAAGTGATATATACACTGCACAATGGCATATGATAATGTACATGAAAGCATTAAAACCAATGTGCTATGCTTGCTAGTTAATAAGCCAATGTGGTATTCTAAGTGTATGTACAAAATGAAACACTCTCCCTTCCTGTATGCACGGTGTAGGGAATGTTTTAACATCCTCCCCAATTGTGTACATGTACATACTTTATAGAGGGCTCTTTGGGGACAATCATCGGAAAATGTATGGAGTACGTGCACTGATGAGTCATCACTTGATAAATGAATGAGATAGTGAGACAATAATGCTTACAAAGAAATCCATAAATATGGCAGATGTGTGAAATCTTCACTTGGCAAATGCAGCTATATGTTCAATATATAGAGCATAATAATATGATGTGTGACAGTTTTTTTGTGACCAGCTGTGTACATCTAATGCAAATAATTATGCATACCTATTTCCCCATTCCTGACAACACATGTACAATAATGCATTTTAAGTTTTTGTACTGTTTGTTTTTCCATTTTTTGTTATACATTTTGACTGTTTGAAAGTTAGACTAATAAACTCAAAATCGGCTTCTTTTTTGTTTCTCACCACAAACATCGGGGGGGGGGGGGGGGGGGGGGGGGGGGGGTAATCTAATGGTCCATCCACTCCTGGTCAAAAAGTGTGTGTGTTTGTGGGGGGGGGGGCTATATATCCCCATTCTCCCAGGATTTATGTCCATGTTGGGAGGGAAAATAGGAGGTAACTGATTGAGGGATTGTATTTGTTTGGTTTATTTCAGAAAATGAAGGCCAAGAAGACACTGAATCGTGGGATTGTGGGACGCCGTTTTGATGAATGTTTGTCTGTCATGCAGTCATCACCTCATTTCCCTCCTTTCATTATTCCATTTCATTCTTCTTCTATGTCCTGTGTTTGGTCTATTTCATCTTCCAGCAGGTTCACATCGTCCTCTCATCCAAATGCTCTGAGATTGGCACCTCCTCAGAGAAGTCGTCTGCTCGTGACTGCCGGGCAGTGCGCAAACCAGTTGGCACCAGACAAATGTGTGTATGTACTGGAACAAGTGACACCAAATTCACTTAGTTCTGGTACTGGGGCTCTCTTGCCTTGCAACTGTAGAAGCCAACAAAAAAGATGCAATGAGCTCAGCAAATTTAAACTCAGAAAATTTAAGCCCTGGAATTGTGAGCACAGAAATGTAAATCGAGAAATGTTTCAATTGAGTAATATTGACAAGGAGATACCACAGACCAGAGATGGAAGGACTCTAAATGATAAGCAGAGAAGAAGAGTGAGTATGCTGAGGAAGTGTAGAAACAAGCATGTGTCACAGAAGAGGAAAGGTAATCAGATTGCATTGAAAATGTTGAAGGCAAGTGGACAGACATGTTGTAGTAGGAGTCAGGTATTGGAGTCTGTTGTGGAGTATTATCAAGAGGCAAAGAAGGTTTCCAAACCAAATCGGAAGAAAATCAGAAGAAATGAGCGAAAACAAGCATTTCATAGATTGCGGAATGGTACGGTATTCGAATATCATATGAGCAAAGAAGAGAAAAGATGCCATGAAAAAAGGCAGAAAAATGTGCAAAGTAAAACTCGAAGATGTCTGAGTTATGTTATCAAGAACATGGGCAAGAAGGCAGGTGGTGAATGCAAAGAAGAACAATTGAGCACAAAGGGTTCGACTAAGAAATTAGAAAAAAGAAATCAGCATAAGCTAACCTCTAAGAAGAGTAAGAATTCACCAGCAGAAGCAAAGAGTGACACAAAGAAGTCAAATAAACAAAGTGTTCAGGAAATAAACAAGGTGAAAATTGTAGATCATTCAGTGAAGGATAAATGTGGTAGGCAATGTTGGTTGTGTGATGAGGTAATTGGTAAATATGAAAGAATTCTGACATGTGATACTTGCAACATATGGTACCATGTGAATTGTATGGGATTTGCAAATATTGAGCATTTGGCCACCAACTCAGTGTCATGGATGTGTTCTAAATGTGGACGATGTAATTACTGTGTTTCTTTCTTGTATGATCTTGGAATTCCTACAGATGAGAACGTATTTCAGATATTACTGACTGAAGTTGGTATTGATGAGGAATCGGTCAGGGTACATGGTGAGAATGTTTTGTGTACAGAAGGCATCAAAGAGATTGCAAAAAATGGAATTGAAGGTGAGCCTAAGAAAAGCAGAGATAATCTGCATGTAATTAGTGGCATCAGGAAGTTGAGAAATCCAGGCAAGAAACACTGTATAAAAGAACAAAGTGGAGGGTACTCATTACGTAGCAAAAAAAAGGCTAATAGTGTGGAGTGCAGTTCTAAAAATGAAGAGAAGGGAAATGAAGGTGTTGATGAAAATAAACCTATTCATTTATCTGATGCACAGACGAATAATGTAGAATATGTAAAGGAAGTTAAAGCACAGAAGGTTGGAAATGAAACGGACGGGACTCTAGAAACAGGAATGAAGTTACGATACACTCTTCGAAATAGGAAAGAACACATGTTGGTTATAAATGAAAAGGAAAATGAGGAGGGGAAATCAAAAAGGAAAGCTGAAGGAAATTGTTCGGGAGCTACAGGCAGTACAAAGAAACTCAGAATGTTGCCAAAAAGAAATAAATCATGCAAGACAAACAAATCTGATGAAGTGAAAAATAAAACGTGTGTATGTAAAAGAGCAAGGTGTTTCTGCACAAGCAATACAAAGAAGGAAGACATTTATGGTAGAGTTGTTCAAGGAAGTTTTCATCAAGGTGACTATAAATTTGCTGAGAATAGTGGCAAGCAGTGTGTTGCAAACAGTTTGTGTGCAGTACTGTACAGCAGAATTAAGAACTTGAAGCAATGGTGTTCTACTGATGTGGATGTTGTATTGAATACTGGAAATGAATTATATAGTTACTTAGCGCGTAGTTCTACAATGATGAATGAGTATTTGTTGATTAATGAGTTACCCGATGAAATAGATGTGTTTGATCAGCATTTCAATATGAAGTTTTATGAATCTGTGTCTGGTATGTTTGGAGGAGAAACAAATCTATCTGAATTCAATTTGATTCCATTGAGTTGTGCATTGGAGCAGACACTTCAGAAATATACTGCATGTTTCATATGTTTCAATGGGAATACATTTTCAGTAATTGCTCAAGATGGAATGTACTATATTTTTGATTCACATTCTAGAAATCACAATGGTTGGCAAGACTCTGATGGAAGAAGCTTGATGAAATGTGTAACTTCATGGCAAGGTGTGTATAAGTATTGTACTGAACTTGGAAGATCTATGAATCTGTCTGATACTGAGCAATTTGAAATTACAGGTGTTAATATATGGGTTAATGATGATCTTAGCATCTGTAGTCATGAAGACATTGACAATGGCAATAGTGCATGTACCAGAAGTAACACACACAGAATGGAAGCCAAATATTCAACCAAAGGAAATGCAAGTATACAGTTTGAAAAAACTTGTGGATCAAAAAGAAATACAGTACACATAGTTTCGTCAGATGCTGTACATGCCACAGATATTGATCAGGAAATTACTTGTAATGATAACAGTGATAATGACCTAGAAATCATAAAAGTTACTCAACCAGTCACTTTTAAATTTGTTCCATTAACTAATGAAAGTAAGATTGCATTGTGTCGGAAATTTGGTGTGACTAAAATGTGTCTTGATGCTGATAAGATTTCTAAGAGATGCGAAAAAATGGGATCACCTCACACCATAAGGAAAATTCAAGGTGATGGTAACTGTTTCTTTAGAGCAATTTCTTGTGCTATATCAGGAACTGAAGATAATCACATGCAACTCAGGATAGCAACTGTTAATTACTTGTTGGAAAATGCAGCTAAATTTCAGTGTTTCTTACGGGAAAATCACATGACGGTGGAAGACTATGTAATAAGAGAAAGAGTTTCTGATAGTGCTACATGGGCTACAGAGGTTGAAATCATGGTAATAGCACACATGTTGGGTGTAAATGTATTCACATTTGATGATGCTAATAAGTGGTATGTATTTTCTGGTACATGTGGTGATAGCGATGGACCATTAAGTTCAGCAGGTATTTATTTGTACCACAGGAGAAGAGTACATTATGATCTAGTTTTAAATGTTCATGAGTTAATTACAACTGTATCAGACATCAGTGAGCAGGAACCTGATTGTAACAAGGAGTGTGAGCTACAAAGTAGTAATGCATCTAAAGATAAGGACCAATATGATACTAAATCAAAAGTAGAAACATCAAAACATTCAACTTGTAAGAGACAAAAACATGTTAATGTGACATTGAAGCATCAGTTGGATAGAGAAAGAGCTAGAGAAAGGCGTCGGTTGAAAAAGGAAAGTAAAGATTCAGTAAATGATGTGAAAATGAAGAAAGCAAAGCATAGGATAATAGATAACAAAAGATATGCAAATGTGAATTACAGTGAATCAAAAAGATGTAGAAAGAAAGAGAAATATCACAAATCTGAGAAATACAGGCAACATGAAATTGAATATGGGAAAAAGAAGTACAGAGAGAATGCTGCCAATAAACAAAAAACAGCAAAGTTAAAATATCAAGGAAATGCTTTGTATAGGAAGGAAAAACTTGATTCTATCAAAATCAGGTACCATGAGAATGCTGCACACAGGCAAAAGAAAATTGACAATGCAAAGAATAAATATCATAAAAATGCCATTTATAGAAACAGGATGATCAAAGCTATAAAAAGAAAGTATTGTATAAATAGCTGTTTTAGAATGAAAGTGATTAATAATCAAAAATGCAAGTACCGTTGCAATGCACATTATCGTGAAGAAATGAAAAGGATGAATTTACAACGTTCAGTTAGAAAGAAAAACAAGGCACGTATTATGAGCAATGTTGCAAGGGATTGGAGGAACGAAGTATCAAAAGGACCAGAGTATGTCTGTGCAGTTTGTCATAAACTTCTGTTTCGGAAACAAGTCATCAAATGTAATACAAATAAATACAAGAATGTTGGTTGTATATCTGAGAAGTATTTACATATCTGTACATGCAATGAGGAGTGTGGCAACAAATGTGTTGTATCAGAATCAAGTAGGTCATGTCTGTGGGTATGCTATACATGTCACAGGAAATTACTTAGTAATAAAGTACCAGCAGAGGCAAATGTAAATAATTTAGCACTTGTAGACATTCCAGTTGAATTGAGTTGTTTGAACACTTTGGAGGAACATCTAATTGCAATTATTGTACCATTCATGAAGATGATAGCATTACCTAAAGGAGGACAGAATGCAGTTCATGGTCCAGTTGTATGTGTGCCATCAAATATAACAGACACGGTAACAGCATTGCCAAGGTGTGGAAATGATAATCAGTTGATTCGAGTGAAGCTGAAGAGAAAATTAACTTATAAAGGGTATTACCAGTATCAGTTTGTGAACAGGGAACATGTTGAAAGTGCATTAAGATACCTTAAGCAGTATAACACGTGGTATAGGGATATAGAAATTAGCAGTGAATGGGACAATCCTGTGTCTGAAGATCATGCAGATGAAATGGCGCACAATGAAAATGATGAAGCTGGTGAATCCGATGATACAAGTGATAGTGATGAGGAGACAGATGATGATCGCTTGCGTGGTATTCCACTTGATACATGTTTGCAACCAGCAGATATAGGACAGGAAGTTCTTGATCAATATTTTGATGATGTACTCTGTGTTGCACCATGTGAAGGAAATAGCCCAGTTAGAGTGTTAATGGAAGAAGGTAATGAGGCAAAATGTTTCCCAGCATTATTTCCAACAGGCAAACCTATATTCAGTGATGATCGTGATGTGAATATTACACTTTGTAGATATTTCCATAACAGACTAATGAATGCTGATAATAGATTTGCAAAGAGTACACAATATATTTTTTATGCTCAGTATTTGTCAGAGATTCAAAAAGTGATGTCAAGTGTTTCAATTGCATTGCGCCAAAGTTCAGGTAAAATGAATGATGGTGAGAGTGTTAATGCAAGCATGATTACAGACAGGGAACAATTAAGAAGCATTTTGAAATCGGACAGTGGATATAGATTCTTGAAACCAATCAGAGGTACACCCCCATATTGGCAATCAACTCAAAAAGATGTAATGGCGATGATTAGACAACTTGGAATACCAACATGGTTCTGCTCATTTTCAGCAGCTGATATGAGATGGCCTGAAGTCATTAATACAATACTCAGACAGCAAGGTGATTTTAGAGACATTGAAGATTTGGATTGGAATGAGAAATGTAATGTATTACGAAGTAACCCTGTGACTGTAGCCAGAATGTTTGACAAACGATTTCATACATTTCTGAAAGATGTCATAATGTCAAGAGCAGCACCTATTGGCAAAGTCAAGGACTATTTTTACAGAGTGGAATTTCAGCAGAGAGGATCTCCACATACACATTGTTTATTTTGGATTGAGAATGCACCAAAATTGGGAATTGACAGTGATGATGATGTTATAAAATTCATTGACACATACATCAGTTGCAAGTTGCCATCAAAGGAAGAAGATGAGGAACTGAATGAGATTGTGAGTCGTGTGCAGCAACATAGCAAAAGACATTCCAAGTCATGTAAAAAGAAAGGTACTGAATGCAGATTCAATTTTCCACGACCTCCTTCTAATAGAACATTTATCACTGAGCCAGATCCAATAGATGATGATAATGATAAAAACAGTGATGATAATGTTAGTAGCACTAAAGCTAAGGATGCCAAGGAATTATTGAAATCAGTGTGGAATGGAATACAAAATGAGGATAATCAAGATATGGCAACTTCCGAGTTATTTAAAAGTATTGGAATTACACAAGATGATTTTGAGAAAGCTAACAATGTTCTGAGCAGTAAAGCAAATATTGTGCTAAAGAGAGAACCACAAGATGTATGGGTTAATCTGTACAATCCTGATTTGATAAGATGCTGGAATGCAAACATGGACATTCAGTATATCAGTGATGCATATGCCTGTGTAGCTTATGTTGTGTCATACATGTCCAAAGCTGAACGTGAAATGGGACAATTGTTATCACATGCTCAAAGAGAAGCACAAAAAGGAAACTTAGATGCTAGACAGAGTATGAAGGAGCTTGGTTGTGTGTATCTACATAATCGTGAAATATCAGCTCAGGAAGCAGTGTTTCGTGCTTGCAGTCTTAGATTGAAAGAAGGATCCAGGAAAGTGGAGTTTATACCTGTTGGTGAAAACCCTGTCAGAATGAGCTTGCCATTGAGTGTTATTCAGAACAAATCTGAAGATGATGATGATGATATCTTCATGATTAATAAAGTTGATCGTTATAAAGCAAGACCAGATATTGATGAATTTAAAGAAATTTGCCTTGCTACATTTTGTTCAGAATACAGAGTTATTTATAATGCAAATACATCTAAAGAATGTAATGAAAGGAGACGATCACCAGTGTATGCACTTAAACATGGCTTGGGTTATATACAGAAACGTAGTCGAACTGATCCAGCAGTTATCAGATATCCCAGGTTTTCAGTGGCAAAGTGTTCTGAGAAGTACTATCATAGTATGTTGCAGCTGTTTCTTCCGTATCAAGTTGATGTTCAGTTGAAGCCACCACAGTTTGAGTCCTATGAACAATTTTATACAGATGGTGTTATTTGCTTTAATGATCAATTAAAACCTGTAATAAATATTGTTGAAAGTAATCGTTCAATGTATGAAGCAAATATTGAATCAATTGAAGAAGCAGAGAAATATCTGGAAAAGTTTGGTCCTCAAGAAGATGCATGGGCCTTGATTTGTCCTAAGAGTGAAGAAGATAGACTTGAATGTCAAGCAAAGCGTAAGCCAGTAATTGAAGATTCTGACAGTGAATGTGATATTCCTGATTTGAAAGCTGACAAAAAAGGAGATAAAATTTGTAATATTGAACCACATTCAGTTAAAGTATCCAAACAGGAAGCACTGAGTTTGCTGAGATCCTTGAATGTACAACAGAGACGGGTATTTAATAAGATCAGAGATTGGTGTTTGCAGAAAGTCAATGGTAAAAATCCTGAACCGTTTCATGTATTTCTAACAGGTGGAGCCGGAACTGGAAAGAGTCATTTGATAAAGTCAGTGTACTATGAAGCAACAAGGATTTTCAGAAGAATTGTGCAGAATCCAGACAATGTCTCAGTATTGCTTACTGCCCCAACAGGTGTTGCAGCATTTAATATTAATGGTGCTACAATTCATAGTGCATTGTCAATCACAACTGATTCTAGATTACCATATCAACCTCTTGGTGAAGAAAAGTTGAGTACTCTGCGTAATGTATTGCAAGATCTTCAGATTTTGATTGTAGATGAAATATCAATGGTTGATCACAAGATTCTTTGCTATATTCATGGACGAATACGTCAGATTAAGCAAACACGTAATCATACACCGTTTGCAAATGTCAGTATTTTAGCTGTTGGTGATTTTTATCAGTTGCCTCCAGTAAAGGGAAAGTCATTGTATCAGAGACAAGTCACAGCTGACCTATGGAATGATATCTTCCAGAAAGTAGAGTTAACAGAAATTATGAGACAAAAGGAAGATGTACAGTTTGCTGAAACATTGAACAGGCTACGTGTAAAAGAAAAGCAAAGGAAATTATCAGATGAAGATGTTGCCATGTTACAGGCTCGTGAAACTGGAGAGGATTGGGATGATGCATTACATATCTTTCCTTGCAACAAACAGGTCGATGAACACAATGTTAAGACATTGTTTGCAAAGTGTAGTGATTGTATATGTATTGAGGCAAAGGACTTTCAGAAGGATTCAAAAGGTGGTAAAATGAAACGACAAGTGAAAGCTGTAAGCAAATCAACATATACTAGCTTACCAAAATCATTGTGGCTTGGTGTTGGTGCAAGAGTGATGTTAACAAAGAACATTGATGTATCTGATGGACTAGTTAATGGAGTATTTGGCACTGTCTATGAAATAGTCATGTTAGTTGATAAATCTGGCCCGAAATGTGTAGAAATTAAGTTTGACAATAACAATGTTGGTTGTAAATTGAAAAATCAAATACCATCTTTGTCTATTGATAGAGGCACAGTACCTATTCAAATGGAAGAAGAAAGTATTGGTAAACAGTGTGTAAGACATCAGTTTCCATTGAAATTAGCATGGGCATGTACAGTCCACAAGGTACAAGGAATGACAACAGATAAAGCAGTTGTATGTCTTGAACGTACATTTTCACCAGGACAGGCGTATGTTGCTCTCAGTAGAGTCACTTCATTGAATGGTCTTGTGATAGAAAAGTTTGATGAAAAATACATTTATTGTAATAAAGCAGTACATGAGTCATTGAATAGTATGCCATCATTTATTAAAGAAGATAATTCTAGAATAAATATATCTAATGAAACTACTATTATGATGCATAATATCCAAGGCTTGAAGGAACATTATAGAGACTTAAAATGTAATATTGAATTTATGACATCTGATTTTATTTGTCTAACTGAGACATGGATTAATGAAGAGCTGTACACAGACACTGAATTGACTGAATTTAAGTGTTATCATCAATTAAGAAGTCTTTCATATGATAATTCAAGTCAATCTACTCTAACATTAAAGCAACAGAGTCATGGAGGTGTTGCTGTATATGGTAGAAGGAATAAAACATTCAGTAGGATAATCATGCCAGTACAGAATATAGAATATATTGCATTTCAAATAATTTCCAATATGTCATGTTTAGTTGTAATAATTTACAGACCAGTGTCTTATGCTATAAATGCCTTTATTACTAATTTAAAAGTTTTACTTGAAGAACTTCACAAAATATCCAACAAATGCATTATAATGGGTGATTTCAATGAAGATATTTTCAAACAGTGTTCACAAGTTGAGAAATTGATGGAAGATCATGGTTATAAGCAGTGTGTTACAAATGCAACTACAGAAAATGGAACATTAATTGACCATGTCTATGTCAGAAATTTGGATTCTGTCTGTGCTGTCATAAGTCCCACTTACTACAGTTATCATGAAGCAGTTAGTGTGAAATTCTGAAATTATTTCCACTAGTGAAGTTTTGTATACTATACTATTATCTTTACATATGATAATTAGCTTACGCTGCACACTATATGTGTACTGGTTAATTGTTTCAATACAAATATAAAGTGACATTTGCTTAATTTAAAAGAAGTCTATGAAATCAAATAAATGTTTAAAACTGCTTTTCAGGTTTAGAAAACTTTGATGAATTGTCAGCAATAATGAGCAAGATAACAGCTAGATTGATAGATGGGAAGTAACATGGGAGCAAGAGTAAGCAACTTAGCATATATTACAGGCAAAGTGAGAACCACCATGCTGAGTTGTAACCAGTCAATCACAAGTCAGATCACAAGCTACAGGGATTTAACAATGACAAAAGAATGCCTTTATCACAGTTCATTATCACAGTTCATTATCACAGAAATTATTTTGACTTGACTTGCGAAGTGACTTGTGGTGACTTGATTACAACTCTAGAAGTATGATAGCAAGCAAGGTTTTAAAGTAAGATTTCAGACGAGGTAGTATGCAAGATCTAAGATGATAGGATGCAACAATTGAGCAAAAAAAATTAATGGAAATAACATGTTAGAAAACATGCAGGATATCAGATTAACAAAAAAAACGTTAAGAAAGTACACAAGATAAATAGGCAAAAAAGTATGGAAAACAGACAGGCAAGAGATAGTATGTACATCTGAGGTAGCAAATAGATAGAAATAGATAATAACAAATACAAACTTTATTAATATGGAATTTTTGGTGTTGGATCATGTGCATGTAGAGTGTTTTTATAATGTGTGAATTAGGGTGGATTGGAATCCTATAACAAGGTGATAGTGGTCCTGATGTATGAGTTGGCCATTGAAATGTCATTTGCTTATTGATTTGGTAGATATATCAAAATGCATGCTATCAAAACATCAGCAAACAAAGTTAACCAAGATATAAGGCAAAATAAACGAGCAAGAATGTAGACAAGATATAAAGCAAAATAAACAGGCAAGAAAGAAGACAAGATATTTAGGCAAAATAAACGAGCAAAAATGTAGACAAGATATGAAGCAAAATAAACAGGCAAGAAAGAAGACGATATTTAGGCAAAATATACAGGCAAGAATGTAGACAAGATATGAAGCAAAATAAACAGGCAAGAAAGTAGGCAATATGTAAGGCAAAAACAAACAGACAAGAAATTAGTACAAAGATACATGTATAAGGTGGCAAGGTGAAATAAGCTGTTAGTAAAATGCTTTGTAGCATCTGTTGAGGATTATGCAATTGACAAAAATCGCAATTTTTGGAATACACGTTGTGGGCTTAATTGCCATAGTATCTATCTAGTTGGGGCCTTGATTCTAAATCTGGCTTCAGGTCCCATTATGGCACACCCTGTCAAAATGTCACTATGAGGAGTGGCGTGAGCTAGAGACTTTTATCCATTTCTCTTGTGCTGCTTTGAGATGTACCACCATATACTTCAATCAACTCTGCTTTGGCCCAGTCATCTTGATGGCTATGAAACAGTGAGCCAGTCTTCAGCTTACTTTGCCTGTATATTCCTTTGATGGCTTCTATCATGCCAGCTCGATAATAAACCTAGATGACTTCCACCAGACTTGTTGAATTCTATCTGCTTGGACCAAACTGGTTCAATGTGATCCCAAGATTGTTTTGACCAGACCGGTTTACTGCTCTTCCTAGATGGTTTGGACCAGACCATGCCAGTTCAGTGCTCTTCTTAGATGGTTTGGACCAGACCAGTTAGTGCTCTTGCATAATGATTGGGACCACACTGACGAAGTGCTCTTCCTAGATGGCTTAGACCAGACCAGTTCTGTACTCTTCCTAGATAGCTTGGACCAGATTAATTCAGTGCTCTTCCGAAATGACTGGGACCTCACTGGCTGAGTGTTCTTCCTAGATGGCTTGGACCAGATCAGTTTAGTTCAGTGCTCTTACTAGATGATTTGGACCAGACCAGTTCAGTGCTGTTCCTAGATGGCTTGGACCAGACCAGTTCACTGCTCTTCCTAGATGGTTTGGACCACACCAGTTCAGTGCTCTTCTTAGATGGTTTGGACCAGACCAGTTCAGTGCTCTTCCTAGATGGTTTGAACCAGACCAGTTAGTGCTCTTCCATAATGACTGGGACCAAACTGGCTGAGTGCTCTTCCTAGATGGTTTGGATCAGACCGGTTCAGTGCTCTTCCTAGATGCCTTGGAACAGATTGCTTTGGTGTTCCTCCTACATGGCTTGGACCAAACAAGTTCACTGCTCTTCATTAATGGCTTGGACCAGAGCGGTTCAGTGCTCTTCCTAAATAACTTGGACCAGATTAATTCAGTGCTCTTCCGAAATGACTGAAACCACACTGGCTGAGTGCTCTTCCTAGATGGCTTGGACCAGATCAGTTCAGTTTAGTGCTCTTCCTAGATGGCTTGGACCAGACCAGTTAGTGCTCTTCTAAAATGACTGGGGCCACACTGGCTGAGTGCTCTTCCTAGATGGTTTGGATCAGACCGGTTCAGTGCTCTTCCTAGATGCCTTGGACCAGATTGCTTCGGTGTTCCTCCTACATGGCTTGGACCAAACAAGTTCACTGCTCTTCATTGATGGCTTGGACCAGAGCGGTTCAGTGCTCTTCCTCGATAGCTTGAACCAGACCAGTTCAGTCCTCTGCCTAGAATTGGACCAGACTAGTTTAGTGCTCTTCCTAAATAACTGAGACCAGACAGGTTCACTGCTTTTTGTACATGGCTTGAACCAGACTGCTTCAGTGCTTGGATCAGACTGGTTTAATGCACTTCCTAAATAACTGGGACCAGATCCAGTTCACTGCTCTTCCTAGATGACTTGGACCAGACCAGTTCAATGCTCTTTCTAGATCGGTGATCTGCTTTAGAAAGGTACAATAGAATTGAATTTGATTTGTAAATTTTCTACCTATTCCTTACAAATTTTAGATGGACAAATTACATTACAATAGACTGTTAGTGACAGATTGTCCGAAGAGTGCAGAACAAATTTTCATCTTTTTTCCCACTGCTTATTACGGTCTTAGCCCCAAGTCAGAGAATTTGTTTGTAAAAATTGTATTTTCATGATTTACCGGTACCACTTTTCATCTGCCCAAATGTGAAATAGAAAAATTGGGAAATTGGGATCTTGTACGCCTACTTTTTAAAAGATTGCCTGCACCTTGTATAAAGTCAGTTAAAATAATCATACAATAGTTGTAGTTTTGGTTTAGTGTGTAGTAGTTCTCTAGACATATACATATGTATTGTCTTAAAAAAGGTAAGATTGTACCCACAAAGGTATATGAAGTCTATTAAACTACTAACGATGTACAGTACATTGGATGAACCATGACATTTTAAACCATGAAAATTACTCATTTTTTTGTGTTTAATGTTTTTCATTACTGCAGTTAACAACTACCAATTGCTGCCATCCATATGAAATCAGCTGGGCTATGAGGTCATCATTTACTTCCTATTGTCGTCTTTGCTGTAGTCATCACACGATGCTTCTCTACTTTGCATGTAGCTCTGTGTCATCCTTTCAAGGTGTCAGTAGCTGGCCACTTGTAAGGTGAGTACTTAGGTGTATTTTCTTAATGTGATGAAACTGTGATGCTTTGCATTTGATAACTGGAAAGCAACATGGGCAATTCTACAGTAAAACATCATGGCTCTTTTTAATATCGTTATCATTTGACACGTAAATACTAAAAGAATAAACTAAGTGTCAAATGACAGAGGAGTGAAAGTGGCTCTTCACTCAGTGATATTTCAACTCTACTTAATTGGATCAACTATGTCTTTTCAACAAAAACAATTTGTTTGCAGGAAAATGGTAGTTTTGCTTGTAATTGTACAAAAGTTTATGTCAGTCTCGGCCTCACTTACAAGTGACTCGTAGATTGTTTTTTAACAGTTTTCTGTTAGATATATATAAACATTATTAGAAAAATGTATTTACAGTACATACAACTAGTACATACAATTTTGTATGACTTCTTTTTTACCACTAATCCAGCGATGTAATTGTGTTACAGTCCTCGTGTAATTCTATTACCAGCATGAGTCTGATAAAATGTCAGTTTCTACAAAAATAAATAGATTTTCAGATCACTTTAATTAGTAATTGTGTAATTAATAAAATAGTTGCAAAAGCATTTTTGTTTGCATAACGAAATTGTTGAGTTTAGCTTTATCATACCATGGATGACCACCTAGCATAAAACATCTTTTGATATGATGCTAACTCTTTGTTTTTTACATAATTTTGTTACCGGAGAATTGCCCACATGCTTGATAGTGTCACTAACTGTTCAATACAATACAGATCTGTAATTGCCTTCTTACTTGTTGAGATGCTGAATTACTTTGTCTCAGGATCACATCTTAGATGTTGACATCCTGACATAATTTTACTTAGGATGACGATATTTTCAGATAATTTACTTGGGAGATGATGACATTGTAAACTATGATGTCATTATCCCATTGATAATAACATTTTCAATGTAAGATGTCGTGATCGTGATATATTGTCATCATAATTAATTTTCTTAAAAAGTCTTAGTATCCTTTTAACAGGATGTTGTCATTCCTGAATGCATTTTCTCAGTCCGTGACAAATAGTGTGTGCAAGAAAACATCTTTCAAATATGACATTTCAACAGGATCTCAACATTCACTTTGTTTCATTTAATAATATCAAGCAAGGTATAATGCATAACATAGCTAAGGTACAAGTAAAACACTCATAGTGTGATGCAAACATTGTCATATGATTTTATTCACACACATACACATTCTAATTATGTGATTCCTTTATTCTGTATCTTCTGTATCTTCTGTAGCAAGTCCTCATCTCGGCATCAAGGCAAAGAGGATCTACTTTAGCTTCTGAGTGCAGAACTTTTATTTGAGTCTTCATTTCAATTTCAAGGTGAAGGGAATCTACTTTATCTGCTCAAATCAGAACTTTGATTTGATAATACTGGACAATTATGACTATAGTGAGTCTTCATTTCAACCTCAAGGTAAAGGGGATGTACTTTATCTTCTCAGAGCAGAACATTGATTTGATAGCACCTGGCATGATGACTGTAGCAAGTCATCATTTCAACTTCAACTTCTAGGTGAAGGTGATGTACTTTACCTTCTCAAAGCAGAACTTTGATTTGATAGCAACTGGCATGATGACTGTAGCAAGTCATCATTTCAACTTCAACTTCTAGGTGAAGGTGATGTACTTTACCTTCTCAAAGCAGAACTTTGATTTGATAACACTGGACAAATATGACTATAGTGAGTCTTCATTTCAACCTCAAGGTAAAGGGGGTGTACTTTATCTTCTCAGAGCAGAACATTGATTTGATAGCACCTGACATGATGACTGTAGCAAGTCATCATTTCAACTTCAACTTCTAGGAGAAGGTGATGTACTTTACCTTCTCAAAGCAGAACTTTGATTTGATAACACTGTACAATTATGACTGCAGTGAGTTTTTATTTCAACTTCAAGGTTAAGGATATCTACTTTACCTTCTTGGTACAGAACTTTGATTTGATAACATCTGGCATTATGACTACAGTGAGTCTTCATTTCAAATCGAAGGCAAAAGGATCTACTTTATGTTCTATCTTTATTTTGATTTAATTGCACCAGACACTGGGCATTATGATTACATTTCAAAGACAAATAATTATATATGTCTCTTTAAACTTTTACAAAAATTAGACGGGAGCAGTTTCCATAACATTTATTATTAAAATAAATTGGTTCTGAAAAATAGATGTCTTTATGGTTATCCATGACAGCTTCACTTACATAAAGTACCCTTTCCTAGGGGAACCATTGAAGGGCACTTTATATAATTCCATTTTACGGGATTATTTTAAATGTAGGAACATTACTGTTTAGTTTTTGAAACAGTCCTTTTCGTTTGAAGAACAAAAAATGTTTCTATCACCGCCGCCCCCATTCCCCTATCCCCAAAAACATAAAGAAGTAAAAACAAATTTTAAAATTGATAGACATTACAAAATATGGACACCCTGTCTTTACACATGATTTTAATACAGAAGAAAATGTGTTCGTAATTTTAACAAAAAGTTATTAAAATCTTTCAAGCAATCCAATTTTTGACACACACATTTGTGGTTAGTGTGAAATTGTGAAAGTTTAGGTCACTTTTTGGTGCATACGCACTGTAAGCCATTTTTCTTTCTTTGTTTACACAGTGTGTATGAAGTATCGGAAGATACAATATATAGCATTTTTATACCGACTGAGTCTTCACATAATCATTTCTGATCGTGCATGTGAACTTAAAAAGAATGCTTTTGTATAATTCTTTTCGGGGAGAGGTTGTTGGTAATATCCAGCTCAACACTGATTCATGTGGAGTTACATATATTTGCCTAATTAAAATCGAGTTTCAGTGAAGAGTTTGATTTTTGAAGTTCAAAATGAGTTGATTAAGTTAGTGAATACTTCCATGAAAAAGCTATTTTGTATTATCAAATTACAAGTTAGAGATTTGTTTATTTAACAATGAGATTACTTTTAGTCAAGGTCCTATTTCGGATATACCTACCTAAGTCATGGCAATGACTGAAATGCTCTCAGCATATAAAGGATAGGCTGTACTGATTTGTTTAATGACTTTAATTGGTTGCATTACAGAGGGAACTTTATCTTTTCTTTACTTTCTCATCAAAAAATATATCTTCTACATTCAGTGTTTTAGCTGTTTTACATTGAATAACATTTGTATATTTTCGAATAACTCTTAAAATCTTGTTACTTCTCAACAAATTCACACAAAAGTTGACAGTCCAAACCAAATGTACGTATGTATCAAGTGATTTTCTACAATAAGAACTGATGAAATGCAAGAAGTTGCATGAAGAACTGAATTAAAGTTTTTGTTTTGTAAATTTGACATCATTTGTTTAAAATCTTTCTGAACGCCCCTTAGTCCCATGGAAATGCTGTTCAGCTCAGTGTTGCAATACATTTTATTGAGGTCATGATATTCAAAGACATCTTGAAAATAGTAAATTTCCGTATGTTTTAAATTTTCTGACATTACAAAATAATGTACAATGTGTACCTTTAGCACTTCCCACCAAAGACCCCCTTCTTAAATCTTATTCCAGCCTATACTACTTTGTATGTTTTCTTGTAAATTTGAGAGAGGTTAACAGCCTGAAGTTGTCATTTTTAACTGCCACATAATTTGCAAGGGGGAGGGGCATTATCATGATTTGCTAGGGAGGCACACAGAGGAAAACAAAACAATCGTCTGAACTTTTTGGAACAAGTACACGCATTCTTCTTCCTAGTTGTGGGGACATACATTGTTTGTACGATAGATGTCGGGATCAAAAAACGTGGGGGGTCAATAACTCGGTTCAACAACTTCACAACAACGCGGTCCCTGCCAGGGCAATATCTCAAATGTGTGTGGGTACTTCACTGCCTGTGTTCCTTATTTTATTTGTTTTGACCAATTAAAATAAACATTATTATATTTTGATTTCACAATTTTTTTATTTCTTGACTTTCTCCATGTTCAAAACGTTTGGGTACGTTTATCTAAGAAGTGCAAAATGTTACATTTTTTTTTAAGAACCCGGCGAACGTAGTAGATAATTGTTCAGGGCGAGTGGGGGCGCTATACAATAAAACGTTGTTAGTAGTGGATACAAAACAAAACTCGAGAACACGCGATTCTTTCGCGCGATCATACTTCATAAAACCTCGATGAACAGTGTCCCTGTGATCATTTATGTCTAATCATTATTCACCATAGGCTAGAAACAACCTGTGTCGAGCAGTTTTGTACACGATTCTTTAATTGTTCTTTTGATGAATCATCACACCCTGCATTTTATGTTATGTAAAGTTTTGATAAGAGCATCACTTTGTATTTCTATAGTTCTCATTTCCGAACGACCCTACTTTTGGCTCCCGACTGAGGAAAAAAAATGTTTTTATGCCGCTGACCATGTCTAAAATTAATTACCAAAAAAATAGAAATAAAAGACAATATTTCCAAGACAATAATGTTCAATATTACGTACCAGCTGTACAAAATGGGATTATTTTTTTATTTATTTAAAATTGTGGAAATAAAAGTTAATTCAGAGCAAGACAGTCATATCATACATTGAACACTTTGCATCATTTTATTTAGCCTGATGTACGTTAAACAAATAATTTTACCCCCGATTTTTATTTTTTGTCGACCTATCAACCCTCCTTCAAGGCCCAAAAAATATGAGAACCAAGGAAATAAAAAGGGACGCCCTTATCACATGCTCGGTGTTTAGGCGCATATCTTAAGGTAACTGAGATTAAAAAACATTGAACGAAAATTTCTGCAAAAAAAAACCCACGGGAAAAACGTTTTGGGTTGTTACACTTTTAAAAGTTGTTTCTCTGATATGAATAAACACTGCCATAAACTACTCGCAAATGAGAAGAGTTAGGAGCGATTGACATTTGAATCATAGTATAATATTTATTAGGCACTTTAGAAATTTGTACTTTTTGTGGGCAATCTAAATTTAATAATATCAACACATCAGAGATTGGGTTGCTTGCCCAGGCCGACGTGGCGACATAGACGCATAATTATCCATTCGTGATTAATATAGGAAAATGTCATCACTAAGAAGTGCAACAAATCATTTCAACGATCAAGAATGATCACACTTTTAACAAACTTTTTTGAACAATCTAACTGAAATGCGTGTCTGGGCTTGAATCCGGCATTGGGATGCATTCGTTTTATCCTACGAGACCAAAGTTATTACATAAACTGAGGATCATGAACCATTATACAAATCACAAGCACACATTACATAGCACTCACTTTGAATAAACAACGAATATTAACAAAATCTTCCATCATTATCAATTATGTCTTTCCGTATTCCAATTCAAGATCACTCTGGAGGTAATTACCTTGTGACTAGCAAACAATTTCTTATCTTTGTCCCTTTTTATTCAAACTGAACAAATAATGTAAAATATTTCAACAAAATAACTAAGTAATAATTAACTTTTACTCTACTTTAATTCATACGCAAGGTTGCAAACGTGACAAACTGAAGTGGAAGCAAATTAATGCTCCGTTATATAGTTCGCATCCGACTCCGTTTGATTTGAAACAGGGCCCCGTTAATGTTGAATTGCGCCCTCTGTTGACGTATTAATTAATAAATAAAATTGAGCTAATAAAAACAGGGCCCCGTTAATGTTGAATTGCGCCCTCTGTTGACGTATTAATTAATAAAATGGAGCTAATATTTTATTTTATCACTAGTACAATATGTAGTCGACAACAACGCGTCACAAAAAATACTCTTCTAACAAAAAATAAACAACCATTAGTCTGAAAACCATTATTGAAACTGTCAAAACATTGTGACCCCCAAAACAAGGTATTTTGGGCTGGAATTGATTAAAAAAATCAGCTATAAAGACGTCACTTCGCATTTTACCATAAAGTAAAATTGTAATAGTTTTTGTATTTTTTGTGACGTCATAGTGGCATCACTACATTTCTGTTTACATATAAACATATTTGCAATCTACACTGTTTAAACACTGTTCAAACTTTTTAAAGTGCCCTGCTTAACCATGTCCCTGTTTAAACAGGGCACATGAACAACCCGGGTTGTTTAAACAACTTTTTAAACAGCGTCTAACAGTGTAACCAAAATTTTACAAGAGGAAACAATTATGTTGCTGCTTTCGGTCTTGAGATATGGCATTTACAAAATATAGATTTTGGACTTTGACTTTGGAGTGAGTACGTCAAGTGAGACGTGTTGACCGCATCCCCATCTGTATAGAAACAAACGTTTACCCGGAGTTCGGTAGATATTGCACTTTGAAAATAGCACCTTTAAGCTGACGTCACATGACACGTGATGACGTCATCATGACGTCACGTTTCGGCATATATTTTCAGCTTAGGGTCTCTGTTTGTGTTAAGCCTGATTAAGATCTGATGTTCTTTAGTGACCAAAGTGGCTCTTACAAAATTCGTGTAAAAAGTCCACGGGATTTGGGATGAACTAAACAAATCATAGAAAATCAGCCGATGACGTCATCATGACGTCACCTCGGATTTAACATGCTAGTAGCACTATCTACCTGCCCACTAATTTGTATGACAATCGGACCTACCCTTATATGTGTTTAAAAAAAGCATATTTTTGATGACGTCATGATGACGTCACACATTTTTCACATTTATGTGAAAGAATATAGGAGCTAACAAAGCTATTACAAAAAGAATTTTGAATTTAGCATGTTCTGTTGATGAGATATGGCTTTAAGAAACTTTGAAGTTCAAAAACTTAAAAATTACTATAAAATCGTATGATGACGTCACCATGACGTCACCTCAATTTTCATATATAACACGAGCTAGCCTACCAACATACCAGGTTTAAAGGAAATCGGACCTACCGTTCTCTAGATATGGGCCCTTGAAAAACGCACTTTTAAGATGACGTCACGTGACACGTGATGACGTCATCATGACGTCACTCTTCGACATGCAATTTCAGCATAGGGTCTATGTTTGAGGTAAGTTTGGTTAAGATCTGAGGTTTTTTAAGACCTAAAGTGCCGCCGACAAAATTCGTGTGCAAAGTCTATGGGATTTTGGTCGGAACTAAAAGAAGAAAAACTAGACATCTTGCGTCTCTTGCCAACAGACGCAGGGCTTTTCCGTTTTTCTGTTATATTAAGCACAAAGCTCCATCACTTCTATGTCTTTTGCTACTTCAAACTTGACCTTTAAGCGTGACGCCATCCTGACTTCTTTCTTGGTCATGTAATTTCCATTATAGGATATATATGACAAACTTGTTTAAGACCTTAGGCTGTTATGTGGCGCAAGTCCCGGTTAGAAATTACATAAAAAATTAAAAAAACCTAACAATCAACATAAAATCGTAGGATAGCGTCGTCATGACGTCACATATTCGGAACGTGGTCTTGGCTTGTGTCAAGATTGCAGTCAATCTGATCAATGACAGTTTAAAAAAATTGAAAAAAATGAAAAAATTCCTACAAAATCAGCCAATCACGTCACTTCAGATTTTACAAATTTTCATAACGATCCACTTACTCTCATGTGTTTTTTAAAAGGGCATTTTGATGACGTCAGGATGATGTTACACATTTTAACATACATAACTCTGACCTAATGAATTGATTACAAAAAGGAATTTCGAATTTATTATATTCTGTTAATGAGATATGGCTTAAAATTTCAAAACCTTAAAAAAATATACAAATAATTTGATGGTCATCATGACTAAAAAATTAACAGAAAATCAGCCGATGACGTCATCATGACGTCACCTCGGATTTTACATGCTAGTATCACTATCTACTTACCCACCAATTTTTATGACGCTCGGACCAACCCTTATATGTGTTTCAAAAAGCCTATTTTTGATGACGTAATGATGACGTCACACAATTTTCACATTTATGTAAAGGAATATAGGAGCTAACAAAGCTATTACAAAAAGAATTTTGAATTTAGCATGTTCTGTTGGTGAGATATGGCTTTAAGAAACTTTGAAGTTCAAAAACTTAAAAATTACTATAAAATCGTATGATGACGTCATCATGACGTCATGTCAATTTTCATCTATAAACCTGCTGGCCTACTTAGATATTACATTTCAACTTAATCGAGCTTGTACTTTTGTAGATATGGCTTCAAAAACTGCCCCTTTAAGATGACGTCACGTGACATGTGATGACATCATGATAATGTCATGTCAATTTTCAGCTATAAACCTACTGGGCTACCTAGATATTACTTTTCAACTTAATCGAACTTGTAATTTTGTATATATATGGCTTCAAAAACTGCCCCTTTAAGATGACGTCACGTGACATGTGATGACGTCATCATAACGTCAATTCAATTTTTATCTATAAACCTACTGGGCTACCTAGATATTACTTTTGAACTTAATCGGACTTGTGCTTTTGTAGACATATGGCTTCAAAAACTGCCCCTTTAAGATGACGTCACGTGACATGTGATGACATCAATTATGATAATGTCATGTCAATTTTCAGCTATAAACCTACTGGGCTACCTAGATATTACTTTTCAACTTAATCGAATTTGTACTTTTGTAGATATATGGCTTCAAAAACTGCCCCTTTAAGATGACGTCACGTGGCATGTCATGACGTCATCAAGAGGTAAAAGTTCGGCACACATTGTGAGCAGTTAGTCTAAGTGTCTGCCAAGTTTAAAAGTACCCAAAGTGCCGGTAAGAAAGAAAATGTGTACAAATGCTATAGGCAATAATCTAGCGAGTGCCCCTTTAAGATGACACCACGTGACATGTTATGACTTGATCATAACGTCATGTCAATTTTCATCTATAACACCAGGTGGCATACCTTACGTTCCAACTGAATCGGACTTGTACTTTTGTAGATATATGGCTTCGAAAAATGCCCCTTTAAGATGACGTCACGTGACATGTGATGACGTCATCAGGACGTAAAAGTTCGGCACACATTGTGAGCAGTTGGGGTAAGTGTCTGCCAAGTTTAAAAGTAGCCAATGTGGCCGGTAAGAAAGTAAACGTTTACAAATGCTATGGGCAATATTCTATCGACTTGAAAAAAGAATTTTTTTATGACGTCATCATGACGTCACACAATTTTCGCTTTTTAGGGCATATCTTTGAGACATACCAAAGCTATAACAAAAAGAATTTTGAAAATATCTTGTTTTGTTCGCTAGATATAGTGAAAAGAATGTTACGATTTTAATACTTCAAAAATTCAGCGACTTGAAAAAAGACTAGAAATCAACCCCTTTTATAAACAGCAAGCTCATAATAGCCATGGTTATCAGCCCGTCCCAGAATTCCTTTGTGTTATATTGAATTTGGTCTAAATTTTGAAATGGCTGTTATTTCTTACTTGAGTGAGCCACGATCATGAAATTTTGGAATTGGGTACAGAAAAATACAATGTATACATTTTTGTAATCAGATTGACCCTTACATGCGTTTTAAAAAAAAAATATTGTTGATGACGTCATCATGACGTCACACAATTTTCGCTTTTTAGGGCATATCTTTGAGACATACCAAAGCTATAAGAAAAAGAATTTTGAAAATATCTTGTTTTGTTCGCTAGATATATTTAAAAGAATGTTACGATTTTAAAAATTCAAAAATTCAGTGACTTGAAAAAAGACTAGAAATCAACCCCTTTTATAAACAGCAAGCTCATAATAGCCATGGTTATCAGCCCGTCCCAGAATTCCTTTGTGTTATATTGAATTTGGTCTAAATTTTGAAATGGCTGTCATTTCTTACTTGAGTGAGCCACGATCATGAAATTTTGGAATTGGGTACAGGAAAATTCAATATATACATTTTTGTAATCGGATTGACCCTTACATGCGTTAACAAAAAAACACATTTTTGATGACGTCATCATGACGTCACACAATTTTCGCAATTTAGGGCATATCTTTGAGACATACCAAAGCTATAAGAAAAAGAATTTTGAAAATATCTTGTTTTGTTCGCTAGATATATTTAAAAGAATGTTACGATTTTAAAAATTCAAAAATTCATAAAAAATCACGTGATGACGTCATCACGACGTCACTCTACGACATACAATTTCAGCTTAGGGTCTATGTTTGATGTAAGTTTGGTTAGGTTCTGAGGTTTTTTAAGACCTAAAGTGCCGCCGACAAAATTCGTGTACAAAGTCTATGGGATTTTGGTCAGAACTAAAAGAAGAAGAAGAAAAAAAAAAACTAGACATCTTGCGTCTCTTGCAAACAGACGCAGGGCTTTTCCGTTTTTCTGTTATATTAAGCACAAAGCTCCATCACTTCTATGTCTTTTGCTTCTTCAAACTTGACCTTTAAGCGTGACGCCATCCTGACTTCTTTCTTGGTCATGTAATTTCCATTATAGGATATATATGACAAACTTGTTTAAGACCTTAGGCTGTTATGTGGCGCAAGTCCCGGTTAGAAATTACATAAAAAAATTTAAAAACCTAACAATCAACATAAAATCGTAGGATAGCGTCGTCATGACGTCACATATTCGGAACGTGGTCTTGGCTTGTGTCAAGATTGCAGTCAATCTGATCAATGACAGTTTAAAAAAATTGAAAAAAATGAAAAATTCCTACAAAATCAGCCAATCACGTCACTTCAGATTTTACAAATTTTCATAACGATCCACTTACTCTCATGTGTTTTTTAAAAGGGCATTTTGATGACGTCAGGATGATGTTACACATTTTAACATACATAACTCTGACCTAATGAATTGATTACAAAAAGGAATTTCGAATTTATTATATTCTGTTAATGAGATATGGCTTAAAATTTCAAAACCTTAAAAAAAATATACAAATAATTTGATGGTCATCATGACTAAAAAATTAACAGAAAATCAGCCGATGACGTCATCATGACGTCACCTCGGATTTTACATGCTAGTATCACTATCTACTTACCCACCAATTTTTATGACGCTCGGACCAACCCTTATATGTGTTTCAAAAAGCCTATTTTTGATGACGTAATGATGACGTCACACAATTTTCACATTTATGTAAAGGAATATAGGAGCTAACAAAGCTATAACAAAAAGAATTTTGAAAATATCTTGTTTTGTTCGCTAGATATAGTGAAAAGAATGTTACGATTATAAAACTTCAAGAATTCAGCGACTTGAAAAAAGACTACAAATCAACCCCTTTTATAAACAGCATGCACATTTAAGCCATGGTTATCAGCCCTTCCCAGAATTCCTTTGTGTTATATTGAATTTGGTCTACATTTTGAAATGGCTCCTATTTCTTACTTGAGTGAGCCACGATCATGAAATTTTGGAATTGGGTACAGGAAAATTCAATGTATACATTTTTGTAATCAGATTGACCCTTACATGCGTTTTAAAAAAAAAATATTGTTGATGACGTCATCATGACGTCACACAATTTTCGCCATTTAGGGCATATCTTTGAGACATACCAAAGCTGTAACAAAAAGAATTTTGAAAATATCTTGTTTTGTTCGCTAGATATATTGAAAAGAATGTTACGATTTTAATACTTCAAAAATTCAGCGACTTGAAAAAAGACTAGAAATCAACCCCTTTTATAAACAGCAAGCTCATAATAGCCATGGTTATCAGCCCGTCCCAGAATTCCTTTGTGTTATATTGAATTTGGTCTAAATTTTGAAATGGCTGTTATTTCTTACTTGAGTGAGCCACGTTCATGAAATTTTGGAATTGGGTACAGAAAAATACAATGTATACATTTTTGTAATCAGATTGACCCTTACATGCGTTTTAAAAAAAAAATATTGTTGATGACGTCATCATGACGTCACACAATTTTCGCCATTTAGGGCATATCTTTGAGACATACCAAAGCTGTAACAAAAATAATTTTGAAAATATCTTGTTTTGTTCGCTAGATATATTGAAAAGAATGTTACGATTTTAAAACTTCAAAAATTCAGCGACTTGAAAAAAGACTAGAAATCAACCCCTTTTATAAACAGCAAGCTCATAATAGCCATGGTTATCAGCCCGTCCCAGAATTCCTTTGTGTTATATTGAATTTGGTCTAAATTTTGAAATGGCTGTCATTTCTTACTTGAGTGAGCCACGATCATGAAATTTTGGAATTGGGTACAGGAAAATTCAATATATACATTTTTGTAATCGGATTGACCCTTACATGCGTTAACAAAAAAACACATTTTTGATGACGTCATCATGACGTCACACAATTTTCGCAATTTAGGGCATATCTTTGAGACATACCAAAGCTATAACAAAAAGAATTTTGAAATTATCTTGTTTTGTTCGCTAGATATATTTAAAAGAATGTTACGATTTTAAAAATTCAAAAATTCATAAAAAATCACGTGATGACGTCATCACGACGTCACTCTACGACATACAATTTCAGCTTAGGGTCTATGTTTGATGTAAGTTTGGTTAGGTTCTGACGTTTTTTAAGACCTAAAGTGCCGCCGACAAAATTCGTGTACAAAGTCTATGGGATTTTGGTCAGAACTAAAAGAAGAAAAAAAAAAAAAATCAGTACAAAAACAAAGCCTTTTCCGAAGGATTTCGGAAAAGCCAAAAATCAGAACAAAAACAAAGCCTTTTCCGAAGGATTTCGGAAAAGCCAACTAGACATCTTGCGTCTCTTGCCAACAGACACAGGGCTTTTCCGTTTTCTGTTATATTAAGCACAAAGCTCCATCACTTCTATGTCTTTTGCTACTTCAAACTTGACCTTTAAGCGTGACGCCATCCTGACTTCTTTCTTGGTCATGTAATTTCCATTATAGGATATATATGACAAACTTGTTTAAGACCTTAGGCTGTTATGTGGCGCAAGTCCCGGTTAGAAATTACATAAAAAATTTAAAAAACCTAACAATCAACATAAAATCGTAGGATAGCGTCGTCATGACGTCACATATTCGGAACGTGGTCTTGGCTTGTGTCAAGATTGCAGTCAATCTGATCAATGACAGTTAAAAAAAATTGAAAAAAATGAAAAATTCCTACAAAATCAGCCAATCACGTCACTTCAGATTTTACAAATTTTCATAACGATCCACTTACTCTCATGTGTTTTTTAAAAGGGCATTTTGATGACGTCAGGATGATGTTACACATTTTAACATACATAACTCTGACCTAATGAATTGATTACAAAAAGGAATTTCGAATTTATTATATTCTGTTAATGAGATATGGCTTAAAATTTCAAAACCTTAAAAAAAATATACAAATAATGTGATGGTCATCATGATAAAAACATTAACAGAAAATCAGCCGATGACGTCATCATGACGTCACCTCGGATTTTACATGCTAGTATCACTATCTACTTACCCACCAATTTTTATGACGCTCGGACCAACCCTTATGTGTTTCAAAAAGCCTATTTTTGATGACGTAATGATGACGTCACACAATTTTCACATTTATGTAAAGAAATATCGGAGCTAACAAAGCTATTACAAAAAGAATTTTGAATTTAGCATGTTCTGTTGGTGAGATATGGCTTTAAGAAACTTTGAAGTTCAAAAACTTAAAAATTACTATAAAATCGTATGATGACGTCATCATGACGTCATGTCAATTTTCATCTATAAACCTGCTGGCCTACTTAGATATTACATTTCAACTTAATCGAGCTTGTACTTTTGTAGATATGGCTTCAAAAACTGCCCCTTTAAGATGACGTCACGTGACATGTGATGACATCATGATAATGTCATGTCAATTTTCAGCTATAAACCTACTGGGCTACCTAGATATTACTTTTCAACTTAATCGAACTTGTAATTTTGTATATATGTCGCTTCAAAAACTGCCCCTTTAAGATGACGTCACGTGACATGTGATGACGTCATCATAACGTCAATTCAATTTTTATCTATAAACCTACTGGGCTACCTAGATATTACTTTTGAACTTAATCGGACTTGTGCTTTTGTAGACATATGGCTTCAAAAACTGCCCCTTTAAGATGACGTCACGTGACATGTGATGACATCAATTATGATAATGTCATGTCAATTTTCAGCTATAAACCTACTGGGCTACCTAGATATTACTTTTCAACTTAATCGAATTTGTACTTTTGTAGATATATGGCTTCAAAAACTGCCCCTTTAAGATGACGTCACGTGGCATGTCAAGACGTCATCAAGAGGTAAAAGTTCGGCACACATTGTGAGCAGTTAGTCTAAGTGTCTGCCAAGTTTAAAAGTACCCAAAGTGCCGGTAAGAAAGAAAACGTGTACAAATGCTATAGGCAATAATCTAGCGAGTGCCCCTTTAAGATGACACCACGTGACATGTTATGACTTGATCATAACGTCATGTCAACTTTCATCTATAACACCAGGTGGCATACCTTACGTTCCAACTGAATCGGACTTGTACTTTTGTAGATATATGGCTTCGAAAAATGCCCCTTTAAGATGACGTCACGTGACATGTGATGACGTCATCAGGACGTAAAAGTTCGGCACACAATATGAGCAGTTGGGGTAAGTGTCTGCCAAGTTTAAAAGTAGCCAATGTGGCCGGTAAGAAAGTAAACGTTTACAAATGCTATGGGCAATATTCTATCGACTTGAAAAAAGAATTTTTTTATGACGTCATCATGACGTCACACAATTTTCGCTTTTTAGGGCATATCTTTGAGACATACCAAAGCTATAACAAAAAGAATTTTGAAAATATCTTGTTTTGTTCGCTAGATATAGTGAAAAGAATGTTACGATTTTAATACTTCAAAAATTCAGCGACTTGAAAAAAGACTAGAAATCAACCCCTTTTATAAACAGCAAGCTCATAATAGCCATGGTTATCAGCCCGTCCCAGAATTCCTTTGTGTTATATTGAATTTGGTCTAAATTTTGAAATGGCTGTTATTTCTTACTTGAGTGAGCCACGATCATGAAATTTTGGAATTGGGTACAGAAAAATACAATGTATACATTTTTGTAATCAGATTGACCCTTACATGCGTTTAAAAAAAAAAATATTGTTGATGACGTCATCATGACGTCACACAATTTTCGCTTTTTAGGGCATATCTTTGAGACATACCAAAGCTATAAGAAAAAGAATTTTGAAAATATCTTGTTTTGTTCGCTAGATATATTTAAAAGAATGTTACGATTTTAAAAATTCAAAAATTCAGTGACTTGAAAAAAGACTAGAAATCAACCCCTTTTATAAACAGCAAGCTCATAATAGCCATGGTTATCAGCCCGTCCCAGAATTCCTTTGTGTTATATTGAATTTGGTCTAAATTTTGAAATGGCTGTCATTTCTTACTTGAGTGAGCCACGATCATGAAATTTTGGAATTGGGTACAGGAAAATTCAATATATACATTTTTGTAATCGGATTGACCCTTACATGCGTTAACAAAAAAACACATTTTTGATGACGTCATCATGACGTCACACAATTTTCGCAATTTAGGGCATATCTTTGAGACATACCAAAGCTATAAGAAAAAGAATTTTGAAAATATCTTGTTTTGTTCGCTAGATATATTTAAAAGAATGTTACGATTTTAAAAATTCAAAAATTCATAAAAAATCACGTGATGACGTCATCACGACGTCACTCTACGACATACAATTTCAGCTTAGGGTCTATGTTTGATGTAAGTTTGGTTAGGTTCTGAGGTTTTTTAAGACCTAAAGTGCCGCCGACAAAATTCGTGTACAAAGTCTATGGGATTTTGGTCAGAACTAAAAGAAGAAGAAGAAAAAAAAAAAAAATCAGAACAAAAACAAAGCCTTTTCCGAAGGATTTCGGAAAAGCCAACTAGACATCTTGCGTCTCTTGCCAACAGACACAGGGCTTTTCCGTTTTCTGTTATATTAAGCACAAAGCTCCATCACTTCTATGTCTTTTGCTACTTCAAACTTGACCTTTAAGCGTGACGCCATCCTGACTTCTTTCTTGGTCATGTAATTTCCATTATAGGATATATATGACAAACTTGTTTAAGACCTTAGGCTGTTATGTGGCGCAAGTCCCGGTTAGAAATTACATAAAAAATTTAAAAAACCTAACAATCAACATAAAATCGTAGGATAGCGTCGTCATGACGTCACATATTCGGAACGTGGTCTTGGCTTGTGTCAAGATTGCAGTCAATCTGATCAATGACAGTTAAAAAAAATTGAAAAAAATGAAAAATTCCTACAAAATCAGCCAATCACGTCACTTCAGATTTTACAAATTTTCATAACGATCCACTTACTCTCATGTGTTTTTTAAAAGGGCATTTTGATGACGTCAGGATGATGTTACACATTTTAACATACATAACTCTGACCTAATGAATTGATTACAAAAAGGAATTTCGAATTTATTATATTCTGTTAATGAGATATGGCTTAAAATTTCAAAACCTTAAAAAAAATATACAAATAATGTGATGGTCATCATGATAAAAACATTAACAGAAAATCAGCCGATGACGTCATCATGACGTCACCTCGGATTTTACATGCTAGTATCACTATCTACTTACCCACCAATTTTTATGACGCTCGGACCAACCCTTATGTGTTTCAAAAAGCCTATTTTTGATGACGTAATGATGACGTCACACAATTTTCACATTTATGTAAAGAAATATCGGAGCTAACAAAGCTATTACAAAAAGAATTTTGAATTTAGCATGTTCTGTTGGTGAGATATGGCTTTAAGAAACTTTGAAGTTCAAAAACTTAAAAATTACTATAAAATCGTATGATGACGTCATCATGACGTCATGTCAATTTTCATCTATAAACCTGCTGGCCTACTTAGATATTACATTTCAACTTAATCGAGCTTGTACTTTTGTAGATATGGCTTCAAAAACTGCCCCTTTAAGATGACGTCACGTGACATGTGATGACATCATGATAATGTCATGTCAATTTTCAGCTATAAACCTACTGGGCTACCTAGATATTACTTTTCAACTTAATCGAACTTGTAATTTTGTATATATGTCGCTTCAAAAACTGCCCCTTTAAGATGACGTCACGTGACATGTGATGACGTCATCATAACGTCAATTCAATTTTTATCTATAAACCTACTGGGCTACCTAGATATTACTTTTGAACTTAATCGGACTTGTGCTTTTGTAGACATATGGCTTCAAAAACTGCCCCTTTAAGATGACGTCACGTGACATGTGATGACATCAATTATGATAATGTCATGTCAATTTTCAGCTATAAACCTACTGGGCTACCTAGATATTACTTTTCAACTTAATCGAATTTGTACTTTTGTAGATATATGGCTTCAAAAACTGCCCCTTTAAGATGACGTCACGTGGCATGTCAAGACGTCATCAAGAGGTAAAAGTTCGGCACACATTGTGAGCAGTTAGTCTAAGTGTCTGCCAAGTTTAAAAGTACCCAAAGTGCCGGTAAGAAAGAAAACGTGTACAAATGCTATAGGCAATAATCTAGCGAGTGCCCCTTTAAGATGACACCACGTGACATGTTATGACTTGATCATAACGTCATGTCAACTTTCATCTATAACACCAGGTGGCATACCTTACGTTCCAACTGAATCGGACTTGTACTTTTGTAGATATATGGCTTCGAAAAATGCCCCTTTAAGATGACGTCACGTGACATGTGATGACGTCATCAGGACGTAAAAGTTCGGCACACAATATGAGCAGTTGGGGTAAGTGTCTGCCAAGTTTAAAAGTAGCCAATGTGGCCGGTAAGAAAGTAAACGTTTACAAATGCTATGGGCAATATTCTATCGACTTGAAAAAAGAATTTTTTTATGACGTCATCATGACGTCACACAATTTTCGCTTTTTAGGCCATATCTTTGAGACATACCAAAGCTATAACAAAAAGAATTTTGAAAATATCTTGTTTTGTTCGCTAGATATAGTGAAAAGAATGTTACGATTATAAAACTTCAAGAATTCAGCGACTTGAAAAAAGACTACAAATCAACCCCTTTTATAAATAGCATGCACATAATAGCCATGGTTATCAGCCCGTCCCAGAATTCCTTTGTGTTATATTGAATTTGGTCTAAATTTTGAAATGCTGTCATTTCTTACTTGAGTGAGCCACGATCATGAAATTTTGGAATTGGGTACAGAAAAATACAATGTATACAGTTTTGTAATCAGATTGACCCTTACATGCGTTAAAAAAAAAAAATATTGTTGATGACGTCATCATGACGTCACACAATTTTCGCCATTTAGGGCATATCTTTGAGACATACCAAAGCTGTAACAAAAATAATTTTGAAAATATCTTGTTTTGTTCGCTAGATATATTGAAAAGAATGTTACGATTTTAAAACTTCAAAAATTCAGCGACTTGAAAAAAGACTAGAAATCAACCCCTTTTATAAACAGCAAGCTCATAATAGCCATGGTTATCAGCCCGTCCCAGAATTCCTTTGTGTTATATTGAATTTGGTCTAAATTTTGAAATGGCTGTCATTTCTTACTTGAGTGAGCCACGATCATGAAATTTTGGAATTGGGTACAGAAAAATACAATGTATACATTTTTGTAATCGGATTGACCCTTACATGCGTTAAAAAAACAACATATTTTTGATGACGTCATCATGACGTCACACAATTTTCGCCTTTTAGGGCATATCTTTGAGACATACCAAAGCTATAACAAAAAGAATTTTGAAAATATCTTGTTTTGTTCGCTAGATATATTGAAAAGAATGTTACGATTTTAATACTTCAAAAATTCAGCGACTTGAAAAAAGACTAGAAATCAACCCCTTTTATAAACAGCAAGCTCATAATAGCCATGGTTATCAGCCCGTCCCAGAATTCCTTTGTGTTATATTGAATTTGGTCTAAATTTTGAAATGGCTGTTATTTCTTACTTGAGTGAGCCACGATCATGAAATTTTGGAATTGGGTACAGAAAAATACAATGTATACATTTTTGTAATCAGATTGACCCTTACATGCGTTAAAAAAAAAAAAATTGTTGATGACGTCATCATGACGTCACACAATTTTCGCCATTTAGGGCATATCTTTGAGACATACCAAAGCTGTAACAAAAATAATTTTGAAAATATCTTGTTTTGTTCGCTAGATATATTGAAAAGAATGTTACGATTTTAAAACTTCAAAAATTCAGCGACTTGAAAAAAGACTAGAAATCAACCCCTTTTATAAACAGCAAGCTCATAATAGCCATGGTTATCAGCCCGTCCCAGAATTCCTTTGTGTTATATTGAATTTGGTCTAAATTTTGAAATGGCTGTCATTTCTTACTTGAGTGAGCCACGATCATGAAATTTTGGAATTGGGTACAGGAAAATTCAATATATACATTTTTGTAATCGGATTGACCCTTACATGCGTTAACAAAAAAAAAACATTTTTGATGACGTCATCATGACGTCACACAATTTTCGCAATTTAGGGCATATCTTTGAGACATACCAAAGCTATAAGAAAAAGAATTTTGAAAATATCTTGTTTTGTTCGCTAGATATATTTAAAAGAATGTTACGATTTTAAAAATTCAAAAATTCATAAAAAATCACGTGATGACGTCATCACGACGTCACTCTTCGACACACAATTTCAGCCTAGGGTCTATGTTTGAGGTAAGTTTGGTTATGATCTGAGGTTTTTTAGGACCTAAAGTGCCGCCGACAAAATTCGTGTGCAAAGTCTATGGGATTTTGGTCGGAACTAAAAGAAGAAAACAAAAAATCAGAACAAAAACAAGGCCTTTTCCGACGGAGTGTCGGAAAAGCCAAAAAAAATCAGAACAAAAACAAAGCCTTTTCCGAAAAATTTTCGGAAAAGCCAAAAAAATCAGAACAAAAACAAAGCCTTTTCCGAAGGATTTCGAAAAAGCCCAAAAAAAAAAAATCAGAACAAAAACAAAGCCTTTTCCGAAGGATTTCGGAAAAGCCAAAAAATTGACTTCTATGTCTGTTACAAGAACAGAACATAGGGCTTTTCCGGTTTTTTTATAACATCACTTGGAATTTTGCATACGTTGTTCACATTTATATTTAAGTATATGTCACCAAACAAACGTTTAAAACAAAAGAATTTCGACATTTGCATGTTCCGTGGAAGAGATATGGCTTCAAAGTTGGAAAATTTAAACAAAGCTATAAAATTGTATGATTATGTCATCGTGACGTCACATCTATTTTCATCTGTAATGCTAGTTGGCCTACCAGCATACCAAGAATGGATGCAATATTAAGTACAGTTCTCTAGATATAGGACCTTAACATATGCACCTTTAAGATGATGTCATGTGACCCATGATGACGTCATCACGACGGTACTTGTCAAAGCAAATATTTGCAACGTGGTCTTGGCCTATGTCAAGATTGAAGTCAATCTGATCAACGACAGTATACAATTTAAATAGCACAATGAAATTTGAAACATTTACAAATTCATAGAAAATTAACCAATGATGTTATGACGTCACCTCGGATTTTACATGCTAGTGGCACTGTCTACCTACTCACCAATTTTCATGACGATCAGACATACCCTTATATGTGTTTCAAAAAAGCACATTTTTGATGACGTCATAATGAAGTCACACATTTTTTACTCTAATGTGAAAGAATATAGAAGCTAACAAAGCTATTACAAAAAGAATTTTGAATTTAGCATGTTCTGTTTAAGGTTCAAAAACTTTGAAATTACTATAAAATTGTATGATGACGTCATCATGACGTCACGTAATTTTCATCTATAACACATGCCGGCCTACCCACGTAGGAACTTTGAAGTCAATCGGACCTACGGTTCTCTAGATATGGGCCCTTCAACAATGCACCTTTAAGATGACGTCACGTGACCCCGATGACGTCATCGTGACGTCATTGTTCTACAGACATCTATGCTATGAGGTCTTAATATATGTTAACTAGATACCACATTTCAACTTAATCAGACTTGTACTTCTGTAGATATATGGCTTCGAAAACTGCCCCTTTATTTAAGATGACGTCACGTGACATATAATGACGTCATCATAATGTCATGTTAATTTTCATCTATAAACCTGCAGACTTATCTAGATATTACATTTCAACTTAATCGAACTTGTACTTTTGTAAATATACGACTTCCAAAACTGCACCTTTAAGATGACGTCACGTGACATGTGATGATGTCATCATCATGTTAATCTTCATTTATAAACCTACTGGGCTACCTAGCTATTACTTTTCAACTTAATCGAACTTGTACTTTTGTAGATATATGACTTCCAAAACTGCTCCTTTAAGATGACGTCACGTGACATGTGATGACGTCATCATGACGTAAAAGTTCGGCACACATTCTAAGCAGTTGGTCCAAGTGTTTTGCCAAGTTTAAAAGTAGCCAAACTGGCCGGTCAGAAAGAAAACGTTTACAAATACTATCGGCAATTGTCTAGCGACTTGAAAAAAGACTAGAAATCAACCCTTTTTATAAACAGCATGCACATTTAAGCCATGGTTATCCGCCCTTCCCAGAATTCCTTTGTTTTATATTGAATTTGGTCTAAATTTTGAAATGGCTGTTATTTCTTACTTGAGTGAGCCACGATCATGAAATTTTGGAATTAAGTAGAGAAAAATTCAATGTATACATTTTTATAATCGGACCGACCCTGACATGCGTTTAAAAAAAAGGAAATTGTTGATGACGTCATCTTGACGTCACACAATTTTTCCCATTTAGGACATATCTTTGAGACATACCAAAGCTATAACAAAAAGAATTTTGAAAAAATCTTGTTTCGTTCGCTAGATATATTGAAAAGAATGTAACGATTTTAAAAATTCAAAAATTCATAATAAATCACGTGATGACGTCATCATGACGTCACTCTTCGGCATACAATTTCAGCTTAGGGTCTATGTTTGTGTTAAGTCTGATTAAGATCTGATGTTGTTTAGTGACCAAAGTGCCGCGCACAAAATTCGTGTACAAAGTCTATGGGATTTTGGTCAGAACTAAAAGAAGAAGAAAAAAAAAAAAAACTAGACTTCTATGTCTGTTGCAAGAACAGAACATAGGGCTTTTCCGGTTTTTTTTATTACATCACTTGGAATTTTGCATACGTTGTTCACATTTATATTTAAGTATATGTGACCAAACAAACGTTTAAAAAAAGAATTTTGACATTTGCATGTTCCGTGGAAGAGATATGGCTTCAAAGTTGGAAAATATAAACAAAGCTATAAAATTGTATGATCATGTCATCGTGACGTCACATCAATTCTCATCTGTAATGCGAGTTGGCCTACCATCATACCAAGATTGGATGCAATATTAAGTACAGTTCTCTAGATATAGGACCTTAACATATGCACCTTTAAGATGACGTCACGTGACCCCGATGACGTCATCATGACGTCATTGTTCTACAGACATCTATGCTATGAGGTCTTCATATATGTTAACTAGATACCACATTTCAACTTAATCAGACTTGTACTTCTGTAGATATATGGCTTCGAACACTGCCCCTTTAAGATGACGTCACGTGACATATAATGACGTCATCATAATGCCATGTTACTATTCATCTATAAACCTGCAGACTTATTTAGATATTACATTTCAATGTAATCGAACTTGTACTTTTGTTGATATACGACTTCCAAAACTGCACCTTTAAGATGACGTCACGTGACATGTGATGATGTCATCATCATGTTAATCTTCATTTATAAACCTACTGGGCTACCTAACCTAGATATTACTTTCAACTTAATCAAACTTGTACTTTTGTAGATATATGACTTCCAAAACTGCACCTTTAAGATGACGTCACGTGACATGTGATGACGTCATCATGACGTAAAAATTCGGCACACATTCTGAGCAGTTGGTCTAAGTGTTTGTCAATTTTTAAAGTAGCCAAACTGGCAGGTAAGAAAGAAAACGTTTACAAATGCTATCGGCAATAGTCTAGCGACTTGAAAAAAGACTAGAAATCAACCCTTTTTATAAACAGCATGCACATTTAAGCCATGGTTATCCGCCCTTCCCAGAATTCCTTTGTGTTATATTGAATTTGGTCTAAATTTTGAAATGGCTGTTATTTCTTACTTGAGTGAGCCACGATCATGAAATTTTTGAATTAGGTAGAGAAAAATTCAATGTATACATTTTTATAATGGGACCGACCCTGACATGCGTAAAAAAAAAAAACATTTTTGATCACGTCATCTTGACGTCACACAATTGTTCCCTTTCAGGACATATCTTTGAGACATACCATAGCCATAACAAAAAGAATTTAGAAAATATCTTGTTTTGTTCGCTAGATATATTGAAAAGAATGTTACGATTTCAAAAATTCAAATTATCTAGCGACTTGAAAAAAGACTAGAAATCAACCCTTTTTATAAACAGCATGCACATTTAAGCCATGGTTATCCGCCCTTCCCAGAATTCCTTTGTGTTATATTGAATTTGGTCTAAATTTTGAAATGGCTGTTATTTCTTACTTGAGTGAGCCACGATCATGAAATTTTGGAATTAGGTAGAGAAAAATTCAATGTATACATTTTTATAATCGGACCGACCCTGACATGCGTTAAAAAAAAACTAATTTTTGATGACGTCATCTTGACGTCACACAATTTTTCCCTTTTAGGACATATCTTTGAGACATACCAAAGCTATAACAAAAAGAATTTTGAAAAAATCTTGTTTCGTTCGCTAGATATATTGAAAAGAATGTAACGATTTTTAAAATTCAAAAATTCATAATAAATCACGTGATGACGTCATCATGACGTCACTCTTCGGCATACAATTTCAGCTTAGGGTCTATGTTTGTGTTAAGTCTGGTTAAGATCTGATGTTGTTTAGTGACCAAAGTGCCGCGCACAAAATTCGTGTACAAAGTCTATGGGATTTTGGTCAGAACTAAAAGAAGAAGAAGAAGAAAAAAAAAAACTAGACTTCTATGTCTGTTACAAGAACAGAACATAGGGCTTTTCCGTTTTTTTGTATTTTTATTTAGCATAAAAGTTGTTAAGGGTCTTGTCTTTGATGAGTTTTCTAAGATCTGAGATTATTTCATGACCCAAATTTCAAACTTCAAACTTGACCTTTAAGTTCATGTTGCGTGATCCATGATGACGTTATAACGCCAGCACTTCTCAAAGCAAGTTTGCAACGTGATCTTGGCCTGTGTCAAGATTGGAGTCAATTTGATCAATGACAATATAAAATTGGAGAGTAGGCCTACAATGAAATGTGAAACATTTAAAGATTCACAAAAAATCAGCCAATGACGTGACCATGACGGCACTTTGAATTTTACATGCTAATGACAATACCAACTGGCCCACCAATTTTCATGACGATCAAACCTACCCTTATACGTGCTTCAAAAATAGCACATTTTTGATGACGTCATGACGGCAAACATTTTTCGCATTTATATGTAAGTATCTATGACCTAACGGACCTAATAAAAAGAATTTCGAAATTGGTATGTACTGTTGATGAGATATGACTTTAAAAGGTTCAAAAACTAAAAGAATACTATAAAATCGTATGATGACGTAATCATGACGTCACATCAATTTCCATCTGTAACACATGCTGGCCTATCTAGATACCACGTATCAACTTAATCGGACTTGTACTTCCATAGATATATGGCTTCGAAAAATGCCCCTTTAAGATGACGTCACGTGACATGTGATGACCATCATTGAAAGTCAAGTCAGGGTTCCCACAGAAATCTGAAAACCAAATTCCATGACCTTTCCAGGACTTTCCAAGACTAAAACATAACAATTTCCATGACATTTAATATCATTTTGCAGAGAAAAGTTGTTTGGTATTATGATACTGATGAACCCCTGATATGGGGCTAACCATTTGTTAGCTTTTGAAAATAAGTGTTAATTATTAATGCCCTCCTCCTCCCATTACAGCCATCCGATCCACCCACTTTAATAAAAAAAGATAAGATAATATATTATAAGATGTACATAATGGCTGTGGCACTATCAGCTGCCATCAGCAAAGAAGACAGAAAAAAGATATAAAGAAGAAAGATAGTAAATGGCTAAATCACATACAGCAGACACATGGAGCTAGCACGTTAGTAGAGAGATTCACGCGAACCGGCATTGGCGGCGCTATTTGCAATGCCCAATTTTCTGTCAGTGCTGCGACTGGCTTTAATTTGTTTTTATTTAGTGTTGATCATTTAATTGTATATAATAATTGGTGTTTGTTTATTGTTACTATTTTAAATGACTCATAAAAATATTTTTATATTTATAACAAATTGATCAGAAATAAATTATGCTCAAATTTTCAATTAAAAAAATTAGCAATTTAGCAATAATGGTCACAACTTTTAACTGAAATTGTCCTCCAAAATGACCAAAATATTAAATCAACAAAAATCCATAATAGGGTTAACCTAACATGACTACTATTGGCCCTTCTTATTTCTATTTGTTTTTACTCTTTTCAGTAATATAATATTTAAAAGAATTGTTCTCTGTGGTATTATAAGTTACAGTATCATCACCATACTGCACATTTCTCATCCAAGTTGATAACAGGACCCCCCCCCCCCCCCCCCTGCACACAATCATGGTGGAATAAAACTATTTAATGTGGCCACCATTAAATATCAACATGTAGGTATGTACAGTCTGCTTTGTTTTCTTTTAAAGTTTATTTTCTTATAGTCTAAACAGATTGCATACAAACCATTACCCTAATAATCTCCTAGGGTGTGTGAAAAAACATCTACTGAGAATTGAGGACTTTTATGGTTAAGATATCATTTACATGATTAGGTTTAATATTCAGCTACCATCTCTTATCTTGTTTTCAATTATATCATTTTCATGTGCCCACATTACATTGAGCTTACATCTACGTGTATTGAGTTAAACCTACATGTATGTGGTTCATTCCATGGAGTTGGGTACATAAAGTGTGACATTTTGCCAAAAAGGGCAATATTTAAACCCTAAAATATATATTTTCTACCTTTATCAGTTTTCCCTGATCTGGATACGTTGTTCATGCACATTTGCAATTAGTAGTTTCACAAGTCCAATAAAGGATTCGTTGGATTGTTTTTTCACACTCGATGAAGATATATTGTCAAAATGTGTGTGTGACATTCCTCCAAATTTTGTGTCCTGTTACACGTGAAACCAGTACCTTAAAATGTCACTATATTCTCTCTGCTTTTATTAATGTTTCTAATTGTTACTAATTTTATAAACTTATAAGTAGGTCTTATTAGGGTATGAAACGTGCGACTCTTCTAAGAAAGCTGGTAGATATAGGCTTATGGGTCATTCCGTAAATGAAAAAAATATGGTGTCCGTGTTACATGTGAAACAAAAATACATTTTCTGACATATTTCAATTGATTTGCCTTGAACATGTCTACATTTTACAAACTAGTTAAGGATATATATCTCTAATGAAAAGATATGAAAATCAGACCTCTTCAGTAAATATGAGGCATAAAATATGAATTTTTGTGGATTTTACATGTAACATAGACACTGGTGTCAATGTTACATGTGAAACCCATCGCTTATTTGTACCATATCACTGTAAATTTCAATTGCAAAAGTCTGACTTGTTCAATATTGCTGTCTGTAAGTACACAGAAGGTGGTTTATTAAAGAAAGTGTTGAATAAAGTTCTTAAGATATGGCAAAAGTTAGGTACTGCAGCTCAATTCTGTTTGATCCACTGCCATCTTCACTGACAAATGTACATGCTGTCATCAAATCTGAAATAAGAAACAATAAAAATTATCCCCTGTGTATTTCTATATTTTATTCATGTGTTGTGTTTTGGGGTTTTTATAAGGGGTTCAGGGTGAGCTGGTGGGGTTTATAATTTGTACAGATACATGCAGGCCCCAGGCCCAACTTACAGACTGGGCTGTGTATAATAGTTAACCATTGCCAAAATATTGCAGTGTTATATGTGACAATATTTGTATTTTAGACATCAAACTCTTTAGTTTATTCAGTTGGTGGGGGTTTGAAAGTAAAATCTCTCTTCATAATCATGTCATTATATGGCACAACCTTTAGTTGGAGGCTTTTGTTGGGGAATTTTCACTGCTAAATAGAGGACAACAGTTTGTGTTCACTATACATAGCCTTAATTATTCTTGGCAGTGTCTGGTCACAAATTAATGTACATGTACTACAGTATTTACATACATGAACATGTAAATTTCTGTCTCATTTTCCACAAATCTTTAGGAAATAGATCTTGAAATAAGTTGTGCCACATACTTAGACAAACAGGGTTGGTTATTTTCCAAGATTTCGCTGTTTCTGACCCATGCTGGTAGGGGTATTAAAGTAAAATCTCTCCTCGGAATTGTGTAATTACATTTTGTTGGGGAATTTTCACTACAGTGTTCACATACATGTACAGTAAATTTGTGTCTCATTTTCCACAAATATTTAGGAGATAAATCTTGAAGTAACAGGTTGTGGCACATATTTAGACAAGCAGGGTTGGTTAATTTCCAAGATTTCGCTGTTTCTGACTAGCTGGTTGGGTTTATAATTTGTACAGATGTACTACATGTAGGCCCGACTTGCAGACTGGGTTGTAACTTTTCTGAGACAAGACTAGTATAGGGGCATAACTCACTCCCCAACAACAACTTTTTCAAGTTGCGTTGAAAATGTCTGTCCAACATGTCAAAGCATTTATCTGCAATCCATTCATGTTCAGAATTGTGTAATCACATAAGTTTGAGGCTTTTGTTGGAGAATTTGCACTGCTAAATAGAGGGAAAACGTGTTTGTTTTGACTTTACATGTATTCTTGGCAGTGTATGGTCACAAATTTCTTTTAGTAATGTACATGTAGAGTGTTCATATATATATTTTGTACTATGTAAATTTCTATATCAGATTCCACAAATATTTAGGAGATAAATCTTTAAAAATAACACGTAGTACCACATATTTAGACAAGCAGGGTTGGTTATTTTCCAAGATTTCGCTGCTTCTGAACCATGCTGGTGCGGGATATTAAAGTAAAATTTCGCAATTTTCGACATGCTTACCTGAATATCTGGACCACCAAATTGAAACATGTTGCTGTCCTACTGAACTTCCTCCATTATTGGACCCTCTATCGCCTTTTTTAAACGTTTGGACATGATCTGCCGATAGTAGGGTCCATGGTCGTCTGCAGTGATCGTGTGGTTTTTCTGAAAATGTATCTGAGGTCTCAACAAAAGCATCCAGTTTCACCCTTACAACGGCCTCCAAAATACTAGATACGTCACATACAAGTAGAGTTCGAGGATTAAGGTGCAGACACTAAGGTTCAAATACGAGTCGGACGAAAAGTCGAATTTCACGTCCAACTCTAAGAGGCACCCATTGAGCCCCGAGGCGCGCGCAGTGCCGCTGGCCGATATACGTGTATCCATGTCATGTTTAAGAATCCACTACAATAATATATGCACAGCTCGTTTGTGCATGCTCCGGGTTGCACGAACAATGTTTTTTTTGGGTTTAACTTGATCGTATTCTCATTTTGAGGGGATCAGTCGCTGCATGAATGACTACTCTGCATTTTGGGTGAGTGTTTGGTTGATATATTCAGGGAAACGGAAGATGTCGGCGCTCCAAACAAAAACCGCTGTGAACCCAATGTAAGTCCTTCCAGCTCTAAACGGCGAATCTCGCATGTACGGATAGATTTTGTTGTTGTTGCAGACTATACGTGTGTGGAAATTTGGCATCTGCAGCGTATGTACGTACTTTGTTAGGCTTGATTCTGCATGATTAGGAAGTTAGCGAAACGTTACGCACGGTTTCGGATACCACCGTCCACAGCTACCTGTGATTAGCGACTTGAAAAAAGACTAGAAATCAACCCTTTTTATAAACAGCATGCACATTTAAGCCCTTTTAGGACATATCTTTGAGACATACCATAGCCATAACAAAAAGAATTTAGAAAATATCTTGTTTTGTTCGCTAGATATATTGAAAAGAATGTTACGATTTCAAAAAATCAAATTATCTAGCGACTTGAAAAAAGACTAGAAATCAACCCTTTTTATAAACAGCATGCACATTTAAGCCATGGTTATCCGCCCTTCCCAGAATTCCTTTGTGTTATATTGAATTTGGTCTAAATTTTGAAATGGCTGTTATTTCTTACTTGAGTGAGCCACGATCATGAAATTTTGGAATTAGGTAGAGAAAAATTCAATGTATACATTTCTATAATCGGACCGACCCTGACATGCTTTAAAAAAAAAACTAATTTTTGATGACGTCATCTTGACGTCACACAATTTTTCCCTTTTAGGACATATCTTTGAGACATACCAAAGCTATAACAAAAAGAATTTTGAAAAAATCTTGTTTCGTTCGCTAGATATATTGAAAAGAATGTAACGATTTTAAAAATTCAAAAATTCATAATTAATCACGTGATGACGTCATCATGACGTCACTCTTCGGCATACAATTTCAGCATAGGGTCTATGTTTGTGTTAAGTCTGATTAAGATCTGATGTTGTTTAGTGACCAAAGTGCCGCGCACAAAATTCGTGTACAAAGTCTATGGGATTTTGGTCAGAACTAAAAGAAGAAGAAGAAGAAGAAGAAAAAAAAAAAAAATCAGAACAAAAACAAAGCCTTTTCCGAAGGATTTCGGAAAAGCCAAAAATCAGAACAAAAACAAAGCCTTTTCCGAAGGATTTCGGAAAAGCCAATCAGAACAAAAACAAAGCCTTTTCCGAAGGATTTCGGAAAAGCCAAAAAAAAAATCAGAACAAAAACAAGGCCTTTTCCGACTGGAAGTGTCGGAAAAGCCAATAAAACAAAATCAGAAAACTTCCGAAACAGCCAAAACAACTGCTGCAACTCGTAGCTGCTCGCGCCGCTAGCGCTGTTAACTCGCATACAAGCACACTATCATTGCGCTACGATTATTATGACCGATTATTTCGGATTTTGATATATGAACTGTATATCTAAGCAAAAGATTGTGACAATATTATCCAATGAGAACCAAGATCTGGATGGGAAACTCACCCTGTATTTGAGAAACTGCAACTGGAGGGCGGGGCATCGGTCTCTTAGCGAAACAGACATAGCCAACAATGACCAACGTTACCAGAAGCGAAACGCCCACCAATCCACCAAATGTTACAGCGATTATGTTACCAACACTGTGGGAAAATGGGGTTGGGGAAGGAAACAGAAATTTAGCTTGGTTATAATCGTTTCAGGACTTTCTCGTACACTGCAAAAACTAGGGTGTTAAAAATAACACTTTTCGGTGTTATGAGAGGATCACACCAATTTGCGTTATTTTAATACATTTGGTGTTATCGTTCATACACACGGGTGTAACAATGCACTCATAGGTGTTAGGAATGACACCAATTGATTTGAAATAACCCCAATAATTTTAACACCGGTGAAAACTCATGCTGTGGTCCTTTTGGAACACCGAGAGTGTTGAATTTAATACCCAAGGTTTTGCAGGGTAGGCCTATTTGCAAGCAATTTAAATAATTCGTAAGTCTGCAAAATTACCCTTGCAAAAATTTCCCATTGGGTTCCCCTGAGCTACCGTGTGGATTCCACGGGAGATAATATAGGAAGACTTGGTGTCCTTCATTACGACACGTAATATAACTTTAAAATACCATGGGCAGTCATAGTGTTTCCATGGGTATTTTTTCACCATCAAACGTACACCACGAAGCATGCAATATGCGCCTAATAATAAAACGGAAATCTTTGCACCTATGGAAATCTCTCATGGGAATTCTAATGTGAATCTCCAACTCGGGGATTTTTTTAAAATACAAGTTGCCCCGAACAAAGCTAAAAGCCGCTCAAGATACGAAGCAACAAAAAAGAAAAGGAATCAGATACGAGAGGTATAGGAATTGATCATAAGATCGTAAGATGAAGGGAAACATTCACCAGACAAAGAAATCCATATAAATACAGAAGGAGGGGGAAATTAATGATTGGCATAGCTTTTTGTTCTACTACTACTCACCAGATAGCGCTAAAATATATTGGTAGGAACAAGTGGAAGCCCCTTTCACACCAGAGAAATCGCGATGTTTCACACTTGAAAAATTTCAATCCCGCGCTAACGAAATACCCTATGGCACATGACGACTAACTCACCAGTGAGATCCCGTGAAAAAAAAACCTGTGAATTTTCAATTTAGTATGTTTTTTGAAAAAAAATCTTCTTTCTAATTTACATCATTCCGGAAGCAAATTCCATCTTTGCAATGTTATTTCTAAACTAAACACTTACAAGGGTTTTCTTCTCAAAATACTTACGGCCAAACACCATAGTAATCATTATAGTCGCAGCAGTATTCATCTGTCTGATAAGAATCACAGCAGTACGTCAGATCTGAAGATTGCCCTGGTTTTGGGCAGTCGAAGCCCTCAGTAACAGACGAACCATGAACGATTCCTGGACACTCCCAGAATTCTTGTGCAGTACCTTCGGAAAACCCAATAACAAAAGCCATTATTGACTGGCAATAAGGTCCGCGGCCTGGACGTGCACCCTTCTGTCGAGGGAAATAGAGCCCTCTAATTGTAGTCATTCACCAGTCAACGTGTTTTCTGACAAACAACAATTAAAGAGTCAATGATATTCCATGTGAAAGAAGACTTTTCACAGTTTTATAATTGAAATGTTTTAATTCAACAATTAATTGCAACATCTCCCTGTTGATTTTTATTCTCTGAGGCCTTCTAGGGTCATCCCTGCCACAGTGACTTCACAGGTAGTTATCATGGGCGTGAATCAAGGGGAAAGATATATATCCCCACTTTTGGACCGGGGGTGGGCCATTGTCCCCCAGATTTGTGTGGTGAAAACAAAAAAAATACTGATTTTGAGATTATCTTGTAACTTTCCAACAGTCAAAATGTATAAAAAAAACGTAAAACAAAATATACAAAACTGTGAATGTACGTATCGTTGTGTTGTCAGGCATAGGGACATTAAAGTGCCTACGAAATGGTTTTCAAACAAACCCTGTTTTTCTGCTTCAATGTGTACTTCTGTACAATTTAAATACGACATAGATTAAAATAGTGATTTAAACTGACTTTTGTTTTATTTAATTGGCTTTCTAATTATTCCCTCCCCTCATTTCAATTCTAAATACCGACTGATGGTGGCGCTGTTCGTGACGTAAATCAAGGCACGGTATATTTCGGGTCCCCAGAAAGCTCACGCGTCGCGCCAGACCAACGTTGCGCGCGTGCGCGCGCATTTTACGTACATAAGATTTGTAAAAATGGCTGGACGTGAGGAATCTTCATTTGACATGACGTCTGATTCCTATGAAATATCATCAAATACATCGGACGTTCCCTCGAGCTTGGACGACAATTTAAGTGGTCGTGAAGAAGACGCTGACCTCGGTGCACATCCGTATATCTTTAGAGTATTGCTGTGCGGTGTGGGGAGGAGGGTACATATCTCACGACAATAATACCCTCAACAAATGTCTAAAAAGAGCCGCACGGATAATCCTTAAATGTACCTCCCTCACCCCCTCAGCTGATATGTTTGCCAGACTAAATTGGATTCCTTTTAATGAAAGAGTTCAGTCCAAAAAGGCTATCCTTGTTTTCAAAAGCCTTAACAAAATTACTCCTTTGTACATGACAAAATCTGTTCACACCACTTACAGTGATTCGTGAAACACGACAATCGACCCAAATGGCACTGAAAGTTCCTTTCGCCAGAAAGGAATGCTACGTGACAAGTTTCGCTGTGAGTGGTGCCAGTATATGAATAATCTGCCTGAACAAATGAGAACCATAAACTCCGTACATTTAGCAAAAACGAACAAAAACAAAAAAGCAGCAAACACGAAACAAAATCTAGTGTGTATATCTTTCATACATAATTTAGCATAATATTTCTTAATATTTGGAATGACATAAAAAAGAAACAAAAACGGGGACAAAAATAGGTGACTTGATATAGTTCATTCTAAACGAAACGATGTGAAAAAAGCCATAAAAACTCACCACCTGTAGCCGGAAAAAGCAAACTCAGAAGAATATAACTTGCCATTTTTAAGGCTTGATAGTGTCAGAAGAGGCCTGGTCGTGTAACTCTAAAGCTTGTTAAATTGTAAAAAAATATTAGATACGGTAATCAATCCAATGTTATATTAACTTATCGCTTGTTTATTAAAGGTTTTGAACTTTGATTTGTGAGCGAAACGTATGGAATGTTTCATTGAAATAGAGGTAGTTTATAATGGTGACCTACGCTTTATCGTCAGAACAAATCTTTATTCTAAAATCATGTGCATGCATCTTTTTTTTCGCCATCCAAGAACGCAAAACTTTGAACAGGTCAGTGGAACGATATTTCCTATAAACCCCCAAATCCGCCCATTTCTGAAAATTCCCATCCGGCTCCTTGTTAGGGCAACTAGTATGTTAACTCCGTAGATTTGTATAATCAGTCAAGACAGCGAAAAAAATACTCACATATTTGCGGAAATATTACTGACAACATTTTACGTAGTTCAGATTTGAATGAGGTTAGAGACGTCATGGTTCTCAACTGTGTTGTGGCGCTATTATGTCATACTAGAAATGGCGCTATACCACTTTTTGTAATGCCATCCAGTTGTATATGGCTCTATAAACACCTCACAACAAGTATCGAAACACTTGAATCAGACCCCATCATTTGAAAATTATAGCTGCGTAATAGAAATGAATGGTCCCTTTGAATTCCCAGTTTTGTCCCGATCGTTTTGACACCTCACAGGCAGTGGCGTATCCAGTGGGGGGGGGGGGGGGGGGGGGGGGGGGCGACACGGGGCAATCCCCCACCCCCCCCCCCCCCCCCCCCGACATTTGAGGCGTCATAAAAAACAAAAAGAAATAGTGTTTTTAAGACGATTTTAAGACGATTCAGACGTTGTTTGCCCTTCCGGGCACAAAAAGCTGGATACGCTACTGCTCACATGTTATAATCTTTCTTCAATTACCGGAGTAATGACCATTTGTATGATCAAAGGTCGAATTTCAAAGTGACAGTTAAGCCTATTCAGCCGAGTACTGCCTTTTAAATTATTCTTCTTGTGAGAAAATGGAATGACCAGCAGCAAATCAGACGACTGATCAGAAGCATGCGACGTCGCTGTAACGCAATTGTGGATAATGATGGTGGATATACTGAGTAAAGAAACTGAACACACAAAGTTTTGAGTAAATAAACTGACATTGAGAACTGACGTAAAGTTGTGGCAAAAAAAGATGAAGTTGAGAATAGAAGAAATCTTTGTCGTTACTTTATTGTGTCGTTTTCTTGTTTGTATCGGCTGTTTTGTGCATTCTTGTGATGCGGTCCACATAGAGCACCGAAGAGATGATGGCAATGCAATGTTTGGAACCAGACTACTTTTGTTATGAGTTTGCATGACTGGCTGTTAACAATGGAACAGTCGAAATTTACATTTGTTGGGAACCAGTTGTCATGCCAACTGACGTCAGACTTCGGTACTCTATTAAGTTTCATTTTTAAAATTCGACTTGTGAACATTCAAACATCCATAACCCTAGCAATCGATGTCGTATCATAACATAACAATTAAAGTGTCTAAATGCTCGGGACAAAACTGGGAATTCAAAGGGACCATTCATTCTTATTACACAGTTTTTTCAAATGATGGGGTCTGATTCAAGTGCTTCGATACTTTTTGTGAGGTGTTTATAATAAGCACGCCCGAGTTTATTACTCGTCGCAGTTGGCTTCAGTGCGTTGGCTTCGTCATGATGTAGCGTATCATGATGTATCATGATGTGTCTTTATTAAATAGTCTGGAAACCGAATTCACGTCTTTGGTGCTTTGATGTTGATTTGTTTAATGTCTGTCCTCCCACACTATAAAAGTTCTACAACACAAACTCAATAAGAACTATACATGCAAATTATTGCATATGATTGTACCAGTTACAGCAAAACTTGAGGCATAACATGCTATTTTTTCGCAAAAGGAATCTTCAGTGCCATGTCAGTGGATTGTCTCGTTTCACGATTCCTAATAAGTGGTGTAAACAGATTTGTCAGATACAAAAAAATAATTGTGTTTGTACATTTATAGACAAGAATAGCCTTTTTATACTAAACTCTTTCAGAAAATGACATCCAATTAAGTCTAGCAAACATATAGGAGTTAAGAATGCACACTTATCTGCGCGGATTATCTGCGCGGATTATCTGCGCGGCTCTTTTCAGACATTTCATTTCCTTATTCATTAAGTCGGCAGGGTCTGCCGGATAATGGTTCTACACTGTTCCCTATCCCCATAGCAGTAGGTAACTCTTCTATAAGGAAGCCTGTATACCGACAAATGCTGTCCACATGGGTAAGATTAGGTCTTCCTCTAGTTCGTCTGCCATGGGAGGGAGTCCAGAGCAAGGGCGGATCCAGAACACAATTTTTTGGGGGGACCAAACATTTGTTTTTGGCAACTTTTTTTGGGAGGGGCCAAACAAACTTTGGCTGAGTTTTGTGGGTGGGTGTAAAACAACAACATAAAATAATTTTCCATAGATATATTTGGAAGTTGCAATGAGGCCGTCCGTGTTACCGTCCAGAAAAAAATGGCCGGGTGATTCAAGGGGAGAGGCGATGGTGGAGAAGTGAGGTAAGTCCTGAAGAAGTCCGGTGTTATCGAAGAGCGACGGAAAGGATGTGTAGATGGCATGGTGCAGGCGAGAGAGTTCAATCTGTAGAAGACGAAGTAAAGGAAGACGGAGACTCGAAGTTGGAAGGTGAAGATCCTCAGAATTCAGCCAGGTGCCAGTGTTCAGGTTAATGAGGTCCCTCACGAGCCCGACTCCACCCGCGAGGAGTCGAGCAGAGAGAACCGAGTGCCCGGGTAAGTCACGAATGAGAGGAGGGTAGATTAGGGGGAGATTTATAACATGGTTGATTGATTTGGCGGGTGTTTCAACTCGAGCTCCGAGTGTCATCCAAGCACGCAGAACCTCACTGTAGAAAACAGGCAGACTTGGTGAGATATTTGGAATCGATATCAGTAAGAAAGATTTGGTAATCAAGGTTAAAGTGTTTGTATTGTCGAAGAAAGTAATCCATTAAACAAAACAAGGATGGGAATTGAATTGAAGATAGCGTTGGATACGGTTGAATCTGAAAGTGAGGCTGCGTGCTTGGAGACAAGCTAAACCAAGTCCACTTTTATCGGGGTTTTGAAAGAGATGTTGTCTCTTGTTGGACCATATAAAATCGACAAGCATGTCTTGGAGTTCACCAATGACGTTATTAGGACAGGGGAGAACAGCAATACAGTGACAGATTTGATAAGCGGCGAGTTGATTAGCGACAAGAATTTTTCCTTTGAATGACAGGAAATTTGAGAGACGGGTCCAAGAGGTGAGAGTTTTTCGTAGTACATTTTTGCATTGAACCCAGTTTTCCTGAGTGTAGGTGTTGTTATTACCTAAGTGAACTCCAAGAAAGGATAAACCTTGATTGTTCCAGTGGAAAGAAAGTGGCTTGTCGATTCAATCGGTCCAACAGCCGACCAATAGTGTTCATTCGTTTTGAACGTACACCTGACGGTAATTTACGTCTCAGCCAATAAAATGCCTTGCTTATAACGCTCCGCCCACTGTTACTGCCCACCGTGACCGTCCACTACATTACCTTTATTATTCAAATTGTACAGCGCTTGTATTAATTATAATAACAGGGCAAGAGGATTTGAACTCGTCGTCGGTACAAAAATCTGAATAACAAAAGAGAATTCTACTCGCAGCGTCTGGAACAGTGAAATGGAGTTGTGTAGTGTATTTTTCCTACTGGACGTTATATGACTTGCTAAAGAATGCATTTTAAATACTACATGCAGTCACTTTAGTGCACTACTCTATCTCATGTTGAAATTTTTCAAAAAAGTTTATTTACCATTTTTTTACCAATAAAAGTATATACAAAACAATCTTACATGTATACTTTCATCGGAATCGTATTTCTTTAATCTCCGCCAAAAATGAAACAAATACAAATAAAGAATTGTTATCAACAATATCACATTTAATATGAATAAATAATTATAAATGTTGTCTTTGATGAAGGTCTTATTTAAGACCAGAACGGAGGCCAGCTAATTTTGTTTAGTACATTTTGGGTCAATCCAAACAGTATGTAGTTTCCAGAAATACGTTTAACATATGGGTACATACATAACATTTGTTTATTGTAAATTCCATCAAGGTTATAAAGTGTCTTTACTAATTTTGTTAATATTTCAAGGTCCTTGAAACATTTAGGCATTTAGAGAAAAATGTCGACTAAAATGGTCTTAAAATATGATGAAATGTGTGTGAAATGTGATGCCTACACTGCATGCAGGCTTGCTGCATCAGTACTGGTTTGGGGTGGAGGTGGTATGGGTGGGAGTGGGGTGGGTTGGGGTAGGGTGGGTGTCAGGGTGGGGGTCTGGGGTGGTGGTGGGGGTTGGGGTGATGGGTGGTCAGGGTGGGGTGGAGAAGGTCGGGGTAGGGGTCGGGGTAGGGGTCAGGGTGGGGGTGTGGTGAGGGTTAAGGCCATTGAGGCGATAAGCATTCAGAACAAGTGCCCTCTCACAGGTAGCGGAACACTTTTAAAAGTGGGAGAGCCAAAGCAGCGCCGGTCGGCTGCTCTTTTTCTATGTTTTTATTTATGTGTGTGTGTGTGTACGCGTAATGTAGGGGTTGTGGGGTCCATTTTCGAGAGGACAACAATGGGTACAAAGGAAAAAAACCTACCCCACATCTTTTCCTTAGAAATTGTTGTACCCCACATGTATAACGCTATGGCTTTTGAGATTTCAATGGGGACAAAGGAAGAACAAAAAAGAGGATTGTGTGTGTGAGTTTGTATATGCCGGCAATCGTGGACCTAGGACAAAAGAATTAGGGCGTAGACAAAGGGGTCCACGTTTGACCTAACGTCCACGATTGAAAATCGTGTACAAAACCAACGGGAGGCCTTCCGAAAAAGTTAGAGTATAAACAAAAGAGGAACAATGGGAGGTCCACGATTGCACCCGTTTACATGACTGTGTGTGTGTGTGTGTGGGGGGGGGGGGGGGAATTTTCCCCAAGTAGAAAAGTGGGGGGGGGGGGGGGGGGAGAGAATGCCCCCCCCCCCCGTTCCGCCGCCAGTGCCCTCACCTGACCATTGATGCTTATCCCCGCATTTATCTGCCGAGCGTGTCCCATTTCGTCTGCCAGAGTGATAGTACTTAATGTTGGCTTTTATTTATTTATGTATTTCCCAATGTCGTGCTGTTTCTGAATACTAAAAATACCCTTCGCAAGTCTTTGTAAAGCTTAAGTACTGTTTTAATTCTATACCGGCCACAGTCTACTTAATTAACCCTAACATTTCCTTGCGTTTCAAATGCATTGTTTTTTTTATGAATATGGTACCCTAACTATAGGCCCCCCTAACACTATGAACATCTAACAAAAGAAAACCCACGCAGTCCTTTGTTACAAACAAAGGACTGCGTGGGTTTTCTTTTGTTAGATGTTCATAGTGTAAACCTTTTAAATCCTACGCAGTTTCTATTTTAAATCTAAGTAGCGAGCGTACCCCGCCTTAGCTTTATTGTTTTCTTGCGTTCCAAATTCTAAAGACTGACGGTATCCTACCTAAGCCTTTTAAATCCTACGTACTGTTTCTATTGTAAGTCTAAGCAGCGACACTACACCGCCTTAGCCTTATTGTTTTCTTGCGTTCCAAATTCTAAAGACTGACGGTACCCTACCTAAGCTTTTCAAATCCTGCGTACTGTTTCTATTGTAAGTCTAAGTAGTGACCGTACCCCGCCTTATTTTCTTGCGTTCAAAATGCCTTGTTATTCTAAACACTGACGCTGTCTTACGTTTCCAATTTTTTTAAGATACAGGCTTTGTTAATGTTTTGCTGCTCAAATTGTAATTATCACAGATAAATTTATCTTTACAAGTTTTATGTAACAAGGCATTTGGAACTAAAGGAACTTTATAATAGGGCTCAGACAGGGTGAGGTCACTACTTAGACCCAAAATTTACTGACAATTAGCTGACCTCCGTTTCGGTCTTAAGTCAAGACAAAATTTATAATTATTTATTCGTATTACATGTGATATTGTTGAAATTTTTCGGCGGAGATTAAAGAAATAGGATTCCGATGACGGTGTACATGTAACTGTAAGATTGATTGATTTGTATTTACTTTTATTGGTAGGAAAATGGTAGACAAATGTTTTTGAAAAATGTCAACATGAGATTGAATAGTCATTATAATTACCCCAGGTTACGTTTCAAGTGCATTCTTTATCAAGTCATGACGCCCAGTAGTCACAATTCAAATCAAATTCAAATTCAAATTCAAATTCAAATTCAAATTCAAATTCAAATTCAAATTCAAATTCAAATTCAATTCAATTCAATTCAAATTCAAATTCAATTCAAAATATTTATTGTCATATGTATATCATACATTGAAATTTAGTGTGGTCTTGCGAGCATTAAAAATTAGTCTACGTAAACAATTAATAAAAAAAGAAATAAATAATAATAAACAAACAACGCTTAAGAACACCTTATGATTTAACATTAATTAAAACATTCGAATTACGATAAGATAAAATTACAATAAGGTAAAAATAATATTAAGATTAAAATTACAATTACAATTATACTGTCAATTACACTTGATCATTTAATAAACGTACTGCACTTGGATAAAAACTGTTCAAAGTTCGATTCGAATTAGCTCTAATTGATCTATACCGCTTTCCTGTTCTCATCAATTCAAATATATCATTCGCAGGGTGGAATACGTCTAAAATAATTGACTTAGATTTCTTTAGGACACGTGATTCATAAAGTTTATCCAATGCAGGTAACTCACAACCAATTATAGCGCTGGCAGTGTTTACTACACGACTGAGGCGTTTCCGGTCATCCACTGTGGTGTTTTCGTACCAGACAGCGACTGAGAATGTTAAGACACTCTCAACAAATGCCCGGTAAAACTTCACCAACAAATCCTGGCTGACACGGAAACTCCTCAATCTTCTAAGAAAGAACAGACGCTGCTGGGCTTTCCTAACAATGTAATCAACATGGGTCATCCATTTCAAATCGTTGGATATATGTACTCCTATAAATTTAAAAGAGTCAACGATTTCGACTTTAGATCCATTTATTATACTTAGTGGCTGAATATCACTAGGATTTCTTCTAAAGTCCACAATTATTTTCTTGGTCTTTTGGACATTTAACTCTAAATGATTGTCGTGACACCATTGAACTAAGTGATTGACTTCATCACGATATGAGGATTCGTTCTTAAAAATAAGTCAACCCAGTGTAGTATCATCTGCATATTTAACCATGAAGTTATTATCAGAGTTCAATGCACAATCATGCGTGAACAATGAGTACAGCATAGGTGATAGAATACATCCTTGTGGTGCTCCTGTGCTGAGGACACGTAACTTAGAAAAATGTTGCCCTATCTTCCCCATTTGTGAACGATCCAATAAGAAATCTAAAATCCACTTACAAATACAAGGATTAAGATTCAAATTTATCAGTTTACCGTACAATTTGAAAGGTGATATGGTGTTAAAAGCCGAACTATAATCCACAAATAAAAATCTGCAGTTATTAGGACTATTCTTGTCGAGGAATTGTGATGCTTTAAATAAAGCCCATGAAATTGCATCGTCAACTGATCTATTTGCCCTATAGTCGAACTGGAACGGATCCAATTTGGGTGACAGCTGTGACAGGATGAAATTTCTAACTAGAGTTTCCATACATTTCATGACTATTGAAGTTAAAGCTACTGGGCGGTAGTCGTTAGGGCAAGTAACTGGCGATCGTTTAGGCACAGGGATGATAATTGACTTTTTAAAAACATTTGGCACATGACTAATTTCCAATGACCAGTTAAATGATTTACATAAAATTTTGCACAATTCGTCCTTACATAATCGCAGAAGGCGTGGGCTGATGCCATCTGGTCCAGGTGCCTTTTTGACTTTTAGCTGTCCTAATACACGACGAGTGTCTTCAAGCGTGACCTCAAATGGCGGAGGTAATGTTTTATACATTTCTGTTAAATGATCCTTTGGGCAATCAAAGCGTATATATATATAGAAATCATTAAGTTGATCCGGAAGTGTTGCATCATCCTCGGGTGCTCGTCTCGACTTCGGTTTATATCCAGTAATTTTATTAAAACCTCTCCATAATTCCCTAGAGTTAGTGACAGAGATGTCATCCTCGAGTTTATTGCGAAACCTTAGCTTCGCATCTCTAATTGCCTTAAGAAGATCGTACTTGGCCTTTTTGATGGCTAAAACATCACCAGACCTAAATGCAACTTCCTTAGCACGAAGTTGGTTACGCACTGACTGAATAAACCAGGGTTTGTCATTCGAGAATCTCTTCATAGCTATCTTTGGAATGCACAACTTCTCGCAGAATTTAATATAATCCATAGTGACCTCAGTGCACTCATCGAGGTTAGTTGAGCTCATCAACAAACATGTCCCAGTCTGTGCATGCAAAACAGCCCTGGAGTCGCTGGACAGCGGCATCCGTCCACTGAGAGACAAAGCATTTTGTTGGCTTCTCGCGTTTCAGTTGCTGTCCATACATATGAATTAAATGCACCATATTGTGATCTGAATTGCCGAGAGGAGCACGTTTCAAAGTCCGATATAATGCGTCCTTTATCGTAGTGTAGCAATGATCGATAGTTTTGTCATGGCGAGTCATACAATTCACATGTTGATAAAACTTGGGCAAGCTCTTTCTCAAATTTGTGTGGTTGAAATCGCCCAGGACAATACTAATCGATCCAGGGTTCTTGTTTTCATGTTGCGTAATAATGGCCGAAAGTTGATCAATGGCAGATTTAGCATTGGCATCTGGGGGCACATAGGTGGGACAGAGTAGAATAGAACCAAATTCCCGAGGTAAATAGAATGGTCTGCATTTGATTAATAGCGTCTCCAGCTCAGGTGTACATGAGTGAGAAAGTATCTTAGCATCTGTACACCAACTGTCGTTCACTAAAAAACACAAACCACCACCTGCTGATTTACTCACTTCAGTGAATTCACGATCCGAACGGAGTAAAGTGAAACCGGGGGGGGGGGGGGGGGGGGTGACAGCTGAGTTCGGAACAGATGAATTTAACCAAGTTTCCGTCAAGCAAAATATTGAACAATCACGATAGTCCTTCCGAGTGTGAATGAGGCAACACAGTTCATCGATTTTGTGGCGCAGAGAGCGTACATTTCCAAGAACAATACTGTACACACATCCATCTCACTGTTGGAGACCCTGCCGCGTAGAATTCTCTTTTGTTATTCTGCTTTTTGTACTGATGGCGAGTTAAAACCCTCTTGCCCTGTTATTATAAGTATACAAGCACTGTACAATTTGAATAATAAAGGTAAGTTAGTGGACGGTCACGATGGGCAGTAACATTGGGCGGAGCGTTATCAGCAAGACATTTCATTGGTTGAGACGTAAATGACTGTCCTGCACTGTACGTTCAAAACGAATGAACACTAATAGACCCTTGGATTTCTGGTAATTGAGACGAGCAGCAGAGGATTTACTGAATAAACTATAGGCATTATTAATAATATCAAATCCCTCATCGGAGGTGACGAATACAGAGATATCGTCTGCATAACCCGAGACTGAGCAGTATCTATTACCGGAGAGATCGTTACGTAATTTGTTAAGAAAAGGCTCAATGGCTATTGTGTAGAGCAGCCCCGAGAGCGGGTATCCCTGACGTATGCCCTTTTCAAATGGAAACGGATGCGGTCAAAGAGCCGCAGACTCTCGGCGCCGCTGTACAATAGATCGAGGTAGGAAACAAACTTGTCCCCAAATCCCATGGCTCTCATTGTTTTGAAAAGGTAACCGTGGTCAACATTGTCAAAAGCTTTTCTCTGATCAAGGTTGACCACGGCCAAAGGTAGGTTATTGTAGTGACAATAATAAAGGGCGTCTCGGGTGAGATTTAGATTATCATATATACTGCGTCCGGGGACACAGTACGACTGATCTTCATTGATAATATCATGTATTTATTGTTTTAAACGGTTAGCAAGCAGCTTGGCGAAGATTCTATAATCTGTGTGGAGTAGGGAGACAGGACGCCAATTGGACAGGTCAGAAAGGTCTCCTTTTTGGGGGATCAGAGTAATTATTGCTTTGTGAAAGGAGTTGGGGAGGGTACCAGAATTTGTTGCGAATAGGAGAACTTGGAACAGATCGTTTTTAAACAAGGGCCAAAAGGAAGAAAAGAATTCGGAAGTAAGACCATCGAAACCAGGAGTTTTTTTTTGCCAAGCTGCTTGATAATGGCATCAAGTTCCTCGGGACGCAGAGGAGCACCAATGTCCTCTGCGTCCGCGGGATCCAACTGAGATAAATCTCGTAGGAGATCTTCGAGGGCGCCCTCGTCAGTTTGAACAGAACTATATATAAGTCTTTGTAGTATAGTTGCGGCAATGGGTTTTGATTTCTGCGGGGTCCTCTGTGAGTGACCCCGAGGGAAGGCGAACACAAGTAAGATTTTTAAATTGAGAATGAGATTGCTCGAGATGGAAGAAATAAGAAGAACTGGTATCTACTTCATTAATATGTTAAAAGCGGGATCTGACGAGGGCACCCTGGGCTTTGTTTTTCAAAAATACATTTAATTCTTCTCTCTGCTGTTGCAGAACTCTTTTAGTCTCTGGTGTGATGTCTGGCGTAGACTGAAGATTATCAATGTATTGATTGATATTTTGAAATATGCGACGTTTTTCTTGAGCAATTTTAGAACAATAACTCTGGGTAAGTTTATTAATTTGGGCTTTACCTAGGTCCCACCAAGAAAGGATATTGCGGAAAGTGTGTTTTTCTATTTGCCAATTGGCCCAAAATTGTTGAAGGATCTCACGGTAATTTATATCATTAAGAAGTTTTTTTTAAAGTGCCAGAAGCTGGAGCGGCTGCAGCGGACCGGGCCCGAGCAGGCGTGTGCGTAGGTGCACCAGAAGAGATCTTGGGCCCCGACGCAGGTCGGGGCTCCCGGTCTCCTCCGCCCGAGACGGGTCCGACTGCCGGAGAACCCGCAGCCCCGGACATGGGTCGAGGGCCGCGTTCGGGAGAGACTGGTGGAGAGGTCGAGGGTTTTGCCGTTTTGGCAGGATGTCTAGGGTCGGACTTCTGATGCTTGAATGTGGGAGGGGGGTTCAGGGGATTGTCGGGCTTACCTTGTTGATTATCACGGGTGGGGGGCTTCTTACAAGATCTACCAATATGACTGTACTCTCCGCAGTTAAAACAGCGGACCGTCTCCGTGGAAAGAAGGACTCGGTAGTTAACACCGGAAAAGGAGAAGTTGATACTGTCAGGAGGGGTGATTGTTAGGCTTGAACAATACCTGGACTTGCCGACGAAAAGACATTACATGAGAGAGATCCTTGTTTTTTATTCCAATGGGTATGGGTCGGATAGGCGAGACAACTTTACAAAAACTAGAGATATTTTGGACAAGTACAGAGTTTGGTATTTCGGGGTACACGTTAGAGAGGGTCAGGCGAGTAGTGGGTTGAACAAGAGGGGTGAGCTCGAGAAATGAGTCGCCGTACGTCAACCCGTGGGATATGGCGTCGGCGACATCATCCCCCGAGCTTAGGTAAACAGCGATATGTTTTTGGAAATTCTACTCGCTGAACAAATACGAAGATCGGGAAAAGAACGAGAAAAGCTGGTAAGATATTCATTGAGTGAAACGTTTTCCACAGCTTGAAACGCAATGCCATTGTTCCCGGTGACGCCCGGGAATGGTTCGGCACCAGGAAAAATGGGATTTGTATGGGCGTCCGTGGTCACGCCTGGACGCCCAACAGTGGAGGGACCTGCCCGCGCGGCCATGATGGCCAGCAAAGCAAGGAACCCAACAAACATGAACCAAAAACGGAGTTAAATACAACAAAATTATACAAATATACATGGTCGACTTGGTCTAAACTATATCTGAATACCATCTATTACAAAATTATAGTAGAAACAGTGACCATACAAGGTCAGGAAAGCTATAATGTACTACTTACTCAGGAGCTCGAGAGAAACACGTCCGCTCGCCAAATAAATAAATAAATAAATAAGACAACGAGGTGCTACGTCAATGTCGTACTCAATTGAATGTATATTTTAAACTCGAAACCTGCTGAAAGGGGTCTAAAATGCGGCTATAGGCCTATCGCGGTATTGAACAAAGCGTACCGGTACTTCGTCCATTAGTCAGGCACAAGTGACCTGGCCATCATAAACAGCGCCCCGCTGGCCCTACGCATAACGGGTGTGTGAGCCTTTCTTTGTATACATAATTTCTGTAATAGATGTGTAGCTTTTCTAAAATATTAATTTGACACCCATAGGCGTCGCTGAGATTTTTTCTAGAGGGGCAAAACACTCACCAGAAATTCGCAAAGGGAGAAATCACCGGCCGTGGAAACATCGAAAGGGGGGGGGGGGGGGGGGGGGGGGAGGGTGCTGGACATCACTCGACGCTTTGTTCAATACCGCGATGGGCCTATTGTAGCCGCATTTTAGGCCCCTTCCAGCAGGTATCGAGTGTTTTAAATATACATTCAATTAAGTACGAATTAACTTGGCACCTCGTCTTCTTTTTTATTTAGTTATTTAAATTGTTTTTCGCCTTTTTTGAATTTCCAGTGAGGATAAGGGCCCCCTTGCCCACCCCCCGCCACGTCCATGTTGACACTATTGGTTGAAAGTACGAGCATTTCGTCAGTGTGCTGTTAAAAAAGAAATACACGGCCGATTTTCAAGATTTACATGTATATTTTTGGAATTACGTTATCTTTCGGCCACCGTAGTGGCAATCCCTTACCGCGACTCTTACCACGCTACATGAAGCCTCTCTTACCTTGTCAGTCCCATCTTACCGCGTAGTCCAACACGCTTACTACGCCCATGGAGGAAGGCACTAAAGTCTCTTTTACCGCGTCATTTAACATTCTTACCGCGTCAATCAACACTCTTACCGCGCCAATAAACACTCTTACCACGTGAATGACGTACACCATAATTTAGAGCCCTTCGTCAACCATGCAGTGATTTTTCTGTGTCTGTTGATTTCCACCACGAACTGGTACCTCTACAACGAAAGTGACCCTACACCCACTCATCACGCCCACACATATCAGGTACCTGGCAAAGCTGACATCAAAGCACACTGGCCCCTGTCCTCCGTGCCATTCCGTGTCAAGGAAATAGCCCAGGATTATTTCCGTGTTTGAATTGAAGGCATCTAAATTTCCATGTGTGCCGAAGGTTGCATAAACACGGTTTTCAAATCAAACAGGCACCCACGGCATCTTATTAAGCACACATATTTTCTGACCACACACTCATCAGACTAAAATGATGAACAATGACAGCGAAAACCCTGTCCGTAGGTATTTAAGCCGGCACGTAAAAAAGATCACCCTTCACCAACGGCGGATCCGGGGGGGGGGGGGGGGAAGGGGGGCCATGCCCCCCACCCCCCCCCCCCCCCCAACCCCAACCCCCCAAAGTAAAAGAAAGGGAAGCAAAAACCCTCCGTTTTATCTGTGATTTGTGCACGTCTTTTTGTAACCCCTTTTTCGGGGAAATCTTTTTTTTGGCCCCCCCCAAAAAAATTGTGTTCTGGATCCGGCCTTGCCCTTCACTTGCAAAATGTATTATCAATTTCATGCCTTTGATTACTGTAGCAGAACATTTTTGCTATTAACCCACAATTCTATGCTTAAATTGGGTAACGCTAACAGTTCCGTCGTAAGCAGACCCCCGAAATTGGGCCCCGAATTCCTCCCCGGCCCCTGGGACCATACACTGTTAAAACGCTGTTTAAACTTTTTAAACAACCCCAGGTTGTTCATGTGCCCTGGTTGTTTTTGTTTTAAGCAGGGCACATTAAAAAGTTTAAACAGCGTTTTCTCTGTGTAGGCAGGTCCCTGTCCTAAAGTATGATATAGCTGCCTTTTGTTAGCAGTCCGTGCCAGGGACCAATTCTTTGGCAAATAATGAGTACTACAGATCAGTGCCAAGAACAAATAAAAAAAAATTTCACTAAGGAAAAAATGGTGACCGACCCAAATTTCACAAAATGCATTTTTCTTGGGCCAATACCAAATCACCTATACGAAGTCCCTGCTGAGGTCATGAGCCAGCCCAGTTCATGAGCCAGCCCAGATCATGTACATTCATGGAGTAGAGAACTGTTAAATCACATTCCCTCGAGGCACTTAATTAAACATGAACATTTCAGTAGTTGATTTACTTGTGACTTTCTCATGGAGTTATTTTCTAAGCACTGTTTTCTGTTTTGCAGCCCTGATGATGAAGCAATAAGCACCCCCTCCCCCAAAGCGGATATAATTATTACACCATCATCATGCAATGATGAACCTGTCAGCAGTGGTCTGTCCATGGTAACCGGTACCCAGCACCAATCACGGGACAGACAGAAAGGAAAGCTAGCTACCTGGAACTTGATCGATGGTGTAAACATTTGCAAACGTATAAAGTCCACGCCAGTGCTACCTCCTATAAGTTGAAGCATTACGAGGGTGTGCGTGCGAACGATTTGTTGGCACCATCTCTCCCGCTGTGTCAGATAAAGGAACACGCAGTGCACGGTTGAACTGTTGTGCAGCAGCGTACCTGGGACTGGAAAGCAGAGTTTGGTCATAACTTGCAGTCTGCTCACAAAGCTCTACCATCATGTTGCTGCACGTCGCACCTCTTCTGCTTGTTGCTCGTATCTACGCAACTGTGGCTGTTGCTAAGGATCAATTACGTAAGTTGTAATGTATTAAAAAAAAATTCTGGGAAATTTACCCTGAACAAGAGCAGGAACTCAGGGTACGAAACTACAATTAGAAAAGAATATTCAAAGCAGACGGTAAGAATTGAGATCATCCTCTTAAAGCAGGAAAGATGGAGGAAAAATAAGCAAGGTGGAGTCGGAGCTCCATAGAACGAAATGATGTGTGGTCGATGATTTTTGCGAGAATCAGGGCATGGTTTTAAATAATTTTTTTAAAGAAAATTTGATTAGTAACAGTTGTTAAACCCAATTAAGAAATACTGGACCATCCCGTAATAACGCTATCTAGTAGGAATATGGAATGTCCATCTTGAGTCTATTAAATCCGAGATGTGTTTTAATCTGTTGTTGCCAAGCACTCACAGGGAGGGCCATGGTCCGGGATATGATAGCGGGACAGGTATTTATTAGTTGCACTTGCAGCGTAGATCATCCTTGTTTGTAGCGCAGTGTGTGTGTGTAGACTCAGGGTCGTTTCAAAACTGCATGATAAACTTCTGGGAAAGTTTCGTTATATGCAGTTTGAAAGCTGTCTTGTATTAAAGTCATTTCAACGTGTAGAACTAGCCTACTCACGTTCCAAAACACTCATAAAGAGCATTGCGAAACAATGAACGAGTAACTTATCATTTATTGTTCAGTTCAGAATTGGTTTAGTCTTTTTCATCCATTCGTAGCATTATTTTTTTGGTAATGTATTTCTTATTTCCCTATCCCACATTCCAAACCTGTTTGTATGTCAATCCTGCTTTCAAACCCAGTTATCGATCCTATCTGCACCCCACCCTTTCATCAACCAGTCTGTTGCAACCCTCTCTTCTCCATAAGTTCCCGCTTCCAACCTCATTGTTCCTTCCACCCACCTAAAATTCCCATTTTTTCGTAATTCTTCCCCTTTCACTTGTTTTGTCCGCCATCACCCTATACTTCCTCTGGCCTCCTTTTGTTTTTACGAGTCTCTCGGGATATATTCTAAGTTCAACGTTCAAGTTCTACTGGAGAGTTGAAAAGTTACCGGAAAATAAATTTATTTGTGTAAACATTATTGTATTTGTTAAAATATTTTGTATTAATGTGTAAATATTCAGTTTTAACTAATATGCAGGGCCCCAATGGAAACCAGTTTTAAACTGTTTGGGCACACCCTGGGTAAAGAAATGTAATAAATAAATAAATGCCGTTGTACCACACATTCACTCCATGTATCCATCACGCCTGGACTTCAAGAGTTCAAAAATAAACAGACAATAGAGCTTCTAGGAAGTGCCCATCATGCTGCGATAAAGACCAATAATAACTACCAATACGCACTTAACAAATTCGTTTCTCGAGTAAACTCTCGAGAAAAAGAATTGACAACTTGTCAAGATGTTTTCATTTCAAAGTATGACATTCTGAATACACTAGAGGAATTAGGATTAGGGCATCTCAAAACTAAAATGAATGCATTTATTGCAAAGGGGGTTTTAGGCCTATTCAGACAGATTATGGCTTTTGTGAAAGTATGCCAGGTTTTGTCTTTACAAGCTAAAGTGATGCGTACTGATAGCTTCTTGAGTATACCCTTTGTTTGTGGTATACCCACAGTATACCCAATATGTTGTTAACCTTGTCCTCAACAACCGGAAGAGCTTTATCCTTCCTCCGCGTCATATACCTATGGCCGTACGTCAATGCCATGCCTAGGACGTTTTCTTAGAGACCTGGGGTTTTTGGGCACAACCTAGATGCTATTCAAGTCTGGTTACTCTTTGGTCTATAAAAGTGCCTTGTGTTTTGACAAATAGCCATTAATTAACCGAGAGAAAAATCTCTATGGTATAGAAACAAGTATAGCTCCATAGGAGAAGTCACATCCATGTCCATATATAAAAATGAGCTCTATTGTTAACTTCAGACTTGAATGGAGTCCACAGACCAAGGGAGTCAATCGAATCAATTATGGACAAGTTTTTACAAGTCCTGCTTAATTTTGCTCTACTTCAGCGTGCAATTTACATAGCTGAGGCCCAGTGGGTTCCGTTTGGCGATCCCGCGTGATTGCAGCTCAGCCTACATTATTATGACAAGGCATATCTACAGGTCCAAGGACATCTGATTAAACCAGATGCTGAAAGATAATGATCAACCCTGAGACTAGACACAGTTCACTCATTGCTGTATTACAGCTGGCCTTTAATATGATTGGTCTTCCGGCCGCGTGAGGCACAACTGGGATACAACATAGACCGCGTTCCCACTCGAATTGGGAAAAGGTGGATCAAGATCCGGCATTTTGGTGTGACCGTTGTCTAACCGCAACGAAACCGCAAGTGGCGTTCCCACTTATGCTTGATCCACCTTTTCGAACGGAAGTGTCGAGTCCAAAAGGTCACCGAGTTCGGTATTACGCATGCGCTTGCTTGCTAAACGCGCGCTGTGTGGCTGCGTTGCATGCTGGGACGGGTCAAATACATGTGCGATGTTTTGATGTTCGAAGTTTCAACATGGAGGAAGAAATCCAAATGCTTCTCGGTCTGATTTTGCCCATGGATGCGGAGAGCAGTCCAAACTTAATCGTAATATTATAAGTACTGGCTCGAATCGGATCGTAAAACGTATTTTCTTCAAACTTTGCTACGGTTGTTGTTCTATGAGGAGCTGCAGGCTATACACTAACACGGAATTATTTGTGGATGGAAAAATAAGTAAAATTACACGAATGAAAAAGGTTTAGAAGCGGACGACTTTCCAGTACGGAACGAAAGGAATACACATGTACGCTGAATGGATGCATGCACGCTTGCATCGCGCACGCGTGGTGACACATTTTGTATACAGCCCGTAGTTCAGTAGTTGTTTATTGTGCATGTCGTGCACGTGGGAAATTTTCACATGAGCTACACGCCTAAACGTATTTCTTCGTTCATCAGACCGCAAACTTTTCGCGCCACTCGTGCACCAGCCGGATGTTGACAGGTCAAATTGCCGGATCAGATCCACCTTTTGCGTTCCCACTTGATCGTGATCCACCAATTGCAGGATCTGATCCACCAATTGGGGGATCTGTATCCTGGTCTTTAGATGGATCAAGAAAGGTGGATCAGATCCTGATCCACCTTATAACGGTTAGCGTTCCCGCTTACACAATTGCAGGATCTGATCCGGCAATTGGTGGATCTGATCCGGCAATTTGGCAAAAGGTGGATCAGATCCGGCAATTGGTGGATCTAGTGGGAACGGGGTCATAGTTACGGACTCTTCACACCAGGGCCCAATTTCATGGCTCTGCTAACCACAGCATTCCGCGCTTACGATCACCATTTTGCGCTAACAGCGCTAGCGGAAACATTCTGCGCTAACCCTGTAAGCACAGAATCCTTAGTTACGGGATGTACGCATGCTCAGGAGCCAAAATTCCCCGCTAACGCGTGAAATAAGCTTGCGTAAGCACAGAATTTTCTGCTACAGTAAGCGGGGATTTTTCGCTAACGGTAAGCAGAGCCATGAAATTGGGCCCAGATGACTCGAACAATTTTATACCCAGCACGATATGGGGCAGAGGGGTACCCCCCTTTTGTCCCTATACCCTATACACTCTTCAGACTATTGTTACCTAACACATCCCCCCTAGACCTCTGAAAAGAATTCCTGAGATTCCGGGAACACAATGACCAACACAAAAGAGGGGGGAGGGGGGTTTCTCTGCCCCATATCGTGCATCATATGAACAATTTGCTTACATTGCAAAAAAACATGATTGACCAACAGGGTTTGCATATTGCAGCATGCTTAAAATATGCCACCAAAAATATTGCCAAGCACTAGGCCTATACCGAGGAAAGCACACAATTTTCCTACTTCATGCGCAATGGTCAACTCAAACACAAAGTACCTGCAGCCCCGTCGCTAGCTCCGGGGAACATGCACGGGGGGGACACATGTGCCAGCTGGGGGGGGGGGGGGGGGGGCGCACATGAAAAACACAGCTATATATAATTGTTATGCTTTTGTTTTTTGCCAATGGGGGGGGGGGGGGCAATTGGCTCCCCCCCCCGCCTTTATAACGAAGGGCCTGAGTACCTGATGAAAATTGCTGTTTATATATCTTACCTCCATATATGCTTCAAGTGAATTGAGGTGATTTAAAAGCACAGACTTCCACATTTTGCGTCATCTCATGTGCCTAACGCTTCTGAGATTTTAGTTGCTCTTCATTTTGATTCTTTTTATTATGATTCTTTTTTTTTTAGCTCATAGTTTAGGAATGTCCTCCCACATTTGGTTCTTTAGCAAAAGTTATAATAATTGTGTTTCTTTTAAAACTGATTTCCTCGGCAGAATTTTCACGTAGCTCCTGTTTATTTGTCTAGTCTGACTGAGTCAACTTTGTCACCGTGATGTTTAGGCACTGCCCGAGTTGTTTGCTGTGAATAGTGATGCACTTGCACGCAGCGTTGTGGGTAGAATAGTACCGTGGTGTCTCGTGCCGGTGTATATGTTAGGGCTGATCATTTTCGAATAATTTGATATTCAATGAATTTGGTATTCGATTATTCGAGACGGCGCTTATTCGAATATTCGATACTTGCTGATCAAGTCTTTCAAGGCGTCTCCTGCAACTGCATGCTGCGGCAGTAAAAAGTTACACGCAAAGCAGGCCAGTGTTTTACATGTGGCGATCGATATTATAGACCACCCGATGGACATTTTTTGCATTGTATCAAGATCATTACGAGTACGTATAACATTCTGATAACAAGAAACCAAACTCCAACTTGAGTTTTTGCAATAATTATTTCAAAAGTGTCAAGGGCTTTACGGTAGGGAACAATAATCATCTGTCCACAAAATGCGCCATTTGACACTGCTAAGCACCGTAACTTTTCTATTAAAATAGCATCAGAGTCATATCTGTACGTGCATATGTACTTTTTTTTCGAATATTCAAACCGGCAAAACTATTTGAATATTCGGTTGATGATCGAATATTATATAAATATTCGGGACAGCCCTATATCTGCATTTAGTGCACTTCTGTTGTCTTGCAATTTTTGCCTGCATGTGGTAGGCTTTCTTTGAGTACATTATTAAAGATTGGTGGGTTAGGTGTGGTTTGGTGAGGTGAAATAGGTGACAGGACCTCATTATTATTAAACAGGGGAATTGTTTGTTTGTGGAAACTCCCAACTTTTTGAAGAGAAGAATAAGCATAAGGTCAAACATTAAGCAGAGAACTCATTAACTTTTCATCTGTAATGAATTATTCAATGCAAGACTGCCTGTGTGTACATGTACAAGAATGAGGTTATTATCAGAGCCACCTGCAGGGTATACCAGTACCTCAAAAACAGTCCTACCACCAATAATACCACCTGTTTAATTAAAATGTACCCCTGGGCAGTGTACATCTGCCAGAGATTTCCAGAATGTTTTTCCTACAGAGGAAATTATTCAAATTGATTATTACAAATTGAAATAACCCAACATGTAACTCCCTACATGTACTTAATTTTTTCCTCCAAGTAGCTTGAATCCTCCAATATCCTCTGATTTCAGAGTGTCGAAACCGCATATAACCTGAATCCTCAAAAATCCTCTTATGTGTATGGGGCCCAATCCTGCAAAATCCTCAAGTTTTTTTCGTAAACACCCCAGTAACCTCATCAATCCTCAGAATTCATCCAGCATCAGATTGGGCCTGACCTGGATCTTCCATTTTCCCCCAGAGGCAAAATCCTCTTATACCCTTAATCCTGAAAAATTATCCGATCTTTCAACTTCCAAAGACCCTCAATCCTCAGAATTCCTCCATTTGGCAAAGAAGATTTTTGAGGATTTGGTAAGGTTAGAGTTAATAAAGTTCACATGTCCTCCTGAGGTGTTCATGGTGCTATAAACAAAGTAGAACAATCTAGGGCTGTTCATTTTCGAATAATTTAGTGTTCAATTATTCGAAACAGGGTTTGACCGAATATTCGAATATTCGATAATCGCCAATAAAGTATTTCACGCGTTAGCGCATAGCTGCAAAAGTTACCGTCAACAAAAATGCCGCATTTGATACTGCTAAGAAATGTAACTTTTAAATAGCATCAGGGTCGTATCTTTACGTGCAAAGACATATTTTTTTTCTCGAATATTCGAACCGGCAAAAAGGTATTCAAATATTCGGTTGATGATCAAATATTTGAATATTCGGTATATTCAGGACAGCCCTAGAACAATCAGTGCACAGATCTGATCAAAATAATAGTCCAAAAAGGAGAAAACAGAAATTATAAATTAAATAAGCAGTAGGATAATCCTGAACCAAACTCTTGGGACAGTACACCACCACCATTCAATAGACCATTCTCCCACTCAGTCTTGAAGTCCTTTGTTAGCGGATATGGTGCCAATAACATGTTTTTGTGCAGGAGTTTCATCAATCGTAGATTTTTGACCATACTAGTCCTGATAATAAGGAAAAAGTGAAGCTATAGATATGCCTTAATTTGTGATATTTATTTGGATTATTTTAAATTTTATTTCTTAAAATATGTTTATCCATAGGTGTCCGCGTTGCTCCGTCCAGGCGGACAAAAGTTGTCGGTGATTATGTGGAGTTCCATTGTATGGTACCCAAGGAAGAGGAAGAGGAAGAGGAAGAATCGATACGTTGGAGCAAGGAGGACGAACAGGGAAATGAACTGATACATGTGATCAATTCTGCAACCAAACCAAGCAAGTATGAAGTGGACTCGAACCTAAGCAATGATATCGATAGTCTTCTGCGGATCAAGGACTTGGAAAGGGAGGACCAAGGGCCGTACTATTGTAACTATGGCAAGAAACGAGCGATGAGCGTTTTAGAGGTGACCTATGGTAAGTATATTTCTACTCTTTCTTTTTTTGTCACGGTAGTTTTGGGTTGGGTTTCTTTAACGGGTACCCGGGTACCCGTATTTTTGTCAAACAGGTACCAAGTTCTTTTACTACACGTAAATGCACACCCCTAATCAACATCCTCTTTAAAGTCACCTGGGTAGGGATAGCTGATGATATTGTAGGCATCAGTGCACACTACAGCTTGCACATCATTTGTCATATGGGATGTGTTCTTGTGAAATCAGACTAAACTTGTGAAAGCAGACCCAACTTGTGACTTAAAAGAATGCAAATAACTCGGCATTATTTTATTAACCCCAACCTACATGAATCCATCAAAATCCATACCCCTGTTTTGGAGGATTTCGGCGGATTCAGGATACTCCATTTTGAAAACTGGGAGATTTTGATGGATTGAGGATTGTAAGCCTATATATGTAGCAGTACTGCATGATTTTATGGATTCAGGATACCTCCATCTTGAGCAGTCACCAAAACCAACTTTTTGTGCATGACAGAATAGGTGGATTTATGGCGGATTCAGAATACATTCTAGTAAAGTTACCCAAGGGGTTAGGGTTAAAGTTACCCAAGGGGTTAGGGTTAAAGTTACCCAAGGGGTTAGGGTTAAAGTTACCCAAGGGGTTGGGTTAAAGTTACCCAAGGGGTTGGGGTTAAAGTTACTCAAGGGGTTAGGGTTAAAGTTACCCAAGGGGTTAGGGTAGTACATGTACAAAATGTATACATGTGCATGAACCAAAATCACAAATATGACAATTTGCACAATAAACTTTCCATTTACGTACAATAAAACACAGGATTGTAAAAAGAATTTACCCCTCTCTCCGAAGCTTCCACACCCCCACGTCCAGTTCTGTCTGATTTCACAAGAAGACTTCACCTATTGTTAGCTTTATGCAAGGTGTTGTAGGGGTTTAAAATACGTGGACCTCGTTTTTGCATCGGATGTTTTGTACTTTTCAATCCAGAACAAACTATTTCCTTTCGTTACATGCGTGTCAAGTAAAATGTCCTAAACGCATCCTAATATAAAGCAAAACTGCAAGAAGGTTTTGTTTTCCGATTAGAAATTTGGAATGCCCGTGGTTGCTCCATAAAAAAATTCACGAGCAGCTAAATACCATTCACGAACTATACATCAGATTACATATCATACAATTCAATAAGTTTTGTGCACGCGGGTATTCAAATTAAAATAAACACTTAATTAAGGCACTGTACGTAGACCTGTACATGTACCGGTACATCCTAAATACAAACTGATGATAGGAAGAGGCCGCACAATTTAAATATACTTGTAAATTGCAAAGTGCATGTACAAAATTACCCCCCCCCCCCTCCCTTTTTTTGGGGGGGTGGGGGTTAATTCAGGCCAGGAATTTCATCCTGAAGGGGAAAGGACATTTTTCCTTTGCAAAGGGCACATATGTTTCTATTAGAAAATTCATTCCAAGGGCAACAGAGGTCATAGCCTTCATAATTACAGGTCTATTAAATTAATTTAAGACTGACATACATGTGTAAATTTGTGAGACTTTTTGTGGAAAAACATGTAGTTTGAGCTTTACAAACACAGACAGATCATAATGAAAACAGAATTTCGTCAGCTACATGTATACTAGGAAAAGAAATGGCTTTCTAAGCCCTTTCTCTTCTGAGTCAATGGTACACTGTACGTATATGTACAAATGTGCATGTGCATGCATAATTTTACACTTGTTTACCATTATATTAAAATTATACATAGGTGTTACATGTACAGTGCAATTGTGGCAGGGCCAAATTACATTGCTTGTTATTTTTAGAGAGTTGCTCCCCTGCTTATATTTTTAACATGTACTGTGGTTTATTTAGTTGTGTGTCCCCCTGGCCCCAGTAGCAGCATCTTCCCCCTTCCCTTGACCACAGTCTGTTATACTTGTGTACAGAGTTTTAGCTTGTCTTCACTTAGCAGACCGGCGGAGAAGAGTGCACAAGTACATGTGCCTCTTTCACACTCCTTTGAGTTGTGATGCGACCTGCCGTAGCCTTGTCTTTCGTCTGCTACAGTGCCCTGGTAAGTTTTATCGTCCAATTGTTGTTCTTTTTATATTGTATAATCTTATTTCGAGTTTCATTACAGTTTGATAGGTTTTATTTGGTTTAAAGCGAGGTTTTATCTTTGGAAAGTTATAGTTTCTTTTTGAGAAAGCTTTGAGATTTTACTTTATCATGATGGGTCCAGCGCATTTGCATTTTGTATTATTGTGATTTTCTTGCCTTTGTGATTTGAAATAAGGAAAAGAGTACTGTTTTGCCAATGGGATGACTTAAGTTTTCTTTGACTAGCTTTATGTGGAATTATATATATTTTTGTGTACAAGTTATCCATTTCTACTTTAGAACTTTTCTTGTTTCTCTTAAGATGGTGTGATTGCCATGGAGAATTTCTTTTTGTGGAGAAAGAATTTATTTTTACCCCTAGAACATGTAGATTGAATGACTTTAGAGTGTATCTCTACCATTGTTTCAAGTAGGAGATCTAGTTTTCCCACAGAGATTTAAGTGTGCAAATTCCTTTCTGAGTGTATCATTTGAATGTTTATTCATGAGTAGATCAGACTTTCTTCAGCCCCATTTTCGCCTGTATTATATGACCACCTGTTTGTAACATTATTGCTCTTTTCTAGTCTTAGACTTCATGGACTTGAGGAAGTCTACTTTAAGTTAATTGCTTGGCCATGTGCTGCTGTGGTTTCAGAGCCCTAATCCCTTATGTAAACTCATTATATATTCACAAGAAAGTTCTTTGTTTCCAGTGTATGCATGTTGAGCCTGTAAGCTTACTTTACTTTATATAGGCAACATGTACATGTATAGCAGATTTAACCTTGGTTTCGATTTATCATGAGCACTTTGTTTGGATGTATTTCTTAATTGTATTCTTTCTTTTCTATTTTCTTTTGATTCTTATAGGTTTCAATCAGAGTGTACCTAAGGTCCATTATTTGATACTCTGTGTTGGTTTAAGCATACCTTGCTCTTTGGTTTAAACTGTTCTATTTGTTGTTGGTTTATAAGGTTTTAAATAAGTTTATATTTCTTTTTTTAGGTTTTTGGGTTGGTTTTGTTTTGATTTATTTAAACTTTTTTCTTGGGTTTTATAACTTCAAGGTTTGGTTCACAAGTTCACTTCATTCTTAAATCCTTTTCCTAATAAAATAGTTCGCGACTTGTTCTTTAGATCCTGGTATTGCTTTGTCTTTTTTTGCGTCGAGTAAAGTCCCCATGGTGTGTAATTTTTCCAGGTTACATTTTTATATTTTTGGTGGAAGATCCGGGTAGGACTATCGTTTTTTTAACGTAGCCAACTATTTTTTAGGATTAGGGTTTTCTTTTTGAGAGTGTTTTGTTTTGTTTTTGGTGGTCAGTCCTTAAGTTTTGTTTCGGTCAAACCAACACAGAGTTGATTTTTAGTGGATCCTGAATGTGCATGATGGCTGAACCAGCAGTGCTGACACCCCTTCAGGTTTGTGGGTTTGACTCAGTGCCGTCAAGCTCACCCCTTGTCAATCTGGAGTTGCCACTCAGTGCAGAGCGTCAGCCAAGCCTGCTGGATCCCCTTCACCACCAGGCACACATGCAAGAGGTTGTCCTGCAGCAGTCCAGGCAGATTGACATGCTGAAGTCGATAGTCAGCAAAGTTGTTGGGGAACAGCAGCAACAGAGTCGGTACATCATATGCCTAGAGAGTGCCTTGTTAGAGAAGAAGACCCATCGTTCCCGACAAGTTTCCCCTATCCCCACATCATCGCCAGACCAGAAGGATAGTCCCCTGCCCGTTTCAGCTCCCCCCAAGCAGAAGTTAGTTTCCAAGAGCGGTGGTGGTCGCCAAGCCCACGTGATAAGTAGCCCTGATGAGGTGACGAGATCTGCGGCCAGTTTTCAGGGTACGTGCTGTAATAGGATTACAGCTGCCACTCTCGTTAGGGCGCAGCAGAGCAATCCAGCTATCCGCAGAGTGATGGAGCTGAAGGCGGCAGATCTGACAAGGATGGGCAGGAGGAAAATGATGGAGGAGTCGAGAGTCGTTAGAAGGCTACTCGATTCATGGGATGAGCTTGAGGTGAAGGGCGGTCTTCTCCTACATAGAGAGGGCAGAGACAGGGTTCGCTACCTAGCTGTTCTCCCTCAGTGCTTGAGACGGGCTGTTCTTGAAAGTCTCCACAACACCATGGAAACGCGTGGCTACGGCAAGGTGTTGAAGCTTGTGAGGCAGCGGTACTTCTGGCCAGGCCTCCACGACGAGACCATGACGTACATGAGGCGGCATCTGAAGTCCGTGCAGCAGGAGAAGAGGAAGACGCCGACCCCTGTAGCGATGACTAACACCGGCAGCATTCCAGCCCCTAGTGAATTCCAAGACGACCCCTCATCATCGTCACTATCGTGCACGACCCAAGTCAGCCGGCAGACTTCCTCAAGTTCTATCCCTGGCACCAGTAGTTTGTGTGAGTTGATAGTCCAACCACCACACGGATTCGATTAGATCATTGATTAGTTATATTGCATTATTTTGTTATGTTTGTTGAAGACCGGTTTGAAGGTTCCCTTATATATTTATGGCTTCGCATTTCAGAGATTTTGAATAGGTATTTTATTTTTGGTTCTGATCTATTTTTGTTGTAAATTTGAAGATCTTTTTAGAATTTATTTTATTTTAGACCTTGCTGAGGACAGCAATGGATTTAACAGGGCGTGAGTGTGGCAGGGCCAAATTACATTGCTTGTTATTTTTAGAGAGTTGCTCCCCTGCTTATATTTTTAACGTGTACTGTGGTTTATTTAGTTGTGTGTCCCCCTGGCCCCAGTAGCAGCATCTTCCCCCTTCCCTTGACCACAGTTATACTTGTGTACAGAGTTTTAGCTTGTCTTCACTTAGCAGACCGGCGGAGAAGAGTGCACATGTGCCTCTTTCACATTCCTTTGAGTTGTGATGCGACCTGCCGTAGCCTTGTCTTTCGTCTGCTACAGTGCCCTGGTAAGTTTTATCGTCCAATTGTTGTTCTTTTTATATTGTATAATCTTATTTCGAGTTTCATTACAGTTTGATAGGTTTTATTTGGTTTAAAGCGAGGTTTTATTTTTGTGTACAAGTTATCCATTTCTACTTTAGAACTTTTCTTGTTTCTCTTAAGATGGTGTGATTGCCATGGAGAATTTCTTTTTGTGGAGAAAGAATTTATTTTTACCCCTAGAACATGTAGATTGAATGACTTTAGAGTGTATCTCTACCATTGTTTCAAGTAGGAGATCTAGTTTTCCCACAGAGATTTAAGTGTGCAAATTCCTTTCTGAGTGTATCATTTGAATGTTTATTCATGAGTAGATCAGACTTTCTTCAGCCCCATTTTCGCCTGTATTATATGACCACCTGTTTGTAACATTATTGCTCTTTTCTAGTCTTAGACTTCATGGACTTGAGGAAGTCTACTTTAAGTTAATTACTTGGCCATGTGCTGCTGTGGTTTCAGAGCCCTAATCCCTTATGTAAACTCATTATATATTCACAAGAAAGTTCTTTGTTTCCAGTGTATGCATGTTGAGCCTGTAAGCTTACTTTACTTTATATAGGCAACATGTACATGTATAGCAGATTTAACCTTGGTTTCGATTTATCATGAGCACTTTGTTTGGATGTATTTCTTAATTGTATTCTTTCTTTTCTCTTTTCTTTTGATTCTTATAGGTTTCAATCAGAGTGTACCTAAGGTCCATTATTTGATACTCTGTGTTGGTTTAAGCATACCTTGCTCTTTGGTTTAAACTGTTCTATTTGTTGTTGGTTTATAAGGTTTTTAAATAAGTTTATATTTCTTTTTTTAGGTTTTTGGGTTGGTTTTGTTTTGATTTATTTAAACTTTTTTCTTGGGTTTTAACTTCAAGGTTTGGTTCACAAGTTCACTTCATTCTTAAATCCTTTTCCTAATAAAATAGTTCGCGACTTGTTCTTTAGATCCTGGTATTGCTTTGTCTTTTTTTGTGTCGAGTAAAGTCCCCATGGTGTGTCATTTTTCCAGGTTACACAATAGTGCAAACAATACAAACTGATATCAAGCTTAAAGGTACACATTGCTTTGGATTTTACGATTTGGGCTATAAAACTGAAATGGAAATGGTTGGGAAGCTTTTTTTTTTAAGTAGAATATAAAGATTCACATAACTATCCCTTCAAATTGCGTGGTTTTTGTTTAATTTCGTGACAAATAGCAGTCCGCCATTTTGTAGAACCAAATTTTTGACTCCACAAAATGTCGGACTGTGTTCACCAGTCGTATTTCCAGTCGCATCTGGTTGAAGTACGTTCTGTTGATCCATTTTGATGTACTGTGGCACGGCGCGCAGCACTGGCGATATATGTCGAGAGGTAGAGAATTGTACCTGGCGATCATCTGATAGGTTCACAAGGCCACTGGCTGTGGCGCCAGCCTAAAGACTCTTACAGCGTATTTTGCGCATTATTTAGGCGGTGGTATTTAGTACTGGAAATACGTCTATGTATCGCGGGTCAGATGTCAGGGGTAAGCGGCCAATTTTTTTGTTTCGTAATCACTAATCACTAATTACAACACATTATACGTGTTTTTTTGCATGAACAACTCTTATAAAAGATAAGGAACATTTCCAAACAGTAAAATTTCATGACATTTGAAGGCAATGTGTCCCTTTAAAGGAAACATGCTTCTCAAATTGACCAGATCACATTTTATTTCATAAATAAATTCATTTATATGTATTAATTGTGAATTAAAAGCCAAACTGGTTCAAGTGAAGTTTTAGTGTGATTATTTGCCGCTCAAAAATTGACCCCCCCCCCTTTTTGAAATTTGTTGAGACTCAAATTGAGGGCGCTGTTCGTGACGTAGACCGAGGCACCGAAATTCATGGATCGACTCGATAGTCTGGACCCGGCCCGTAAACACACACTAGGTCTACACGTGCAATTTCGTAAGTTGTAACAACAACTACCATCGAACTTACTCTGATTTTCTCCCTTTTAGCGAAGGCTCCTCGGGGAATGGGCCGTTTAACAGCTTTCCCCTATATCTTACTCACATCTGGGAACTTTGTTGGGATGGCAGTGGACTTGAGCATATGTTTAATGGTCATCCCAAAGGATTTGAAAATACCAGTATCGAAACACCACGGCTCAAAGTGGTTGCTACATAACGCTGGAAAGCTGCTGGGGCCGGACCACTTTGCTCTTGTCACCTTCACTTTCGCGGTCCAAATTCTCAAATATTTCGCATCAGTTGGAAATAAATGAAGGCTTACCCCATCCGTCGTTGTTTTGCTGCACCCAGCAGCCACACACCTTGTCGGCATGGCCGAAAAACACTATATTTTGCTTAGATTTTGGACGAAGAATTTTCGCCGAAAATTTTCGCCGTACAATGTACACACAATGCATACCCGTGATGAATGGGTAATGTGCCTCGATCTACGTCACACACTTATGTTAATGAGGGTCCCACTCAGGGGGCGGAGTAGCTTGGACAAACATTTTCAAAAACTGTTTTCTCATATTTAATCTGGGAAATAATTGTCTCTGGACACAAAATATAATTGTCAAGATAATACTTTATTGTTTTAAGCAGGAATAATGTAATATAAATCCTAAATCATGTTTCCTTTAAATCTAAAGTGCCCCATCACATGACCTTTGATACAGGTATGGCAAAAGCTGAGCCTCAGGGTTGTCTCAATGCCTTCTGTATGGACACCCAAGTTTATAATTATTGGCCATAAACATGTACACGTATACATGTACGTGATACATACGTGTAGTTCTATTTGAGATTTCCCTTTTTACTTACACTACAGCAGATTTTGACACACGTTCCCAAGTCCATGGTACACATGTAGAATGTTCTTGTAGTTGTTTGTTTGTTTGTTGGTTGGGGTATGTGTGAGTTTGTTTTTGCATTCAATAGGGGACCTTTAACAAAAGAGGACAATAGGGTCCCCGATTGAGAAAGGTCCCCGTTTAAAAATCGTGTACAAAACCAATGGGAGGCCTTCCGAAAAAGTTAAAGTACAAAACAAAAGAGGGACAATAGGAGGTCCCCGATTGCACCCGTTTAATTACACACTTGTGTGTGTTTGTTTTTGTAATAATAATAATAATACAAGCATTTGTAAAGCGCCATCTATCTATGTAGACATATTCCGAGGCTGTCCAGAACTCTACAAATAATTAAATATACATGTACATGTATGTATACTTGAAACAAAACCAGCAATCTAATTATAAGTTTAGTGAAACAGGAATGTTTTAAGAAGGCATTTGAAGGTATGTAAAGATTGACAGCTACGAATTTCCTGAGGCAAAGAGTTTCATAGAGTGGGCGCCGTAACTGAGAAGGCATAATAGTCCCCATACGATGTTCTAGTTCTTGGTGTCACAAGAAGATGTTTGTCAGATGATCTTAGGTGGCGATTAGGGGAATACTGGGTGAAGAGATCCTGCAGATATGTTGGTGCGCTGTCATTGAGGGCTTTCCAGGTAAGTAGGATTATTTTGAAGGCAACCCTCTGTTTGACTGGAAGCCAGTGAAGATTTCTCGGGACTGGAGTAATGTGGTCAAATTTCCGTGTTCGGGATAAGACACGAGCCGCAGTGTTTTGAACATGTTGAAGTTTGCACATGAGAGTGTTGGTGATTCCAAACAGAAGTGAGTTGCCATTATCCAACCTTGATGTCACGAGAGCATGGATAAGGATGGCAGCCGACTCATCAGTCAGGATTCGGCGGATGCTGTTGATGTTTCTAATATGGTAGTATGACGTTTGGCAAACTTTCTTGACATGCGATTCCATTGACATCGTGCTGTCAAACATGATGCCAAGATTACGTGCAGTCGTAGAACGTTGAATATTAGAAGTCCCAAATTGCATCTGGTTGCATCTGATTTTATCCTGGCTACGTTTGGAAGTGATAATTAGAAGTTCGGTCTTGTCGTCGTTAAATTTTAATTTATTCCTGGTCATCCATTGCTTAAGATCACAAATACATTGTTCAATACGCTGTCTCACGGAGTGTTCGTCGTCATGGTTTCCTAAATGAAACGATCCATATATCTGTGTGTCGTCTGCATAGCAATGAACTTGAAGTTGATGCCTCCGTACAATAGCGGCAATAGGCTCGGAGTATATTGTGAAGAATAAGGGACCTAATACTGATCCTTGAGGGACGCCAGAAGAAAGTGAGATGGGAGATGATAAAGATCCATTGATGTTCACAGTCTGTGTTCGATGACATATATATGATCTAATCCATTGCAGGGCTGGACCAGTAACACCGATGGACTGAAGGCGGTGGAATAAAACATCATAGTCTATAGTGTCGAATGCTGCAGAGAGATCAAGGAGAACAAGGAACACACCACGCTTATCGTCAACTGCCCGGAGAATATCGTTCTTAACTCTTAGAAGAGCAGTCTCTGTTCCATGATGTTTTCTATACGCAGATTGCAATGGTTCATGTAGATTGTGTTCAGTCAGATGATCAGTAATTTGGGAATAAACAACCTTCTCTATTACTTTGGATATGAATGAAAGGTTGGATACGGGACGAAAGTTCTTGAGGTTTTCAGGATCGAGGGTGGGTTTCTTCAGCAGAGGAGAGTCACCAGGGCATTTCTAAATTGCTGTGGGAATTTAGAAGATTGAAGAGACAGGTTGACAATTTTGGAGATAACTGGAGTCAAAATATTCAGATTGTTCTTTAGGAGCCAGGTAGGAATTGGATCCAAATCGCACGTCTTTGATGGTGATGATTTGCTGATTTTCCTGATTTCCTCATCCAGAGCTGGTGTGAATTCTTCCAATGGTGTAATATCAGAGTGAGATGACTCGGTGGTATACGGCTGCATACAATCTAGATCGCGGTCAAGATTATTACGAATGTTCCGAATCTTTGTTATGAAATAATCACTAAAAGTTGTCGCCAATTCCTGTTTATTGTCGTGTGTGGGTAGTTTAGTTTTTCCTTTGTTGTGGAGTAGAGATTCAACAATTTTGTAGAGCTCTCTCTGGTTCCCACAGCTGGCTAGTTTTTCTTTGAAGTATGATGATTTGGCACTGTTGATCATATTAACAACACAGAGTCGTTGCGCTTTAAATTGGTTTCTATCAGATTCTGATCTGGTTTTCCTCCAGCGTCTCTCCAATTTCTTGCGGTGTCTCTTGGCATCGGCAATCTCCGGGGAATACCATGGATTGGCTGGTCTAATGGTAATACAGCGAGTTTTCAGTGGAGCATGCTTTTCCAGAATAGACTTCAGTGTGGAGTTGTACTGATCTATGAGTGTTTGGAGGTCATTGGACGGGTTGGTAAACAATTCTGACTGGCTAATATCGTTGGAAAAACTGTCATGGTCTAGAGATCCATATTTCCGATAGGAAATATGCTTCTTAGTTGGTTGAGGTTTAGTCAGATTCAGTGCACAATGCAAAGCAGCATGATCTGTCAGAAAACATGCAACATCCACTGAATCAATTAGGTTGTCCGTGGGTCGTGCAAAGACAAGGTCCAATATATGGCCACTCACATGTGTAGGAGCACATACAAACTGTTTCAGGTTAGTGTTTTGAATTATATCATTGAGGTGGCGAGCAGCAGAATCATCTGTATCCCAGTGGAAATTAAAATCCCCAACAATCAGCAACTTGCTTGGGGATGCCGAGAGTACACTGACATATTCGGAGAAATCGTCAAGGAACATTGTAGGGGTTATACGATTCTTTGAGCTGTATGGTGGCCTATAGATGATTACCAGCTTCACGGATGAGAAAGTTCCTTTGACAGTTACATCACAACATAGACTTTCAAAATTACCACTACTGTGTGATGTTATTGGGCCGTGTTTGATATTAGTCTTATATATGAGAGCAATACTCCCACCAGTTCCATTTGGACGAGGTACATGACACATGTCATATCCAGGAATGCATATAATTCACCTATTATTTTATCATGTTTATCAGTAGCTGATAACCAAGTTTCAGTCAGTGCAATCAAATCAAAATCATGTTCAATAAAGTAGTCAGTCAGTAGGTTGGTTTTATTGCACACAGACTGGGCATTTAGGACACACAGTTTGGAGAGCATGGGTTGTTTCAGACTACTGTCTGTTGATGTTGGCGGTGTTGATATATGCAGGTCATTGTCCGAGGATACAGTTGGTACTTCATGTACCACTTGTGTTGGGGGGTCAGATCGGTTTCCTCGACGTGACGGTCGCTTTGTGTTTATTCGTAGGTCTTTCAAGGTGGACCATGTAGCTGGAGAAACGGGTATTGTTTTACATCTTAAACCGATACTCAGGAGATGCTCACGCTCATACCTATGAGTAGGTTTGTTGATGACTGCAGCTGTAGTTATTTCACTAACAGGACCAGGGTTGGGGTTTATATCCCCACAGATTAACAGGGCAATGTTGAAATTTGAAGAAGAATTCTGGTAGTATGGAATAGGTGTTTTCAGGTAACACTTGATGGTCAATCTCTTCCATGTTGGGCCATATGCTGGAGAGTATGCATATCTGGCAGACCGTTCACTTGCTAATCCATGTTCACTTGCTAATTCACTTGCTAATCCCTGCACATCACACACCAGAACAAGGGCAAACAGGAAATGTAAATGCAGTCCAGGTCACATCTGGAGTACAGTTATGAGTGGGAGTACTCCTTTCTCTGTTGTGTACAGGGCCCAATTTCATGGCTCTGCTAACCACTTACGATCAACATTTTGCGCTAACAGCGCTAGCAGAAAAATTCTGCGCTAACCCTGTAAGCACAGAATCCTTAGTTACGGGATGTACGCATGCTCAGGAGCAAGAAATCCCCGCTAACGCGTGAAATACGCTTGCGTAAGCACAGAATTTTCTGCTACAGTAAGCGAGGATTTTTCGCTAATGGTAAGCAGAGCCATGAAATTGGGCCCTGTACACTTTTGTACATTTGTAGGACAGCGGTACAACCCATTATGCTCAAAAGGTCATTTTAACCCACAACCATGACAATTATGAGCTGCATTGTACACCATACAATCGTGACCCTATACTACATTGTACATACATTTGTAAGTACATCATCGGCGGCGGAACGATGTTGAAAGTGGGGGGGGGGGGGGGGGGGGGGGGGGGCAGCAGATGTGAGACCATTCAAGCGAAGCTCAATGAAGCCATTTGGTGCTGCGTTTTAACCACTGGTTATTATTGGCTTCGTTTGACAAAAAGAGGTTTTTTTTAGAGAGCCCCCAGGGGCGGATCCAGGATTTTTTGTAAGGGGGGGGGGGGGTTTCTGAAGGGGCCGGGGGCTGACACACTTTCTCACTCGCTGTTGGTGACGCAAAATAAGACCTGCTTTTCTGGTTTGCAACTTTAGGCGTAGGCCCTACAAGAGAAAGGGGGGGGGGGGGGTTGTTTCCCCCAAAAACCTCCCCCCGCCAAAAAAAAAAAAAAACCCAACCCCCCCCCGCACCTGGCCCCGGCCCCGTGGACGGGGATGCACAGAGTGAGCGTACTGGTTTGCACTAATAGTGCGAAGTACATATATCCGTACGACTTATTTTATATATAAAGTTTGATAAAAGTTAAAGCAGTGCTCACCAAGAATATTGGAGCTGAATTTTCGGCCTGACTAGGCCTTCATCGGAGCTGGGAGTTGGACTGGTAGTTTGAATGCAGAACATTCTACATTCATACCACCTGGCGTGAGCGTTCCGAGCTTGTATACGATGCGCTGTTCTATCTCCAAGCGCTGAGCGTTCGATGTTGTCATGGTCAGGACGCACACGCGCATGTTGTCACACGTGTGCGGTTGCTTGGAGAAGTGGCGCGCCACAGGGTGTCCGTGGAGATTAAAGGGACACATTGCCTTCAAATGTCATACGATTTTGCTGTTTGCAAATGTTCCTTATCTTTTATAAGAGTTGTTCTACAAAAAAGACACGTATTTTGTAATTAGTGAGTAGTGATTACAAAACAACAAATTGGCCTCTAATCCCTGACATCTGACCCGCGAAACATAGACTTATTTCCAGTAGTAAATACCACCGTCTAAATAATGCGCAAAATACGCTGTAAGATTTTTTAGGCTGGCGCCGCAGCCAGTGGCCTTGTAAACCTATCAGATGATCGCCAGGTACCATTCTCTCCCAGGTGAAAATTCCAGTTAAAACCAGTTGAACTTTCAACTGGTTCCAACTGGTTTGAACTGGAATCAACTGGTGTCCAACTGGTACCTGTTGGAGTCAACTGGTTTCAACTGGATTCAACAAAAACCAGTTGAAACTAGTTAAAGGAATCAGCGACCAACTGGTAATTTGTGTGGTGTCAACTGGAACCAGTTGAAACCAGTTGAAAGAACCAGTTACCAACTGGCAATCCTTGTGGTGTCAACAGGAACCAGTTGAAACCAGTTGAAGAAACCAGTTACCAACTGGCAATTCAACTGGAACCAGTTGAAGAAAACATGTACCATATGAAACCAGTTAAAGTAACCAGTTATCAACTGGCAATTCTTGTGGTGTTAACCTAAACCAGTTGAAACCAGTTAAAGAAACCAGTTACCAACTGGTCATTCTTATGAACAGGGACCAGTTGAAACCAGTTGAAGAAACCAGTTATCATCTGGGTGAACAGAAACCTACCTATTAAAACTATTCATACTTATCTTTGTTTCCGTGATTGTTGTTTTTGTTTGTTTTATTTTTGTTTTTGTGTTTTGCTTAGTTTCACTTATTGTACATAAATTCTATCAGTGTCACACACAATATGAAAGCAATTGCATAATGTATACAACTTTTAATTCACTGTTCAGTCTTCACAAGACAATTCCAGACTTGAAACAAGTCTAATTTATAAAAAATTCTTTTAAAACAACAAAATGTTAAAGATATAATTTACAAAATGGAATTTCAAAATTATTGTACACAAATTCTATCAAATTGATAATGTGCAAGAGGTAAAATTGCTCGCACACAATGAAAACGATTATAAAATTCAATTAACTATTCAGTCTTTCACAACAAGACAATTCCAGACTTGAAACAAGTCTACTATCTATCATAATGGCCTTGAGTTCAATCTGACTGCATATGCATACTGCACTGTGCAGGGACTTGGTATAATGCACAGTACACACACAATGTACGTGTGGGTGTACATACATGTAGTATGTATGTGTACAGTACAATCCTAACTGCCATTACCGCGCGTAGGGTTTTTGAAGGAAACAGCAGACTGAAATAGTGCGCCACCCTGTGTGGAGTATCTTCATATAAACAGTTAAAAGTGATAAAAATGCTACATTGTTGTTCTGAATGAAAATATATTACTTCGATGATAAAAGATTTACCAAAATAACGGAATAATGGGGAATAGTTGTGCACGCGTAGGAATATCGATATGCATGTTAAGCGGTCAGACGATGGAGGAAGGAACACAACAGGCCAGATGTTTTTGCTGCAAAGCCTACCATTGTTTGTCGTATCTGAGCTGAACTATCAACGTCTGATGGAGCATAATTACATCCTGAGTGATATGGGAGAGTTTACTGCATCCACTGGTAAGTTTTATGGAAATAACAAGTCATTTTCGTCAAATTTTAAGAATGTACATGTACATGTATATTTTGGCCCACGCACAGCCAGTGGACAGTGCCATGGTTCCAAACAGTCCGTTGTGTACATGTATAGGTATTCAGTATATGAACGAACGGGTTGTGCTATTTACACTGTGAATCCCTTGGATGTGATTTCCTATTTAAAATGGAGGATGTGATTTTAACAATGATGGTCTAAAATCACATCCTACTCTATTTAAAATCACATCTGAAGCCTGTGAACTATTATTAATTATCCCACCCCGAGTCCTGACAAAGAGTACATGATTGTGACTTCTGGGTTTAACAGCTAAACCGCATTGTGATGCTGGACTCTGTCTCTGGATGTAATTTTGGACCCTCATTGTTAAAATCACATTCTCTTAATCCTCCTGTCTATTCTGAATAGGAAATCTGAATAGGAAATTGACTAAAGCAAACAGGATTATCTACATTCACACACCAAAGTTCCTGTTTGTCCGAAAACTGTTTTCATAGGGGAAATTATTATAAAAAAGTAACAAGGCCAACATGTTTGGCATGCCCGCCCCCGCTTCCTTCTTTCTTCCTTCTCAAAAAAATGCAACTTTATGACTTCCCAATAAATACCATGAATGAAAATGCATGGGAAGAGAGGAAATGTGTAGACCTACCTCAGACTAGATACTGTTCCTGTACAGAAACTTAACCTACCCACAACATAACAGTTGTGTAAACCAAATTTATTCAAATTTGTCTCATACATTGTTTGTATTTTGTGCTCTTTCCTTATACAGTTGTGTACTTCACTTGAAGAGGAGCAGAAAGGATCAAGTTACAGCTGATGATCTACAAGGGGATGTCATGCTTACAACTGACTATCTACTGAGTTTCGTTGATGGGAAGATCGACAAGAGTCCTTCATAAAGTTTCAAAGAGGAGTTGAATTTTATAGTTTGTCAAAAATAAGTATTAAAACAAGGGTAGCCAATGAAAAAATTCAAATTGTTTGAATTCATATTCAAGTTAATATGAAAGTACATCATGAACAGATTACAAAAGTCAAAACTGTTTAAAAAACCAGCCCAATTTCTTTTAAACTGTTCATGGGAAAAACATGAAGCCTACAGTACTACTAACATAAACCTTGATGCTGAGATGTGCTTCTCATGACCATAGGCTACCGTACATTGCTCTGGGGTCCTCAGTGACTCCGAAACACTATGATGTCGTAGAATTTTTCATTTTAGGGCCAATCTCCCCCTGGTGTACACATCTTATTATGTTACTTGCCATTATATTTGTTTTGTTTTTTACTTCTGGTTTTTGTTCAATGCTTGAGAAAGAGAGAAGTACTTTTAATAAAATGAATGTAACAAGCTACATGTGCAATGCTTTTTCTTCCTTAATTACAATTTATTTTCTGACTGCAATTTCAGACCGCCTGTTTAAGACCAGTTCAAATCTGTTAACGTGATTTGATGCAAGTTACAAACCAGTTGCACACCCAGTTGCACACCCAGTTGCACACCCAGTTGCACACCCAGTTGCACACCCAGTTGCACACCCAGTTGCACACCCAGTTGCACACCCAGTTGCACAACCAGTTCAAAACCAGTTGGATACCAGTTACACCAGTTCAAAACCAGTTGGATACCAGTTACACCAGTTAAAAACCAGTTGCATACCAGTTGCAAACCAGTTCAAAACCAGTTGCATACCAGTTCAAAACCAGTTTATACCAGTTACACCAGTTCAAAACCAGTTGCATACCAGTTCAAAACCAGTTTATACCAGTTACACCAGTTGAATACCCGTTAGACCAGTTAAAATCCAGTTGAAAACCAGTTGAAAACCAGTTGAAAACCAGTTGAAAACCAGTTGAAAACCAGTTGAAAACCAGTTCATACCAGTTCAAAACCAGTTCATACCAGTTCAAAACCAGTTCGGATACCAGTTGGATACCAGTTGGATACCAGTTGGATACCAGTTGGATACCAGTTGGATACCAGTTGGATACCAGTTGGATACCAGTTGGATACAGTTGGATACCAGTTGGATACCAGTTGGATACCAGTTGGATACCAGTTACACCAGTTGGATACCCGTTAGACCAGTTAAAAACCAGTTGCATACCAGTTCAAAACCAGTTTATACCAGTTACACCAGTTGAATACCCGTTAGACCAGTTAAAATCCAGTTGAAAACCAGTTCATACCAGTTAAACCAGTTAAACCAGTTAAAAACCAGTTGAAACCAGTCACCAATTCCCAGTTGGGACCAGTTGAAAACAGTTCAACTGGTTTTAACTGGGACCAGTTGAAAACAGTTGAAACCAGTTCAACTGGTTTTAACTGGGACCAGTTAAACCAGTTCAACTGGTTTCAACTGGAATTTTCACCTGGGCTACCTCGCGACATATCGCCAGTGCTGCGCGCCGCGTGCCACAGTACATCAAAATGGATCAACAGAACGTACTTCAACCAGCTGCGACTGGAAATACGACTGGTGAACATGGTCCGCCATTTTGTGGAGTCAAAAATTTGGTTCTACAAAATGGTGGACCGTTATTTGTCACGAAATTAAACAAAAACCATGCAATTTGAAAGGATAGTTTTGTGAATCTTTATATTCTATTTTTAAAAAAAGCTTCCCAACCATATCCATTTCAGTTTTATAGCCCAAATCGCAAAATCCAAAGCAATGTGTCCCTTTAAGTCGGACACTTCGAAGGTGCTCAGTATACCGGTCTGCCAAACGACGCTTCGTTTCGCCGATGTAGTGTTCACCGCATAGTTGGCAGGATATACAATACACAAGGTTGGAAGATATGCAAGTGAATTGTCCTCTGGGTGTATAACTGTGAGTAAGGAATACAATCCTTACAAGACTGCGGATGTGAGGAGTCGTATTGCAGATAGCTGTGAGAGTCAGTTGGCTTGTAGAACATGGAGGTTACTAACCGTTCACCATCAATCCGAAGTTGAATGTCGAGGAAAGGGAGTGTGGTCTCTGAAACCTCTGAGGTGAACTGCAGGGCAGGATGATATTTGCCGACAAAATCAATGAAGTTGTTCAGTTCCTCCCTTGTGGATGATGTTACACCAATTATGTCATCTATGTACCTCTTGTAGAGCAGAGGCAATAGACCAGTGTAGTCTTCGAACAGGTTAACTTCGACATACCCGATGAAAAGGCAGGCGTAACTTGGCCCCATGCGCGTACCCATAGCGACTCCACTTTGTTGAGTGTAGTGTCTGTCGTTGAATGTAAAGTTGTTGAGCTTCAGAACTAGTTCTGCAAGACGAACGAGAGTCGTAGATGATGGCGTGGGGCTCGGTCGTCGCTCGAGGAAGTATTGCAAGGCTACCAAACCGTCCGCGTGGGGGATGGAGGTATAGAGAGATTTCACATCCATAGTGAAAAGGAGCTTGTTAGCAGAGGGACCAAATCTGAAATCTTCAAACAGCCGGAGAGCATCGGAGGTGTCTTTGACGTATGATGGTAGTGATTGCACGATGGGAGTCAAAATTGAGTCAAGGTAGCAGGAAACAACTGCAGGCTGAGACAATAGGCCGTCCAGGGTTATTAGGTTTGTGAATCTTCGGGAGGAGGTAGAAACGGGCAGTACGTGGTGTAGAAACTATGAGATTAGCAGCATCTGTAGGTAGTGCGCCCAGTTGAATAAATTCTTTGACGGTACGGGAAACTTCTTCCTGATGTTTAGCTGTTGGGTTGTGGTCAATTTCTTTGTATGACGTCCTATCAGAAAGTTGACATTCAGCCTCCTGGATGTACAGATCACGACGCCAAACAACAGTAGCTCCACCCTTGTCTGTTCTCTTTATGACAATAGAACGGTTTTGACGGAGGGACTGCAAAGCTTTGCGTTCGTCAGCAGTGATGTTGGAATGGGTAGATCTTGTGAAGTCAAGTTGATTGACCTCGTTCCTACAACTGCCGAAGTGCAATGATGAAAATCGGTCTCCTATGAAATCTAGTCCTGCAAAATTATTGAGTTGTACGCCTTTGTTGATTAAACGTTTGTTGCAACTTGCAAGCAGTGGATGACTGAAAACTCCAGAGAGAGACAAGAAAAATATATTTTGTTTTAATGTTTGACCGAGCGTACACTATTTTGGGAACTAATAAAAGCCCCCCCCCCCCCCAGTGGAAAAAGTGGGGGGGGGGGGCAGTGGCCCCCCTGCCCCCCCCCCCCGGTTCCGCCGCCACTGCTCCCTTTGCTGTAGGCTTCCTTTGCTGTAGGCTTCCTTTGCTGTAGGCTTCCTTTGCTGTAGGCTTCCTTTGCTGTAGGCTTCCTTTGCTGTAGGCTTCCTTTGCTGTAGGCTTCCTTTGCTGTAGGCTTCCTTTGCTGTAGGCTTCCTCCCTTGTAGTTTGTTTGACGATATTCTTAGATATCCAGAATATCTACAGGTGCATTTTTGTAGCCAAGAATGCATTCTAAATTGTATCATTAAAATTTACAACATAAGGAATAATTCTACAAATAAAGTGTCAAATTTTCTTTTTATCTTACAACTACAGGTTCCTGTAAGCCAATCACAGTCAATACATGCACTGGATCAGGGGTCATCCATCAGTACACGAGCACATCAATCGCCATAAGCACTGTTATGAGTAAATTACGTCACCAGAAGAAAGCCCTGCAAGGAAAGCGACAATTAGTTAGTCTCATGAAGGGACGTAAGCACAAGACTTGCAAGGCATACATGAAGCCATTTGTCTGTGCTGCCTACCTGCCTTCCTGTGATGAGCGAGGGAACTCAAACCCATCTTGCAAAGATCTGTGCCACAAAGCCAAGATGGAATGCCAAGTGAGCATGGAGGATTTGGGCTTAGACTGGCCCATGGAGCTGGACTGTGACATATTCCCCACTTCCATTGAAAACCCACGTTGCATTTCAGGTACATGTAGCATAAAAAGTGCTCATTACTAAGATAAGTGGACAGCGGTAAAATTAAAGTTTGTAGGATGCGTAAGCTAATGTTGGGTAAGGTACATTGTATTATTTGAGTTGGTTTGGGTTTTCTCAACATTGTGATTTCATAGTTCCTCATTTCTAAATCCGTAGCAATATTTTCGAAACTTCCTACTTCATCCAGCTAGAACCATATGAATGTGAAGCAATACATTAAAAATTATTGAATTTAGTACTTATGATGGGTGAGTATTTACACGTGTACCTTTTGTGACTTGTTTTTGAGTTGGTACATATATTTTTACTTGAATTTGTATTTTTACTGTAGCATTAAATTTTGGAGATGTGAATGTAGCGGCATCAGACACAACTGCAGAGGTTCGAGTGTCATGCAGCGACGATCTCCCACCCATGAGCCCACCTCGCTGGATGAAAGAAGGCGTTGTTGTGGATGGTAATGTTAATTTCAGAGCTTAAATTTGATAAAAGTATCCTCACGATTATTGGGTAGTAGGACAAGTGCTCCACTATAGACCAGAGTCTGTCAAGGATACTCTTTGTAGGTTTGATGTTGACTGCATAAACACTTAGTATCCCAACTTTTTATCATGATAATAATTGAAAATTTATCAAGTGAATGAAAACGAAAAAGGCAGAGTTCCTTCATTCAAAATGTCAGATCTCACATTCATTTAAAAAGAAAGGCCTGCTTTTTAAAAGAAAAAGGGAATTACCAGCCCACTGTCTAGTTAAGGCTTGGAGTTCCAGTACATTATTTCAAGCCCTGGATGTGATTGATTCCCAACCCAAGAATCTGGAGAAGTAGTGTTTTCAGTTGTCGAGTTTGGTTTCAAGCTGTGCTTGAGTGCTGATACTTGTCTAAGCAATTTTTTTCAAAAGAGTCACGAATTATAAACTGAATGATGTTGCCATTTCCTGATGATGTTGGAAGTTTACTGACCAACACATCAAGTTGGTACCTCAGGTTCTTAAACCAGATGACTTAGTTACTTTACATTGTGTCCATCTAAACTCCCATTTTAATTTTCCAACATGCAAATCCTTAGATCGCAAATTACATCAAATTAGTTAGTCACTTGACATAGTGTCAAGCACAAACTTCTTGTCTGAAGTTAGCATGCCCTGTGCTGTGGTTACTGCTTAAAATTATGTAGTCTCCATGAAATGGACGAAGAAGCTGTTAGCATAAAATGTGTGCTAATTTTAATTGCCCCATTCTGTTGAGTGGACAATGGTCAGAAAATTATGAACTTTTGTCCATTTATTATGGAGCAAGGTTTTAAAGGATAGGAGTATCATTTCAGGATGGTTACACATATGTAAACAAAAACTAATTTTCTTTTGGCTGTCTGATTTTTGCCAGATTTTGGGAGCCGAGTACGGATGGAGAGGACCGACTCTCACACTACGACTCTGATCATTGAGAACTTCATTGATTCGTTGGATGGTGGAGACTACATCTGCTTCAAGGGATCAGCTGCTCAGCCTGACTTTATGAGACAGATCTCATTAGATGGAATCTTTGAACCTACTCCAGATGTTGGTGGCTCAGATGGCAATCCACCAGGTACACTAACTAAGGGGATTAAAATATACTGATAAATTGAAATATAAAAACAATTTTATTATTTGTTTTTCCTTCGTGGGTTTTTAAAACTCTTGTCTTGGAAATTAACAATGATTTATTTTCAAATTCTTGACACTTTAGGACCAACTTCAGAGGATTTGTAATTTAATAAAAGAGATTTTTGATTTTGTCGCCCTCTTTATATAATGGTGAAGCTCTTATAACTAAGTGACCAGTAAGAAAAGTGTAGCATTTAATGTTTATCCCTTGTGTCGCACAATGAAAGTGCAATTTAGACTAATTTATTTCCATTGAAGTGTCATTTTTACCCTTGCACAAAGAATTGTTTGTAATGTATCAAATCTGATAATTGATATTTTGGTATTTCCTGATACTACAGGTTATACTGTGAGCTGTCATTTGATGTTTTATATGCTGCTGTAGCTCATTCCTAACCCACAGTACCTTTTCATGTTGGTTAGATTCATTACCCCTTGTGCTTAGGAAATGAAGCTCAAAGTCAGTAAACCATGCCCATAGTATAGTATAGGACAGTATACAAATAATGAATGTTTATGAGTGCGATGGTAAGAATAATTTCATGAGGTGACAGATTGAATGTTCCATTCCACGAGGCGAAGCCGAGTGAAATTGGACATTCCATCTGTCACCGAATGAAATTATTCTTACCATTGCACGAATGTGAAACATTCATTATTTGTTTTATACAACGCCTGAATAAATCCGACAAATTCCATGCATGGATTTCTTTGTGTAACGTTTGTGCCGTTTACCTTCTCAGTCCCGCATAAAACCGCAAAAAAAAATTGTCGAGTTCCGAATCAGTTAAAGCTTCAATTGTTGTTCCTGCGTGTCTTGCAAATTCATCTATGTTTCACTGCATATTTGATTTGTCTTTTTGTATTTGGAGCGTCAGCATCGCCTACGAGTTCCAATATTTCGTCGTCTGTTAGGAGAGCAAACCGCGGCAGTTCGGGAAACTCGGCCGCCATGTTGTGTGAATGACAGCCCTGTTGTAGCGTCACTGATAGTGACCGTGAAATTAGAGAAGTTCTTTTGGTTCTATCAATGCGCGCGCACCGTTTAATAGAACCATGTGATAGAACGTTTTGGGCGGTGCGGGTTCGCGTCGTGTGATGGGTCGAACAATTCAATGCACGTGATCGACGATCCACCAATCGGATGGCTGGGATTTTTGTCGCGGTTTTATGCGGGACTGAGAAGGTAAACGGCACGTTGTAACGTTACACCAACAAATAATGAATGTTTCACATTCGTGCAATGGTAAGAATAATTTCATTCGGTAACAGATGGAATGTCCCATTCCACTCGGCTTCGCCTCGTGGAATGGAACAATCAATCTGTCACCTCATGAAATTATTCTTACCATCGCACTCATAAACATTCATTATTTGTATATTATCACACTCTCAGCTGCCACGGATCGACCAATCAGGATTGAGGATCAAAGTTTGCTTGAAGATAAAATACAAAATGATCAAGGTTATGGAATGGAATGACCTCAGCCGGTTTGAAATAAAGTTTTTGTAATAAATGTTTCAGTTGACAAATCTGAAAAAGTGAAAGGAAAGGCTCCTTTATTGAGATTCTTTGTAGTGATTACAGATATGAGATGGAGGTTATTGATCAAGAAAGTTTTTGATCAGTTTGGAAAAAAAATGGAACCAATTATACTGCCAGTCACAGGCATGGAAAGTTAGTTAAAGTTTGAGACAATCTAACCCTTTGTGTGCTTATTGACAGCTGAAGGTGATGTCCGTCTAGTCAGTGGCTACTCCGTACCAAACTCTGGCCTTGTTCAGTATTACCAGGATGGAAAATGGGGCTATCTGTGTGCCCCTTTGGTCTGGGATGAGGACAATGCTGATGTTGTTTGTGAACAGCTTGGCTACGGCCCAGCCCTGTTCATTGCTAAACTCGGTCAGATGTTTGGTAATGGGAATGGTGTCGGGTACGTCTCGGCATCAGAGTGCACTGGTGATGAAGCAAGGTTGGCAGACTGCCCGGTCAGTGCATGGGATCTGAAGGCTGGATGTAGTCATAATTCAGATGTTGGAGTAGTCTGTGACACAGGCTCAAGTAAGTTTCAATAATAACTTTTCATTCTTGTGGTTGGACATCTGGGAACTTCGCTTGAACTTTGTACAGAGATCAATGGGTTGCTGTGCAGCACGAAGGGGAAAACATGGACATGCGCAGTGTATATATTAATAGACGACGGGGAAGATGTGACATCATTCTCACCGCGAGAATATAATGTCTTGCATCTTTATGATACTATATGTGGCACAATTCTCAGAGAGTATCGTTGGGAACTTTGCCCTAAAGCAAGACACCTTACTTCTTTGCAGCTGATTTACCATTCATAAATTAATACCTATGAAAGTGGGGTTGATGTCAGGCCAGGAGTGTGACCTTTTTAAGCAATTTAGCAACTGTCGGGAATGACTTCTTTTAGGCCAAAAATTGAAATTGACACTGTAGTCATCTAAATTGAAGACATTTCATTGCTTGTAACTGTGAATTTTTTTTCAGGAGAGACAGACATCCGTCTTTCAAATGGAACATCACCAGGTGAAGGAGTCCTTGAAGTATACTATAATGGTGAATGGGGTACCGTATGCAACCAGGGCTGGGATATAAACGACGCTATAGTAACCTGTCGTCAGCTTGGATACAACGGAGCCAAATACATCAGCAGCTTAGTGTAAAGTTTGGACATTCGATCTCCTTCTTTTAGCAATCGTTTGGTATTTTGGGGTTTATCTGTTGCAATATTTCCCACATTCAGTTAATCATCTAGATTAAATCTGAAAATGTCTACAAAGATGTACTGTGAAGTTTCGTTGTATGTCATTATGATAAAAAGAGATTTATTTTCAGTTCTATCTGTAAATAAATGGAAAATATAAGAATGGAAACTGGCACCACAAAATAGGTGGAATATATCAAAGTAAAACAATTGAGTGCTAATTATCAGCTTGATGTATTGTGTTGTTAGAGTCATGACCCCCTTGTTAAAGCTCAATGTCAGTGAACCATGTCTAGTGCACTATGTGCACTTTTTGGCTGTAAAATATGGGCCATGATAGAAGAGCGTTTTTCAGATGTAAAAATGATTAAATCCGAAAATCAACTTTCATCTAGCTCAAAAATGGTTTCTTTAAAACTGCCATAGAGTAACTTTGCATGCATTTGAATGTGCCACATCTTAAATTGGCATGTTTGACTAATGTGAAAGTAATTTGATGCTTTCTTGTATTGTTTGATCACTCAGTAAAATGACATTTTGTATTTGTTTATTTACAGGCTGACCTTTGACTATGAGTATGATCGATTCACTTCTGTACTGATGGCCGACGTTGACTGTACCGGTTCTGAACAATCTGTGTTTGATTGCCCCAAATCTGACTGGTACCCTGATGATTTCTCCTGCAGTCACTATAATGATGTCATCCTCGGATGTACAAAAGGTGGGATTGCCTTAAATACGGGCAGCTTATAAGCAAGCACAGTTCCACATAGAATGTTTTGTTGTTCGGGGAAAAATTGTTTTTCAGAAGGCTACACAATTTGAAAACCTGACGCAAGCACTCATCGAGACAGTAACTGCTGTGACTTGTAAAGTTTATTTGTGATAAGAGATTTAAAAAAGCAAAATGCCCACCTGCTTCCACATTTTTAGAAATATTGGTCTTATAACTCTCCTATACTTAAAACAATCACAGCCTATCAAAAACTCTAAACACCAACTCTCACAGTTTGTGTGTGTTTCAACCTGTCACTTGATAGGTTTTGATGTATAGGGTAGCTGGCTCCATTTTGGCCTTGAGAGCAGGGTTAAAGACTGGTAAGCCAGGAGAGGTAGTTTTGTGTAATTTGATGAGTCTAGTGTGGTGGTAAGTCTAGGAACCAGACTTTTCCTCTTCGCTCCTTTAACAACTGGAGAATGTGGAATTTACAAAGAGAATGAGGTCATCCTTTTCCTTGAAGTAAAGAAAGTCATTACTGGACTTCAAATAAAGTCTGTAAGTAATACTGAAACTGATTTCAATTTGCATTGTGATTTTGCAGAAGACATAGATTTGACAATGAAGGATTTCAGCGTTTATGAGAATTTTGCTGGTGAAATTGATATCAGTATGACATGCTCTACTACAAATGTCCTGATGTACCTGGGAATTGCCGAGACACCGGTATGGACCTTGCCTTCTGGCTCCAGACTTGAAGTTAGTAAGTAAATAATTCCGCTCCCTATAACTTTAATCCTAACACAAATCTTGATGTATCTTACCCTAGTTGGATCAAACTAGGGACATAGGATTCACTGAGATTTGTAAAGGATTACAGTACCTCCAACTTCCCCGTAAAGGAGCTGTAATGTGTTTGGCTTCCTATTTGATGACTGGGCTAAGCAAGGAAATTACAATGATGTGGTTTGGAAAGGGGAAAGAGGTATTCAATTAACTACAGTTTCGCAATATTTCAAAATAATAGTGAAATATTTGACCTCAACTTCCAGTCAATCGATCATTTACATTGCTGTTGGGAAAGACAGTTTAAACGAGTCTGTCCCTAAATGAGTCAGTGCCACTGCTTGGTACCACGACGTCTATGGAAAGGGTGATAATAACTGAACATAAAGTTATGAGACATGCATGCTCTACATGTTTGGCCTAGGGCTTGACATTTGCAACACGCACGGACCATTATATTCTGGACTATATATTGGCCAGAAGTACTCTAAGAAAAATGATGATTAGTTTGGAACTTGTCTTTTGGTTTCTGGTCGTGTTGATCTGTCACAATGCCCAAGAAAATCCAATATTTTCTTTTCAGAGTTTTTGTCGCTCTCCCTTCAACCTGCAAGACACTTACTGAAGACTATTTAGAGAAAGACAAAGCTGAGTTTTTCTTTAAAAAGGCTATTATTTTGGAAGGTTTTTATGTAAATCATGTTGACCAATGTCCATTGATCATTCAATGATTGGTCTATTTTCTTGTAGGTGAAGAAGAAGGTAATGTACAAACAGCTCAATATGATGTAAGCAGCAGTGGTTTGTCCATTACCAACTTCACTGATAAGCAGAATGCTGGTATATACCTCTGCACTGTGACGGGCTACAGCAAAAACGTTACTCTGACAAAGGCCACCATTGCTGCATCAGGTAGGTTTCCAAGAATTTGAACCAGAGACCATTGGTCTGCAGTTCTAGCTCTGTCAATTGAGCCATTCAATACTATGACTAGTGTTTCTCAATGTCTTTCTCAATGGTCAACTGTCTTTCCTTGGATAGAGTTTATTAACCGTAACTCCCTAGGTGGTGTAAAAAATAGTGTTGAAATTGGAGAATTCAGGACTGTTAGGGTTAAGTTAATTGATGTCATTTAGGATTTGAACCTCATGATTAGTTTCCAAATGGTTAACTACATGTATTGTGTGTCATTACTGGAATTATGTCCATGCTCTGATTGAAAATTTCACCTGAATAGATTTCCGTCTAATGAATTATGAAAGAAAATGGAAAAAGTTCTTACTACATTTTACGCCGTATTTGGTCTTCCTAAAAAACATTGTTTTATTATATGCTGTGTGGGAAGATTGATGTACATTATTTCTACAGGAATTAGTGTGTTCCATTTTTAACCCTAACCCTCCTGTTGTTTTTTGTAGGGTTAGGGTTAATATAGAATTTGAAACTTATTAAATCTGTTCCTTATTGTTGGTGGAATTTTGTGTGTGGAATGTCTCATTGTAAAGTTTATAACTTATCTGATGACAACAAATTCCCAATTCAATTTGAAAAGCATGGACATGGCAACTTTAACCAAAGTTTGAACCAGAAACTGCTGAACTGCCCTTGTCTTATTAAAAGGACAATGCCTGTCTACAGACTTCATTTACATGATGTATTATCATTTTTATTTCTGCATTTTCTTTCCTTCAGTGGAATATCCTTGTGCAGATGGTGAATTTTACTGTGGTGAGCGATGTGTACCAGAACGATTCCTTTGTGACCAAGAGGTAGATTGTGGTGAGCAGACGACTGTGGAATCATTCTGTAGTTTACTCTCCTCTGCTTTAAGGAATTCTGAAGTTTTATACAGCACTACAAAAGATGTACATTCTTTTATATACTGGGACTAAATCTGTCAGTTTATGCATACAAGATTGGGGGAAATGGGGTGTGTCCTTCATTTTTTAGCCCAATTTTTGTTTATTAATCATCCTATTTTAAATATTTTAAATCAAGATGCATTTATGAATACCCCAGACAGTTTATCTGTTCCTTCTGGTTGAGAGCCTGTCACGTGGTTGGTTTTAAACGGGTGATAAAAGTACCAACTGGTTTTAAACACTTTCCGGTGTTACATGAAATTTAGTCTCCTATGAAATCTGGTTTCTTTTATTGGTTGAAAACTCACATGACCAGTCACTCTCCTAATTAGGCAAGCGCAATATTACTAATGATTTCTTTTTTTAGTCCATTAATTCACACTACACCAGCACTGCTGCATTCTGTGCCACATCACGGCACATCGCGCATGTCAATTTCCATATAAGGACATTTTTAGCACTACTCTTGTGAGGCACGTAATAGCTAAAGGGGTGTTTTACAAAACAAGGTGAAATTGTTTAACAAAATCATCTTTGGCTCGGGCTATTTTATCGGCATCCAGGCCCCATGGCTATTTTAAACGTACTTGTTTAAAACCGGCCCAGCACATATTTATTCCCTTTTTTGGATAGTGAGAGTGCAACCGAGTGTAAATAGCTTTGCTCTTACATGCAGACATAACTTCTTGTACTAATTGAAGAAAAGTTGGGTGTAATGAATTCATTTAAAAATTATATAGAATGGGATTAAAAGTGATAACCCAATCCTTAACCTGTCAAAAAAGACCTTGGTAAGATTATGGCAACTGACAAATGGATCTATTCAGATTGGTCCGTTTTCCTTCCTCCATGGTTAACCCTAACCCCATAGACTGCATGCAGAATCATAATAAAATTAGAAGATTTGGGACTATTAGTGTTAATTAACCCTCCTATGATTTTACAGCCTATCAAAAACTCTACCCACCAACTCTCACAGCTTGTGTGTGTTTCAACCTGTCACTTGATAGGTTTTGATATATAGGGTAGCTGGCTCCATTTTGGCCTTGAGAACAGCAGGGTTAATGGTTATCATGTCTCTCCTTGACCATTGACACAGTAAAGGTGGGTAATATTTCACTGTTCCATGCCATTGCACCTGAACATTATGTAAAGTATTGTGAGGTGCTTGTTTATTTTGTACAGCTGATGGACGAGATGAGGCTGAGGATTTATGTTCAGATACACCTGTTCAATGCCCTGATGGTACCATCCAATGTCCAACAGACAACCAGTGCATCTCTATGTATTCGATATGTGATGGCATCACTGACTGTAGTGATGGAATGGATGAAATGGACTGTGATGGTGAAGGTAGATTTTATCCCATTATTTCTTTAGCAGTCATATATTTTGGCATAAATTTTAACCTGTGCATTAAATGGTATGTGTATTTTGGGGTATTTTGTTATTTTTATTGAAAGTTATTGTGTGTAATTTAACCAATCATTGTATGTGTAACCAATCCCAGTCTCCAACTTTTTCATCTGCTTGTGACAATTTTTTTCTGGGAAGCAGGTTTAGGATAGTCCGTTTAGAGTTGATGAAATGAAAGATGCTACCAATTCTTGAGCCATTATTAACATAATCTACTCTATGCACTGCATATTTTGAGAGGAACATTCATGATGTGTTCTGTGTGAAGTGTATGCCATTCTTATCTGTGTAGTGTTTACTTTCCGAAGTATGTATGCACCAATAACATAAGCAAGCATTGCACATTACCCACAGCACAAATATTGGACTGGTGAATGGTAAGAGCAGACTGGTCTTACTATGGAGTTGATTTTAAGAACAAGACAAACCCTACCCCCCCCCCCCCCCCCCCCCCAAGCTCTAGATAAAATCTCACAGGTTTGGGATGATGTCCAAGCTAGTTCCACTTATGCAGTTGTTCATCAGAACCATCTTTACCTTCTTGTGGCCTTGTGTTGACTGTTCTTAGCTTTTGTTTTCAGAGAGTGTTACATTTTCTCAGTGTCAAACTGATGAACTTCCATGTCCAATGAGTGATCAGTGCATCCCTATGTCTTCTGTGTGTGATGGACTCGATGACTGTCCTAATGGAATGGATGAAATGGCCTGTGATGGAGGACGTACGTATTGATTTTCTTCTCATTCGTAATATTACATTGTAATGTTTTCAGCAACTTTCAGGTAGCTTTAGGTGAGGTTAGGGTTAATTCTACAGTTAATGTGAAGGTGGAAATTATGTTTGGGAGGATGTAAATAAAGATTTTGTTGTCCTTCCCAACATGGTGTTAAGCACTGTATACTCTGTGCTTTCCGAGACCCTGTGAGAACAATTCATACGTTTGCTTTGGTGGCAATTGAACCCATGACCTCCTACTTACTAGTGCAGTAGTGATACATTCGGCATGCATTGTGCATGTGCATTTTCTTCGGCAATACTATCTAATCCTACTTTTTAATGAAAAATCACATCCTAGAGCTTGACAATGTGAGACTTGATCCCACCCACTGGAAAAACTGCTAGATCTGCCTCCTGCAAGTCTATGTCTTCAAATATCACTTTGTGGGTGTAGGGAAGAAAGAAACCTCAAATATGAAACAATGACGAAATTAGTGACCAATTTTGCTGCCACTTGATAATAGTTATTTAGGATGATGTCCAAGCTAGTTTCACCTATGTAGTTGTTGACTGTTCTTAGCTTTTGTTTTCAGAGAGTGTTCCATATTCTCAGTGTCAAACTGATGAACTTCCATGTCCAATGAGTGATCAGTGCATCCCTATGTCTTCTGTGTGTGATGGACTTGATGACTGTCCTAATGGAATGGATGAAATGGCCTGTGGAGGACGTATGTATTGATTTTCTTCTCATTCGTAATATTAAATTGTAATGTTTTCCCTCAACTTTGGCGATCGTAATCAGTCTGTAAATATTGAGGGCACAATATCGAAGGTCCTGCCCATAAACATCGGCGTTCCACAAGGGTCGAATTTAGGGCCACTTTTATTCATTGTTTATATTAGTGATTTTCAATCTTGTATACCCCAAAATTGCAACTTATTTATGTATGCAGATGACTCCACGTTAACGTATAACTCCTCTAGTATAAACAGAATAGAAAGGAACTTGAATATAGCTCTTACTAGTATTCACAACTGGTGCCTAAGAAACAAACTTGATACCAACAAAAGCAAATGTATGCTTATTGGTTCAAGGCAGAAAATATCCAACGTCGACCTGAACGTGTGCATTGCTGATAAGGTTATTAATAAAGTGAAATCTTGTAAATGCTTGGGTGTAGTTGTTGATGAAACACATTGGGGTACACATGTTGAATACGTAAGAAAGACTGTTCCGTCTAAATTGGGTGTGTTAAACAGAATTCGTGATTTTTACGTTCCCCAAAGCAGCCTGCACACACTCTTTGTAAGTTTAGTTATGCCATCTTTAGAGTATTGTTGTACAGTGTGGGAAGGAAGGTACACATCTCACGACTTATATCCTCAACAAATGTCTCAAAAGAGCCACACGGATAATCCTTAAATGTACCTCCCTCACCCCCTCAGCTGATAGGGCCTACATGTATGTTTGCCAGACTAAATTTGATTCCTTTTTATGAAAGAGTTAAGTCCAAAAAGGCTATCCTTGTTTTCAAAAGCCTTAACAAAATGACTCCTTTGTACATGACAAATCTGTTCACACCACTTGTAGCAGTGATTCGTGAAACATGACAATCGACCCAAATGGCACTGAAAGTTTCTTTCGGCAAAAAGGAATGCTACGTGACAAGTTTCGCTGTGAGTGGTGCCAGTATATGGAATAATCTGCCTGAACAATTGAGAACCATGAACTCCTTAAGTACATTTAAATCGGAGCTACGTAAATATAGAGCCACCCATAAGTGATATTTCTGCCATTTACGCTGATCTGCAGAGTTATAAACTTGGTTGCCACAATACTTTGGAGCCGGATGGGAATTTCTCCTTGTTTTTACCCCAAAAGGTTTTTTTCGCAGGTTTTTCGTCCCATCCCGTGAATCAGCAATATGCTTCTATTGGAGAGTTGAAAAGTTAACCGTAAATGGATGTATTTGTGTAAACATTCTTGTATTTGTTTAAATATTTTGTATGAATGTATAAATATTCAGTTTTAACTAATAATATGCAGGGCCCCAATGGAAACCAGTTTTAAACTGTTTGGGCACACCCTGGGTAAAGAAATGTAATAAATAAATATAAATAAATAGACTTTCAAGTAGCTTTAGGTGAGGTTAGGGTGAATTCTACAGTTAATGTGAAGATAAAATTTACGTTGGGGATGATGTAAATTAAGATTTTGTTGTCCTTCCCAACATGGTGTTAAGCACTGTATACTCTGTGCTTTCCGAGAGCCTGTGAGAAAAATTCATACGTTTGCTTTGGTGGCAATTGAACCCACGACCTCCTACTTACTAGTGCAGTAGTGATACATTCGGCATTTGTTGTGCATGTGCATTTTTTCAGCAATACCATCTAATCCTATTTTGAATGAAAAATCACATCCTAGAGCTTTACAGTGAGAGACTTGATCCCACCCCCTGGAAAAACTGCTAGATCTGCCTCCTGCAAGTCTATAATATATGTCTTCAAATATCACCTTTTGGGTGTAGGGAAGAAAGAAACCTCAAATATGAAACAATGACAAAATTAGTGACCAATTTTGATGTGAACAGTTTAATGCTGCCACTTGATAATAGTTATTTGGGATGATGTCCAAGCTAAAGTTTCACCTATGCAGTTGTTGATCAGAACCATCTTTACCTTCTTGTAGCCTTGTTGACTGTTCTTAGCTTTTGTTTTCAGAGAGTGTTCCATGGCCAGTTCCTCCCTGTCAAGCTGAGCAAATTCCATGTCCACTAAGTGTTCAGTGCATCCATATGTCTTCTGTGTGTGATGGATTCGCTGACTGTCCTAATGGAATGGATGAAATACCCTGTGATGGAGAACGTATGTATTGATTTTCAGCAACTTTCAGGTAGCTTTAGGTGAGGTTAGGGTTAATTCTACAGTTAATGTGAAGATGGAATTTACGTTGGGGATGATGTAAATTAAGATTTGTTTGTCCGTCCCAACATGGTGTTAAGCATTGTATTGCTTTCCGTGAGCCTGTGAGAAAAATTCATACGCTTGCTTTGGTGGCAATTGAACCCACGACCTCCTACTTACTAGTGCAGTAGTGATACATTCGGCATTTGTTGTGCGTGTCAGTCCAACTACAGCTAAGCTCTATGATGGAGTAGGGAGATATCTATATCACTTTCAGTGGCGTATCCAGCGGGAGGGAAGGGGGGGGGGGGGGGGGGACTTGTGTTTTTCCGACGTCATTTGCCCTCCCTGGCACAAAACGCTGGATACGCTACTGATCCCTTTCCCACTATGAAATCTCCGGGTAATATCATGGGTAACGGCAGCCTTAACCCCGAGATACCTCAGGTTGGTAGGAGCATTCCCACTACATTTCCCACCTTGGGTTAAGATGAGAAAGGGAAAATTACCAAATGGTTTTCCGGTTTTACTTTTGCCCCTTTTTCTGCAACAAATTGGGCGAATACCATGGAGGGGAGAATATTTGAAAAATAGTACAAAAGCTGACACACAGTAGTGAGACTGGTCCGTCTGTGCTGTGGCATTGCAGTGTGTGTATCGTGGGAAATGACACTAAGTTAACCTGGAGCAAGCTCGTTCCGGGTTTACCAAACAGGTGGGAACAGAACACAACGTTAAGAAACCCTGTGTAAAGAAAAGCTTAACCCAGGGTGGCAAATCTTTAGGTTAAAGCAGTATGTAGAGGGAAAAGGGTACTACACAGGAAAGCAGACGATTGTGAGCTAAATCTACCTGACAAGGTCTAAGGGAATTTTTCACACACAGTATCTTGGGTACACTAATCATAAAACATTAAGAATGGCAAAGGTTTGTTTAATATATGGTGTGATTGTTTTTACACTCGTGATTAAAGCTAACATCTCAATGTATTGTCCACATCACCAGTTGATCCATCAGGCAAACAATGCATTCCACTCGCTTCCATATGTAATGGAGTTAACGACTGCAGTAGTGGCATTGATGAAATCAACTGCGCCCCCCGTGTTAGAAATTGTAAGTTACCTTACTTACAGGCAGATTTCCTAAAGATTAATAATAACCTTTAATAAATCCAAATGACTTTGTGCCATCTGGCGTGCAGTACACTGTAATACTTGAATTATAAAACCTGATAGTTCTATTTTTTGAATGTCATTAATTATTAAGTAACCTTCTGAATATTTTAGGAAGAAATGCTGAATTAATGATTTGTTGTGCGTGTTTTTTTCAAGTTTTGCCCCCCAAAATAATTCTTTTTTTTCAACTATTTGTTTGTGGCGATACAAAAGTTATTCACTTTTGATGAGCCATCAAATAAAATAGATCATAACTAGGTTTACAAATATAAGCAGTATGTAGAGGGAAAAGGGTACTACACAGGAAAGCAGACGATTGTGAGCTAAATCTACCTGACAAGGTCTAAGGGAATTTTTCACACACAGTATCTTGGGTACACTAATCATAAAACATTAAGAATGGCAAAGGTTTGTTTAATAAATGGTGTGATTGCTTTTTACACACGTGATTAAAGCTAACATCTCAATGTTTTGTCCACATCACCAGTTGAACCTGATTGCGCTGCTGATGAAATGCCCTGTCCATCAGGCAAACAATGCATTCCACTCTCTGCCATATGTAATGGAGTTAACGACTGCAGTACTGGCATTGATGAAATCAACTGCCCCCCCCCTGATGGAAATTGTAAGTTACCTTACTTACAGGCAGATTTCCTAAAGGTTAATAATACCCTTTAATAAATCCAAATGACTCTGTGCCATCTGGCGTGCAGTACACTGTAATACTTGAATTATAAAACCTGATAGTTTTATTTTTTGAATGTCATTAATTATTAAGTAACCTTCTGAATATTTTAGGAAGAAATGCTGAATTAAAGATTTGTTGTGCGTGTTTTTTTCAAGTTTTGCCCCCCCCAAAATAATTCATTTTTTTCAACTATTTTTTTGCGGCGATACAAAAGTTATTCACTTTTAATGAGCATCAAATACAAAAAAATCACACCCACGTTTAGTTATCTCATAACTAAGTTTACAAATATTTAATTATTTGCGACCGACATTAATTTAGGTGAATCTTTATGTGCATTAGCAACCAAGAATAGAATAAATAAAACATGTAAGAAGAAAGTACCGAAAAGAACAAAAATCTAACTTGTTAAAGAGCATGGACAGTACATCTTACAGAAGGGATAACTTGAGGTTCAACCCCATGGTAACAGGGTTTTTCAAGGTACATCGTGGTGTGTGGTAAGGGCAACCCGAGTGTCCTTTCTTTAACTCTGCATCTGCATTTTTCCCCATCTGATCTGGGCTGTTTGAGTTTTATGCTTAAATTTTAAAGAAGAAACGTTTTTTGCAATGACTTCACTTGCCACATGTTAAAACCAAACAGATTTTTTTTGTTATATCATTTCAATAATTTTTTAAACATCTTCATCTGCTTTGATATGACGATAAACTTTTAATAAAGATGGTCAGTTCTTTGGCTTGGACTATGAAGATATTTGACTTGACCGTAAAATAATTGATTAACCCCTTGACCCCGGATTTCATATGGGAGCCCTGGGGCGCCATGCCGGCTTGTGCAGCCAGGCAAAACGGAAACAAGAGGCTTGTACAGCCAAGCATAACATACACAATACCCCAATAATGGATTTAAAATGCAGAAATTGACGTGTATAGACGTCAACCGGTCAGGTGGCAATTTTCAATCCGCACATTATTTGTGTCAACCGTACGCAAAGGGTTAAAAAATGTTGTTTACAAGTCTCTTCTCTCCCATTGTATTTTCAGCTTGTTTGCCAATCACCATCCGAGATTGTATGGTGGGCCTGGACTACACTGAGACATTGTCCAGCCGTGATCAGGGTATCTCTCCTGGCATCATTAACATGATCTTCAGTGATCTAGATCTGTCGATCATCTTTGAGAGTGAGTGTGGTGCATTTTTCCGGCCCTTCATGTGTTCCAGTTTCTCTCCTCCCTGTGGCCAGAAGGCACGACCACCGTGTCGTGAGCTTTGCCAGTTGGCAATCCGGACATGCGTGAAGGTGCTTGATGGAGTAGTGACAGAGGACCAACTGCTGGCCGCAGGTGCAGGTGGGGGTGATTGTGATGCATTTCCTAGCGAAGCTGTTGCACAGTGCTACAATGGTAAGCTTAATTCCATCATATCGATCGGAACATCGTGTCCGCTAATATATCCTTTATTTATATGTACAGTTCTCTCTGGTTACATCGGAAAGCAGATTACATTTTAGAACTAATGCTCATCATGGGTCTTGTCTTCTGCCTTCCTTTGAAAAGAACAAACCTGAAGTGGAGTTCCATGGTCTACTGCACTGGACCCAAGATGTTAGTGAAACTACAGATTGTATTTTTGAGTCCAGCAAGGTTATGTTGCTTGTGTTCTTGAGCGAGATATGTTATCACAAATTGCTTCTCTCCACCCAGGAGGAAATGAGCAGGGGTAATAATATTGAATGCCATGGCCATGTTATAAGTATACACATTATTACACGGGCTGATGTCTCTATGTTTACCGCATCGGACCTGTCTGGGTTTCAGTCTAGCCTTTGTCCTTGACCAAGACACTTGACTGTATTTGACACAGATTAATTTTGGATTCTTGATAGCTGCTAGTTCTCCATTGTACCAATATGGTTGCTGTTATAGGTTTTAAGGCCGGTTTATAGTTGGTCCCTCGATGGTGAACGCCGGATGCTGAAGCCGGTTTTGGGCAGTTTATAGTCATCTGGTGCATTCGCAATAAAACGTGCACCAAATTCAATTGTTAGATGGGACGATCATGCATTGGAAAAAGGGAAGAAATAATAACAAGTTAAATAGCAAGTTTTATAGAAAGATCAATAAATTTGAGGGAATTTTTGAATGTTTCCTCAGCTTCAAGAAGCAGGTAGGTCTTTGCATTTTTATTTGCGATATTTGAACATTTGGATAACGTCAGGCCTTGGAAACCGTATTTTATTTTAAGTTGTTGTCTAGCAGAAAGTCGCACAATCTGTTAAAAAAACCTAACAATGTTAAGGCTAGTTTCAAGCAAAAATACAAGTTCTACTTTGGCGGTCCTCCATTTTGTTTACTGCTATGTAATTTGCATATTCATCGTTTTGTTACCGACTGTGCAATTCTGTTGCTCCAATCATGAAAAGTGAGGCCAGCGACAATCATTTGAACTCTGTAGTGATGTCGCCAGCGTCCTTCGGCGCATGGTTGCTGGCGCTTAAGCGATAACTATAAACCACATGTGTGATGATCATGCATCAATTTTTCAGTCGCGCGACCGACTATAAACCAGGCTCTATACTTCCAGGAAATGTAACATTGTGTACACATTTAGACTTGTTTCATTTGTGACATGAACAAAAGATGAAATCACTTTGATTTATAATTTTCTCTGTTGTACCTCTTTAGTGAAAGAGGTTACAATTGGTGACATCAGTGATGCAGCCTCGGAAGGACAGAGCAGATATGTTGACTGCACCTACAACTTGTTACCAGGACGACAACCAAAGTGGGCTACTCCAGATGGATCTAAAGTCAAAACAGGTATGGTGCCATAAACTGCACTCACACTAAACCCAATACCAGAAGGCTGATTCAGGCACATCGACCATCTTGGCTTCAATGGTAAACAATTCCACTACAGACTATGGTATGCCATGACGCCCTTCATCAATAAATATACTTTGTAAATTCTTTTATCATTTGCTTTACAATACTGCCGAATCTTGTATACTTGTTTTGTATTCCAAACAACATCATAAATATGGCCTGCTTTCTATTCCATTTATACCTTTTTCATGATGTCGTCATGAACTACATCGTGTAGTGACTCTAATGAAGTGCTCATTCAAGTAAGGCAGTCTCGCATGCTGTTTGCACCCACATGGTTTAACTTGGCCCATATATAAGATATTATGTGTTTACGATGATCACTCCATGGCAGTCCACACGTGCTGGTTTTGTTTACATTTCACCGTCTGGTCTATACCAAATTTCTGAAAAACTATTTTGAGCCACTCGCATTAACCTGTGATCATCTACAGGCTAAAAGAAGTTCAAGAAATTGGGGAAGTGTGAATAATTTGTCATAAATGATTTATTATCAATATTCCTTCCAGGAGATGGACGAAGTATCAGGGCCCTCTACATATCTGAGACTGTGACTCGATTGCAGATTGATGATTTCTCATTGTCCACACACAGTGGCATCTACACCTGCAGTGGACAGGAATACGTTGAGACCGTTGATCTGTCCTAGAAACAGCATACTGCACACTGTGATCATACCCTAGTATCATATAAACATGTACCTGATCAGGAACAGGTTGTTTTGTATTACGCTACCATTAGTCAACTTGTTGATTCCATGGTGAAGGGAAGACACAGTTTAAATCATTGAATGTAATCATCAGGAGATGGCAGATTAGTACAAGTAAATTTATGCATGTATTTTTTTATTTTTTATATTTCGCTATTTTAAGATTACTCATGTACACATAAAGATGTCTACTTCTCATAGTAAAACCAGCTAAAGGTTAATCCAGGGCCATTTAAGGGGATTAACAGCAGTAATTTTTGCCTCAGTTTAATTTTAGAAGGAGGCACCTGACACTCCCTTTGTTTGGGTCAGGGAGATGGGGGTGGGAAAACAAATTCTAACACATTTATTTTAAGACCACAAATATGTCTCTCCCTTTTCAATGTTATTTAGCAGGGTTAGGGTTAAAAGAGAATTTGGAGGTCTGAAATTGTTCATACATTACAACCTGATAAAAATGAAGTTCTCAAACTTGTTACCTTCCCAAAATAATGGTAGGCCCCTCAAAAAAAGACAAACTTGGTAAGTGTGATCAATTGTCAAATGAAGAAAGAAAACTTATAGGAGTGGGATCCAACCTGTTGGGTTGGGGTTGGCCGTCTCCTAATTATCACTTTCTTTGTTCAGTGGGGTGTTAGTCAGAAGTCTTAAACTAACATACTGATGAATTGGGAGAGTGCCAACAAAGGTCAGAGGTTTAAATCCAACTCTTGCCAGTTTCCTTTGTTCACTTTGAAAATTGAGAACTATGATACAATTCTTATATGATATCGTAATGTGCCCAAGGTGTCATAATATGCAAGTTACTGTTTTTGAAATAAACATTTAATAATATGCAAATGGTAGTTGTATGATGTGTGTGTGTGAATCCATGTGGCGGTTATAACAAAGAAATGATTGATATTTCTGCTTTGACAACTCATGGAATATCAGCAAAGCTCACAGGTTGGACTCGCAGTACCTCTACAAAGTCTGTCCCAAACCAGCATGTAATATGAAGTGTGTCCACTGTGAAGAAATACAACCTGTCCTGACAGCTGTTACGACGATATGTGGATCTCGGATCAGCCTGCAGTATTTTACATATGGCCTGCTTAGCTTCGTGCTGGTCATGTAGAAATTCCAGGTTGTAATCTGGATCTGCATATGAATGGGAGAATTAAATTCGTGACATCTATCGGTCGTGTAAAACAGGCTTTAATTAGCACTTAGCGCGCGTACCAGACCCAAGTTCTAGCGGATTGCTAAATCCTCAGAGAATAGCTGGTCATGGCACTTCCCCTCCACCCAGGAGTAGGGTGTTTGGTCAGTTGACATTTTTGGGGGACAAAATCACATTCATGTAGAAGATGCAATGTATGAAATCATTACTTGGAAAACTACACATTGAAATGAAACTTACATTTGTACATGTCAGGCCAAGTAAAAAAAAACATGTTTAGCGTCCTTTTTGAAAAAGGAAGCAGAAGAGCTTTTTATTTTCAAGATGGCCACCCTTCTTTTTCAAATGTTCAAGATACAAAGAAGGAAGAGATGGTGGACAAGAGAATTAAACATATTTACAGTGGTTTTAATAGTTTAAGGAAGCTTGCATTTTATTTTCCGATGGATCTGTTGACATTTTGTTTTCACTTCATTTCCACTGGAATTTTTTATTAAAATTCAGGTGGCCCCAAAAAGGAAGCGGGTGGGGACGCTAAACATGTTTTTGTTACTTTGTCTTATAAAAGACTGATATCTCGGGATAATATATTGCAGCTTTCAATAAAAATGGACAAACTGCTTTAATGTTACAGGCAAAAATGCAACGCAGTGCTAATTAATGTTAATCACTGAAAGTGATTCATATAATTGCATCATCAGTGTGAATTGGTTTCTCTTATGCAGAATCAATGCCATTGCATACCGTATGGGAATACATGTATGTGTTTCCGATTTTGAAAAGTTGAAAAACGTGTTAAATTCTAAATACCTAAAGAAAATTAAAGAACATTTGGCTTTAGAAAATTTTAACCCAACCCCCACCATGAGATTGGTACTAGCAGGAATTGGGGAGTCCCGGTTGTTTAATGTCAAGGAAACTGAATATAAACATCGGCCTGATGAGCAACATTGGCTCAGTACAGACTTTACTCTTTTTCATGGAATTAACTTAAATAATCATTTCTTGGAAAGGGAAAAAAACACATATCTTTAATTACCTACCGCTATTTCCTTTCTTGAACTCTTTCAGTTCGACTTCAGCATGTCCAGTGAACCTAACATCCAGAGTCTTGATTGGTGGACACTGGATCCAATCAGCTACTCCAACCTTTGACCCCTGTGAATATTCAATGTCATTCTTTCCGGGTAAAGGGAAGTTAATAGTGTTGCCTGCTGAATCAGTTTGATTATCTACAGTAATTATAGGTGTAGTTTCAGCAGTGTTAGGTATGTTCTGTGACATCTTTTTTCTACATTGTTCCAGTCGATCAATTTGGGTAACTTCACAACTTGTAGGAATACTGTAATGTTTGCTCGTACTCAATACAGTACCACACTCATTTGATGGCATATCCTTTAACATTTGATCTAAAGAATCTGTTGGCAAAGAGCCTGAGTGTATGTCTGCAGACGGAGTCCTGTCATGTTGAATGCGGTCAGGATTATCATAGGATGGCACATAGGGCTTAACATCAAGAACTGGTGTACCATCAATTATATCAACCCCGGACAGATGCAGAGTATCACCTGGGAGAAAATAAATGAAGACATTAAGAATAAACTTGTATTTGGAAACTCTCGAAATCAAAAGAAAAGTACATGTATTGTACTACAAGAGGAAGCCCAAAACTCATCCCCAATATTAACAGTATAGAGCCAAAATACATGTACAATGTACTTGGACCATCCCCCTCCAGCCAAAAGAACGAATGCAGAAATTGACTGAATTAATGTACAATACCTTCAATTCTATCTAGCTTTGCTAAGGTCAGGCCGATAGGGTTGGGCCGATGTGGACTGCGTGTTGCAAAAACCCCAACTTTAGCTCCATCCAAACGGGGCGGCTTCACTTTGGCCTTTGTGAACTTCCCACCTCCATTCTTGTGGAAGACGAACAATATCCTTAATATGAAACAAAACAGTTTTAATTGGCAACCACATTATCTGAAGATCATTTTGACAATCTTATTTACTTTAATTTAATGGGAAAACAACTACCCCTTGACAGCCACACAAACCACATATCACTTCTGTCAGATCATAGTCAGAGCTGTGATTGGTCAATATATGTCAAGGGGCTGAGCTTAAAGGTAGTATAATCCATTTGCTTTTGCTGTAATTTTCAGAAATAAATGGATTTGGGGGTTAGTATTTTATAGCGTGCTAACAAATACTTTAACACTGACCTGTTTAAAGTTTTGTGTGCATATGCTGGGAAAACAGAACAAAAATTATGTTCTAGAAGTCTGGTTCCAAATTTATAGACGTCAAGTAATTATCAGGTTGGGGAACTAGACTCTTTTCAACGATTTTTCGCCGAAAATCTTTGAAAAACGATATAAATTTCTACTTTTCTTGAAAACGACAGCACACCAGGTGCCATGATTTCACAGGATGCTTGAGACTGCTATTTACTTGTACGGGATTTTGTAATTTAGTTTTTTGTTGTTTGCAAATGTTGTATACTATCTTTACAGGAGCGATCTATTACAATGTATATCAAAACTTGTAAAGACTTACCATACATGAGAGAACTGGTCCAAACCCTGAATGGAATGTTGTGGATTAGGAAAGACCTCCTTTAACACCCTCAACTTAGCCCTTGAGAAAACACACGGATGGCTGACGAGGTGTTCCATTCTTGCTCTTGAAGCATGACTGGATAAAACCAATGGGGGTCCCAAGGTGCTGGGGGGTTCCTTCTGTGTCTGGTTTGACCTCTTTCATGGGAGAATGATGTTGTGTTGACGTTGCCGAGTGTATTCCTGCCATTGTTTTAAGCAGAGCTGACACAAACTTCAAATGGCAGATCTTGGTGGATATGGTTAGAAATCTGGAGCTGGAATGACAGATATTACTCAGTTTCTTTTATTTGCCAACTGTGATTGTTTGATTATAATATTCATTTAATTTCAAGACATCATGGGCGAAAATTCCAGGGGTGTAGGAAGATATCCCCCCCCCCCCCCCCCCCCTTGAGTATGTTTCATGCCCAAGGTTATGGATTTTGATTACTCTCAAAAAGACAATCCCCACATTATGGGTGGGGCCATGCAGAAGGGAGGGGAAACAATTGATAGGTGCAAAACAATATTTTGTTTGTAAAATTTTGTTTGAAAATATTGACTCCTCTCCGCAATAGAATGTATAGCTAACAATTGCAAATTTGAATACTACATTCTTTCCTTCTGTTTGACATGCTATAAATACAACTTACAAGTTTTTAATTCAGCCGTTTTCTACATTTGTTTTGATCATCAAGTGAATTTTGACCATGACAAACACCATTGAAATGATTGATACTGTACTGTACCAATGTTGGGCCCGATTGGTGGATGCGTGATCTATCGTTTGCACAAGCATGATCATGCAAGCATCGCTCGATTGTGCATGGCAGATAGAGTTTGCGCCATCTACCAATCGTGCAGGAAACTTGTATGACCGACAGATTGCGGAAACTCGTTTCTGCACAATCTGCCAATTGTAAATCCGCCCTCTAATAGAAGAGCAAGTACATTTAGAATGCATGTGATTTTTTTTTGTGATTGGTCATATTCGTTGTCATGATTGTAAAATCCTCTTCTGATTGGCTAATAATATGACATCATTAGCTGTTCTAATTTCCGAGGTGTTGCATTCATCAGTAACTGGTACCCTGAGAGGGATTCCCCAATTATTTCCTTATTTTTATTGTCATTAAAAATTGATTTTTCTGGTTATTATTTCCCTTATGTTCCATGCAAAGATATGTGAGAGATACTTAAAATATAAATTAATATTGGACTGGTTCACAGTGACATAGGTTTGTGTACATGGTTTGTTCATGGAGGAATAAAACATTATTCCTCCATAGTTTGTTCGACATCCATATCCACAATACATTGTGAATGTCGGAAAAGGTTTGTGCCCAACCAGTGGCGTAGCTGGGGGGGGGGGGGGGGGGCAACTGCCCCCCCCCCCCCCTGTGGGAACTCTTGCCCCCCCCCCCCCCCCCCCTCTGAAAAATTGGGATATGCGTTACTATAGCGAATTTGCGTTACTATATGCGTTACTATAGCGAATTTTTCCCCGTGAAAATAGCCTTGCCCCCCACCCCCCCCCCCCCCCCCCCCCCCCCCCCCCTCTAGGAAGAGCCTGGCTCACGCCACTGTGCCCAAGGCCAACACCACCGATCCGATGACGTTAAAGTTAAACACGGGCACACCCAGGCGCTAGCAGTAGCAGTAGCAGTAGCAGGCAGATCCTTTTGGGTGGTACTTTAATTATAGTTTTAGCCTAGTTGTATAAATAAGCATGTCTTTATGTAACTCCAGGCCTGGATGAGAAAAGCTTACACTGTGTTTTGGCGCATGGCCAGCTCAATCTCCTCACCTCAGTTATTTAGCTGATCATGTCATGGACGCTGCCATCTAGTCTTGACCTTTTTAAAAAAGCAGCGCCCTCGCAGTCGCAGTGTAAAACTAACTACACGAATTGTGAAGGATACAAATCGTGAACTACACGTTAGACGTAACACTCCCTAGCAACAAACAAATAGTCTGTACTCGTACTCCCGTGGCTGGTTGTCAATGGATTTTAGGTGTGTAGACAACGCAACATTATATATAGGGTACCAAACAACCTTACAAAACGATAATTTTTGGTATCTGTTCTGATGAAGAGATTGACGTAAGTAAGTAAAGATGCTCGATTTGTACGGCCACACAACACTTGGTATTCTCATGGAGAAATAAAATGTCTCCATGGTATTCTTGACAACACGTAGTACGTACCAATAAAACTTAAGTAAATAGAGCCTAAAATAGGGAAGGTTTCCTGCCCGTTTCTCTACTCCTTATAAACCTGCTTTTCAACATGCTCAAATGCATTTTGTGGGTAGGACCTAACGTTATATGGAGGCCAACCAATTTGATAATATAAACCTAACGTTATGCACTGTGAACCAGTTAGTTTTATGCTATAAATATCTGTCATGAGTTGAGTGATACTCTTTTCACATTTCCTTGCATGGAAAATAATAACCAGAAAAATCAATTTTGAATGAAAAGGTTTATTGGGGAATCCCTCTGTTTTTATTCCTCCATAGACCTTATCGCAAATACCGCCTGGATGAGATGTCACAATGGTTACTAGGGACGTGAGAAAGAAACGCGCACCAAAATCGCTCCTATTTCCTTCCCACAATCCCTTTTGACCATTGTGACGTCTCAACCAGGCGGTATTTGCGAAACGGTCTATGATCATGCTCTCATCAGGGTACCAGTTTATACTGATGAGTGCAACTCTCTCGAATTAGAAGTAGGCCTACAGCTAATAATGTCACATTACTTAGCTAATCAGAAAAGGATTTTGCAACAATGGCAACCAACATGTGATCAATGCAACCAATCACGTCCGTTCTAATGAGTAAATGTGCTTGCTGTTCCCATGATGCTTTGTCTTTGAGAATGTTAAAACGGCCACCGAAATACTAGATAGGCCTATGTCACCTGAAATACAACTCCTTGTAGAAAATATGGAAGTACTAGTACGGTTTCGAGTCAACTCGGACCCAAACCAACTCGGACCCAAACCAACTCGGACCCATGCCAACTCGGACCCATGCCAACTTGGACCCAGACCAACTCGGACCCACGACCAACTCGGACCCACGACCAACTCGGACCCACGACCAACTCGGACCCACAACCAACTCGGACCCATGCCAACTCGGACCCAACAATGACCATCTCGGACCCATTTTATTGTCAAACAACTCGGAATTATGTGGCTGTACAGTTAAGAATAAAATACAACCAGACACCAGGATTTAATTTGAACAATCCCATTTCTGTCCCTCACAAATAGTGATACACTGTAGTGTACTAGTAGGCCAATAGATTAAATAGGAAGTATTTTTTCTATTCCTTTACTTTAGCATATTTAATATATTTTTGTATACTGTAACCTACTGAAGTTTTAAAGGCTGACAGGAGTCGTTAACATTTTACAATAATGTCATGAATTCAACCCATCCCCCGGATCAGGATTGATCCATCCTGACTTGAGGATTGTCCTTTAAAAAAATGACCCTTTGGCACTGATCACCTCAAACAGCTCATGTTTTTAATTTCAGTAGCCATCATTCACCATCACACATGTCACAATGGCTATTGCGCAGGGTGAATCTAAGCCTTGGGATAACGCAAAAGAACTGCAGAAGAAGGAAGAGCTTTACAAAATGGGAAAGTTGGGCTTTGGAACGGTAAGTTGAATCTTCTACATTTACTCATTTGAAATTTAATAATTTGGCAGTTAACTAAAGAAGAAGTCCCTCCAAGTTCATACATTTGTAGTAAAAATTTGAGCTTGATTGCATTTGTTTAGCAGAAATGTGTAATATTGTTTGAACTGTTTTTGCAAAGTTTTGAGAAATGAATCAATAAATGAACTAATGATTCAATTTTGGTGTTTCTTCCTGCAGCGTGATTTACAGAAGCGCTATGAAGATATCCTGGGTCCGTTAACCCTCTTTGCTCCATACTTCAATGAAGAAGGCAAGGTTACATTTTCAAATGTTGGTTCATGTAGTGAAGCATTCGTGTTTTCCCCTAACAAGGTTTTTACATAATATATTGTTTTCATTTTGACTGTTTGATGTAGTTCCAGAGAAAGTTGAGTTGGACATTGAAAGGCCTGCTACCCCCATTGATGTAAGTTCATTGTATTCTTGTTTTATTCATACTTGTGTCTATTTGTTTGTAATACTCTCCACATTTTGTTGCATTCCTTGATGCAGGTATCTAATTAAACTCTCATAATTTGCCAACCATGCACTTTCGTGTCTGCATGTATATTCTTTTAATTAGTATTCAAATGTGCATTGCATTTTATGTGATTAATGGTCCTATAGTACTGTAGCGCAATGGTGTGCTTGTATACGCGAGTAAGCATAGCGCGTATGCAGCGAGCAGCTTGCTGCGAATTGTAGCAGCGCCCTCTTGTGGCCGGGCTATGCGCGCATTTTAGACAGTTGATTACAGCGCCTCGTTGGGAGTGGACGTGGTTGTGGCGAGCAGCGGAGACACGTGCAGGTACGAACCTTCAGGAGTTCGCCTTAGGACTTAGGTGGTCTGCCTGGAACCTTAAGGGAGTAACTTAAGGGGCGGGACTACCTGATACTGCAGAGGGAGGGATCGGTAGCCGTTGAGTACACTGGAGACCCGGAACGTCAGGGAACGTTGGTCGTGTGCGAGCTACACGCGTGGCATTCACCCACTGGGATCCCGGGATTCCTGCAGTTGGCAACCTTGAGTTGCCTGAGTCGCTGGCACAGGCGAGCAAGCGTGTGCATTGCGTGCGCCCCACCCTTAACGCAGGTGCTGTCTGGTGATTCATTAATTGACATCATACTGAATTAAGGATAATCAAGGGAATTAAAGGATCGGGATACATCTTTGTTGTTCCACTCAAGGTGTCAGTGTCAGTTCTTCACTCGTTTGTCTGTCTCGTCAGTCAGTTGGTTTCCGTCCTTGAAGTATTGTCCTTAAGGCAGCCTGATTTGTACGTGTTGGTGGTAGACGGCTTACCGAACGGACTCATTCCCTAGGTCACCCGGATAACCGCTCGTCTGGGCTTACCGAGGATTAGTCTGGAGATCGATCGGGGCGACTTTGGTAGAGGTCACCTGGTCGGCGCACCATATTGGTGTCAGAAGTGGGATATAAGCGTAGATCAGATACCTTGAGGACCAGAATTAAGGATAAAGGTCAGGGACTACATCATGGAACCACTGGACAGGGGTCAAATAGATGAGGAATTGGCTATCCTAAGAATGGAAGCACAACGAGGGGAAGAATTACTGCAGGGTGCCTTCGAGGAAAGGCAGCGCCTGAAGGAAGAACTTGACAAGGTGAGGCGGGAGTTGCTGGAGACTAAGGAACGGGAACAAGACATGACACCAAGGATCACAACACCAGAGTTGTTTTTTACTACACCTAGGATGTCACCATTGGACTCAGTACCAGCAACCCCTGCGAACACAGCAGTAACCTCTGCGGTTAATGACAGTTGCAAAGCAGGAACATTAAAGGATGTACCTGCAGAAACTTCCCTGCAGGAGAAAACTGCAGAAGAAACGCGTAAGGAAAGGCTCCAGAGGCCGAACATTTGTCCAGACAGGTTTAACGGGAAGATGCCTTGGAAGGATTATAAGGCACACTTCATGGCCTGCAGTGTGGCCAACGGATGGAAGGACGAGCAAGCTAAGGTATTCCTTGCTGCAAGCCTCCAGGGACCAGCACTAAGTGTACTGGGTTGTCAGCCGGAAGGCAAGAAATACTCCTTCCAGGAACTCATTCGATCACTGGACCAGAGGTTCGGGCCAGGCCAACAGGCGGAGTACCACTTGATGGCGCTGCGACATCGCCGTCAGGGTGAGAAAGAGACACTACAGGAGTTAGGGCAAAGCATAAGGGAGCTTTCAGCTTTGGCGTACCCCGAATTCACAGATGAAGGAAGAGATCGTCTTTCAAGAGGACATTTCATGGACGCGGTGTCGGACCGGGCCATAAGAGAAGCGATCTTTAGGGCCAAACCGGACACCTTGGATGACTCCATTAAGGCTGCCCTGGCTGCTGATAGCTACCTCAAGACTGAGGAACAACGGGTAATGGACAAAACTAAGAAGTACGCAAGGATGGTCAAAAATGAGCAAACCTTGGAGGACAACGAAGTAGCTGTGAGTAATAAGGCAGTAGTGGAACAAACCGTACAACAGGTCCTTTCACGTTTAGGTGAAATATCGAGACCCAGGAGGGAAAACCGGCCGTACGGACGCAGGATGGCAAATCCTGAGGATGTTTGCCACAATTGTAAGCGAAAGGGGCATTTCGCGCGTGACTGCAGAGAGCCGAAGGTCGGGAGAACAAGGATGTCGGGAAACGACATGCAGCCATCTCAGGGACCCGTGAGAGGGCTGGAAGTAGTCAAGGGTCACGGAAGTTCCGAGGGAGCCGTTCCAAGGACAGAGATAACTCAGTAGTAGACTATGAAAGGAAAATCAACCAGGAACAACTTAGTAGGAATGGACAGCCTCAGGGGAAGGAAACACTTAAGGAATCCACCTTAGGTAATGGACGACCAACCCTTGGTGCGTCGCCCTTTAGGGAAACGCAAAGGAGTGGGCTGTTCGTACCTGCTATGGTTAGAGGAGTAAAGGCCCATATGTTAATTGATACTGGAGCAAGTAACACATTGCTTTCGTCAACGATGTACTACAACATGTCACCGGAGAGGAGGCCTGTACTGACACCGGATGGAATAAAGGTGCTCGGCGCTGATGGCAGTAAAATTGAGACCATGGGGAGCGCATGGTTGGAGATTCAGGTTGGGAGGTCCACCAGGATGGTGTGTGTTGTGTTCGCACACCTGGAGGTCGAAGGAATCCTAGGAATGGATTACTTGTTGCCGACAAATGGAAGGTTGGACTTCCAGGACCTGGTGCTCACCATAAATGGGGAACGGATTAAGTGCATTGACAGACAAGGAGCAAATTTCTGCGCAAGAGTACTTGTTGAAGAGACAACATTGGTACCCCCTGGACACGAAGCCCTTGTACCAGGACGAGTAGTTACGAAGGTAACTGGCCTTGGAATACTTGAACCTGCGGAGGAAAGTGAATTGGCAGGCAGAGGACTGATAGTTGCAAGGCTATTAGTAAGACCCAACGGGAAGACGCTGCCTATTCGTGTGTTTAACCCAGGACGACGGGTGTGCGTAGTAAAAGAAGGGAGCATGGCGGGATTTCTAACAGCTGTACAAGAAGATGACGTGGAGAAACCCACACGAGAACAAGTTGAGGACCTGCGGGAATTGCCTGAACACCTAAGGGACCTTTACAGTAGGAGCGTCAAGGGAGTTGAGTCAGAGTTTCACCCACAGATTGCAGGGTTACTTGGTGAGTTCAGAGACGTCTTCTCCAGGGACAAGACCGACATAGGACGCACGGATTGCGTGAAGCATCGGATAGACACAGGCAATGAAAGGCCAAGGCGTGAAAGGCCACGAAGGTTCCCCGCTTCCGAGCAAGAGGAGATAGAGCGGCAAGTCCAGGACTTACTGAAGGGAGGACAGATTGAGCCATCAAATAGCCCGTGGGCCTCAAATGTTGTTCTAGTAAGGAAAAAGGATGGAACCAAGCGGTTCTGTGTGGACTACAGGAGACTCAACGCCGTTACCATTAAGGACGCCTTCCCAATCCCTAGGATTGATGACTCATTGGATACCCTTTCTGGATCACGCTGGTTTTCAACCCTGGATCTAACGTCGGGTTACTGGCAAGTGGCTCTTGATGACGATGCCAGGGAGAAGTCAGCGTTCGTTGTAAGGGGAGGGCTCTATAACTGGCGCGTCATGCCCTTTGGCATGTGTAATGCACCCTCGACATTTGAGAGGCTCATGGAGCGAGTCCTTAGAGGCCTTCACTGGGAGACTCTCCTGGTCTATCTGGACGACGTCATAGTGTTTGGAAGGACGGTTCCCGAGGAGCTCAGCCGGCTTGGGGTAGTGTTCCAGCGTCTGAGGGACGCGGGACTGAAGCTTAAGCCGCAGAAATGCGAACTCTTTAAGAAGAAGGTTCGCTATCTGGGCCACTTTGTGTCGGAGAAGGGAGTCGAAACGGATCCGGGAAAAGTACAAGTAGTGAAGGACTGGCCGACTCCGCAGTCAGTGAAGGACGTTCGCAGTTTCCTGGGACTGGCGTCCTATTACAGGAGATTCATTGAAGGATTTTCGGGCATTGCTCGACCCCTGCACCGTCTGACTGAAAAGTCTCGACTGTTCGAATGGACAGAGGAGTGTCAGGAATCCTTTCTGGAACTGAAGGGGCGGCTTACCAGGGCACCTATCTTGACATATCCAGATCCTGAGGGTGTATTCGTCCTCGACACTGATGCTAGTGCTTCAGGAATAGGCGGAGTCCTGTCGCAGTTGAAGGACGGTGAAGAGAGGGTGGTCGCGTACGCGAGCAAGGTCCTGAAGAAAGCAGAGCAGAACTATTGCGTGACCCGTAGGGAACTGCTTGCGGTGGTTACGTTTATGAAGTACTTTAGGCCGTACATTTATGGACGAAGGATCACGGTCAGGACGGACCACGGAGCCTTAAGGTGGCTTCTTAACTTCAAGGACCCTGTAGGACAAATAGCACGTTGGCTGGAGACAATAGGACAATTTGACTACAGGATAGTTCACCGGGCTGGGAAATCCCACCAGAATGCAGATAGCCTGTCTCGCCGGCCCTGCTCACAGTGCGGAAGAGACGAGGGTATCAGTGACGCAGATCAAGGAAGATCTGCAGGCGGATGTGCAGTCGCTGCAGTCACCGACAATTCTGTTGAGGATACGGAAGCCCGAGCGGACCTACGAGTAGTAGGTGTATTACCCCACATCTCAAAGAAAGACTGGAGGAGGGCACAGCTCAAGGACGATCAGATGAACTGGCTCATCCAAGCGAAGGAGGGAGCAGGAGTTCGTCCTGACTGGGAGATAGTCTCCCCAAAATCAAAGGCTGCCAAGAATTACTGGTTACAGTGGGACCAGCTTGCAGTAAGGCAAGGAATCCTACAACGCCGTTGGGAATCTGATAATGGCCAAGAGGTGCGTTGGCAGACTGTTGTGCCACAGGAGTATCGAGAGGAGATACTGCAGGAGCTTCATGCAGGAAGGACAAGTGGACATCTAGGTACCAAGAGGACGATGGCTAAGGTGCGCCTTAAGTTCTATTGGTCAAGCCTGAGTGCAGATGTCAGATCCTTCATAAGGAGATGCGACTTATGTGCAAAGAGGAAGTCGCCGAGCAAGAAGCGAAGGGCACCTTTACGGCAACACTTAGTTGGGGCACCATTGGAGCGAGTGGCCATGGACATAGTGGGACCCTTCCCAGTGACTACGAGTGGCAACAGATACATACTAGTAGTCGGGGATTACTTCAGTAAATGGTTTGAGGCTTACCCCATCCAGGATGAGAAGGCAGCGACTGTAGCAGCTCGGTTTGTCGAGGAGTTCGTGTGCAGATTTGGAGTTCCTGAGACACTGCACACCGACCAAGGGAGAAACTTTGAGTCGAGGTTAATGGCCGAGGTATGCAGGATTCTAGGCATTCAGAAAACTCGGACGACGCCTTACAATCCGAAATCGGATGGCCTCGTTGAGCGTTTTAATCGGACCTTAGTGAACATCGTGTCGATCTTGATGAAGGATCAAGGAAACAAGAAGGACTGGGATAAGGAATTACCTTATGCAACAGCAGCATACCGTAGTACCCCGCAGGAATCGACAGGGGAAACTCCAAACATGGTGATGCTGGGGAGGGAAGTTTCCCTTCCCATTGACCTGACAATGGAGGAATCAACTTCAGAGGAGGAAGTGGAGGACTTGGATTACGCTCTGGCAATGCGGATGAGAATGCAACGTTCGCATGATAGAGCTCGCAAGCACTTGGTGAAAAGTGCCAGGAGACAAAAGCGTAATTACGACAGGAACACATGCAAGGAGCACTTCGTTGAGGGCAAGTTTACTTGGCTGCACAACCCAGCGAAGAAGAAGGGTGTCTCTCCCAAGCTGATGTGCAGATGGGAAGGTCCATACCTCATTGTGGACAAACTGTCTGACGTTACTTACAGGATCCAAAGGAAAAGAGGAGCGAAGATGAAGGTTGTCCACAGTGATCGCCTTAAGCCCTATCAAGGAAAACCATTGGAGCCTTGGGCCCAAGGGAGAGATGGTAGGCAGGAGACACAGGCGCAACCTCCAGGAAGTGATCTGCAGGAGACGAGAGGATCGAGGGAAGACGGGTATCAGCATGAGAGCCAGGATTCACCAGAACTAATGTCGCCTGAAAGGAGCAACATACCTGAGACAGCAGAATTATCTGAGAAAGATGAAGTGCAAGAGGTTCAGGAACCAGTTGAAGGAAGCTCAACTCAGGAAGTAGAGTCAGAGACTGTGCAACCCTTATCCCCTAACACCACTGAGACAGCACCTGTCCCCTTAATACCAGGCCCTGCGCAGGCGAGAAGGAATCCTGTGCGTCAGCGGCAGCGGCCACAGCGATATCGTTAAATTAGATGATCTGGACATTAATTAATACAGAAATATAGTTTGACAAAACAAATTCAGGAATTAGTGGAAATTCAATAACAAATTGCATTATTGTTCTCCGTTCGTGCAGTTGAAACACTCGTGAAGGATGGAGAGGAAGGAGACAGACTGGAGTCGACCCAAGGACTGGGACACGGTGAGGGTCCTTAGGTGTAGCAAGTGTTGTGACACCTTCATCCACAAGAGGAGATTCGAAAAGCACCAGGAGAGCCATCGGTCAAAGCAGATTCTGTTTTTCTGTCTGAGGTGTGAGAGGAACTACACCAGGAAAGATAATCTGAAGGTGCACTACAATAACCACCACCCTTCATCCCTGGACGACTTGCCCAAGGCATACCCTGAGACTGAGGAGGAGCACAAGACCAGGCTCGAGACAGATGCAGGGAGTAAGCAGACTTCTAAGACAGGCAACGGTGGACAGCTGGATCGCCCTGAGAAGCGCCGGTCACCAGGAACGGTGGGGGATACGGGTGAGCCCTTGCACAAACAGCTGAAGGTGGCTGCGGAGTCTGAAAGGAGAAGGGAGGAGACGTCTACTGAGGATGCCTTGAAGTGGCATGTTCCCTCCACTCCAGTGCGGATGGCGGCGGAGGAAGCCCCCGTGCTGTCCCTCTCCCCAGGTTCGCTGTCCTTGGTCGACCAGTGCCTGAACGAGGAGCCTCGGTCCTGGAAACACAGATCTGGTGGAAAGCCACGAGGAATGATTTCGATGGTTCGGGATCAGGGATCTTCAAGCGAAGATGAGCCTGAGGGGGAGGAGAATGTCCGCATCGTGCTTCCTAGAGGTTCAGGCAGTGCTGGAACCGAGACACCATCCCAGCAGATCAACCTTGGACGGGCCCTTGAAGGAAGTACCCTGAAAAGCCGGGATGATGAGAAGCGCAGCACCACGTTTCCTGCAACAATTGTAGAGCAAGACACCTCAATCCCCAAGCCTGTCCCAGCCAAGGTGTACAGAATCAGTGAAGATAACAGTGGGGCACGGCGTGCAGTACCTGTGAGCACCCCCGACCTGGAGATCATGATGACTGGAAAGGTTCGTCGAGTGAAGGAGGTTCATACCCGTTCCAAGTTCCAGAACGGCTTGAAGGTTTCCGAGGAAGTCACCGAGAGGACCTACGAGGTCAAGTTTACTGCTGGTTTTGTTCTTCAGTAACTGTTACTGCATTGCTCCAGTTTCAACTTCTTCAGTTTTCATGAACACTTAGTTTTACACCAAAGATTATCGAGATTTTATGAATGTTAAAAACTGTATCTTAAGTTAAGTTGCAGTAAGGATAATTTATGTGAAGTTGTAATTTAATTTTGTTGTTTGAAAAGATCATTATGTATCGAGTTTTAAGATAAACCGTGTTGAGGATTTCAGTCAGTCAGATATGTATTTTTCTACTGAGAGCTCTATAAGGAAACTGCTTTGATGGAGCCTTATGTGAAACATTTGTTTGAATTGTTTAAAATATACGAAGCAAAATTGATGAGAAGAAAGTGTGTACTTAAGTATTCCTACAAATGTTATCTTAAGTTCACCTTAAGTTATTACCTTAAGTGACGTTTTTCAGTGTTAAGATAAGGACAAGCACATCCCTTGCTTAAGTTAGTCTTTCAGTTTTTAAGACCGAGGACGGCCTGAACTTGAGTGTGGGGCTGTGTAGCGCAATGGTGTGCTTGTATACGCGAGTAAGCATAGCGCGTATGCAGCGAGCAGCTTGCTGCGAATTGTAGCAGTGCCCTCTTGTGGCCGGGCTATGCGCGCATTTTAGACAGTTGATTACAGCGCCTCGTTGGGAGTGGACGTGGTTGTGGCGAGCAGCGGAGACACGTGCAGGTACGAACCTTCATGAGTTCGCCTTAGGACTTGGGTGGTCTGCCTGGAACCTTAAGGGAGTAACTTAAGGGGCGGGACTACCTGATACTGCAGAGGGAGGGATCGGTAGCCGTTGAGTACACTGGAGACCCGGAACGTCAGGGAACGTTGGTCGTGTGCGAGCTACACGCGTGGCATTCACCCACTGGGATCCCGGGATTCCTGCAGTTGGCAACCTTGAGTTGCCTGAGTCGCTGGCACAGGCGAGCAAGCGTGTGCATTGCGTGCGCCCCACCCTTAACGCAGGTGCTGTCTGGTGATTCATTAATTGACATCATACTGAATTAAGGATAATCAAGGGAATTAAAGGATCGGGATACATCTTTGTTGTTCCACTCAAGGTGTCAGTGTCAGTTCTTCACTCGTTTGTCTGTCTCGTCAGTCAGTTGGTTTCCGTCCTTGAAGTATTGTCCTTAAGGCAGCCTGATTTGTACGTGTTGGTGGCAGACGGCTTACCGAACGGACTCATTCCCTAGGTCACCCGGATAACCGCTCGTCTGGGCTTACCGAGGATTAGTCTGGAGATCGATCGGGGCGACTTTGGTAGAGGTCACCTGGTCGGCGCACCACAGTACTATGAATGAAACTGAAATATTTCATGACGTGTGTAACAACATGTGATCTTGTAGGAGAGTATTAAGACTCCTCCAGCTACGTTCAGTCAGCTGGCCAAGTTAATCCGTCGCCGAATTGCTGCTAGACCTGAAATCAAACATGTCACTATGGAGGACCAACAAACATTAGTAAGTATGTCATTGTCAACAAATGTTGCTTTAACCCCTTGAGTACGTTTTTTTACGGGAGATGTCGGGGTGTCGCGGCGGCTCTGGCAGCCAAGCGAAATGGCCACAATGTGTTTGTGCAGTCAAGTGTAACATACACAATAATTGAACAATGGATTGAAACTGCACAAACGGCGGCAAATGGCATTATCCGGCCTGGTGGCACTGTTTTTTTTTGCGGCATAGGACGTCTTCCGTACGTAAAGGGTTAAGGCCGAATTTTAAGTCAAAATAAATGTATTAACTCTGGTCTCAAGTTTCAAACTAGATTTTATTAATCAACATCATTAGTGAATATGCAACTGCCATTTTCAATGGGTTTTAACAATGCAGTTTAATAATACACAAGGAAATTCACAAGGGGAAGTTTAATATTGAATACAGGACTGTAACAATATTATCGTTTGTGGATTTGTTATTTCCAAAAGCTTGAGAATAGATTGTAGATAATGTAGAATGTTTTAAACACATTAGAATACAATTAGATCCTTTCTGAGAATCTATAAATCAACCAGACAACAACCCTTTAAAATGCCTCAATGTTATCAACAAATGGTTTGTATTTCCTTTCCACCTATTTTCAGGCTGGTATCATCATGGGTGAAGTCAACTGCATTTGGCCCGACATCCGACGACAGGTGGATGATCCATTTCTGGTAGGTCTCCCAAATTCTCTTCTGTGGATCATCTGCTATGATCTTCCCACGAGCTGAAATTCACATAGACAGTGAAGGTTTGATACGTCGTAGCATATGAACCAGTCATTTTCATTGACAGTTGTGCATGTTCTACAAAGCGATAAACAAAACAAACCACAATACAAAGAGTGGTGAATATGCAGGGTTTGAAATTTGCATGGACTCCAAGACCGAGTGCAGTAATTTAGACATGAGCCTAACAGTCTCCAATTCTAAACTAGATCTTTAGGTCGGTGGTTTGTCTTTCAAATAATCTGTCCTTTAAAAAAAACTAAATTTCATATTTCACACATATATAAAGTTAAATAAGCTGTTGTGATCTGTATTATTTTGTAATTTGTTGTTAACTTTTGCAGACTGCTGAAGAGAACAAGGAACTCCAGAGGAGAATCACGGTTCACATCGTCACTGTCTGCGAGCAGCTGTTTCTACATTATGTGGAGAAGGCAAAGAGTAAGCAACATTTTCTCATCTTTGCTCTATTTTGCCTATTTATTTATTAATTAATTTCAATACATTAAAATATTAAAATTCTACCTCCACTAAAAAATGACACAAAAATGTGACAGTAGAACGAATATGAGGGAATTAACTTCTACCGTGGGATACACAGTCCCACAAAAACAACAGAGAAAAGTGATATTAAAAAAACTGGCCAAAGTGACACAGAACACCCCCAAAAGGATTATAACAAACTTGAGAGATTACAATGAAGCAAGGTGAACAAAAAACACAGAACAAAATTGATTGTTAAAATGATTATTAATTTAATAATAATAATACAAATTAATTGACAATCGAATACGGATAATATTTAGAATAGAACAAAACTCTATGATGCAGTTACTTAAACTGAAAGTAAATAAGTAGCTTTGATATGATCATGCACAATAGTTGATTTTTGTGAACAGGTTTTAAAAGCACAAGAAAGTCATTGGTGTTAAACATCCTCTCATTTTCTAGATCTCATCTTATTTGTATGTACAATTGTTTGATGTCATTTTTAGTTTTGAATCAGCGAGGTGTTTTCAGTGAACGAGCCAACATGAGCAGGCTGAATGCCCAACTTTCACTCGATACCAACAAATTGTAAGAACAAACTTTTTGGTTTCACATCTTTTTGTTTCAAACCATTATGACAAAGTTATCCCCATCATATAAAATGTAATACTTTTTGGTAAGAAACTAAAACAGTTTTTCAACATGTAAATTTTAAGTCATTGTAATGTTTTATAGATTTCTTCATTCTTTTAATTAAATGAATTTGTCAACACGCCTCAAAAATCACTAACAACTTTTTCCACTTGACAAAAATTGCAAATCACAAGTGACTGTGTTCCTCATACCATGGTAAAGAGAATCACTAAAAATGAAATAAAAGCCTAAGATAATAAAAGCCCCAAAGTCTTATATGACATTTAATCAATTAGTGCTTTGTATTTCATTGACGATGGTTCCAGAAAGCATCCTCTACTTTGATTAGACATTTAATCAACTTTGTAATCCTCCATCTCATCTAGCCTGAATATCTTAGCCGTGAGACGCCACATCGTTGCTGATATACGAGGTGTCTTATCAGATTCTGAGGAGGAGTATCCTGATGATGCACCCCCTGAAGAAGATGTTGCTCCTCTCTCCTACCAAAAACTGGTATGAAGATCAGAATCACTACTCATAAATATTTTTATCAATATTTTGTTATTAAGAAAAATATTTCTAAAACTATGCTTATTTGTAGATAACTGTTACAGTATTCTGGACATTGCTGATGTAAATCCCACTCTATAATATTTTAATGTCTAATTTTATATTGATTTGACAGGTGAGTAATATTAAATTCTAATTTAGACTAATAAATACGACAGACATTTCTGGCGTGCACGTCAAAGACAAACATTATTGGAAATATAATTATTGAGAATATTTATTTTCACTGTAGATTGAGACCAGCCGTCCCAAGCGCAAGAAACGTTACCGCCAGACCGTAGATCGTGAAGTGCGTGACTTGAATCGTCAAATGCCGACCATCCAATCCCATAAGGTGCTGGACTATCTACCCGATGTCAACATCCTCCAGAGGGGGTTGTTAGAGCAGAGCACTGTGCAGTGGAAAGCATTAGTCCATACCGCTGGGCTTAAAGGAGACAACAAGGAGGCTGATAGAAAACGGACCATCAGGTCAGAACAAGAAAAACACCTTGGACATAATTGGGGAGTCAAGATGTCCAATCTTTTTTCCACCCCCCCCCCACCCCCCAAAAAAAGCCAACAAAAGCACAACAGAATCAAGAAGTGCAGTAATTCTGTCTTTGTTCACATTGGGTGATAAAGTTGGCCTTCCTTTCCTCTTTGTTTTTCCTTCTTCATGGTCTTTCCAAACTTTCCACCTCTGGTGACCCTGGTTCGATTCCTGTCTAGGTGCTCTGTGTGCATTAGGTTTTCAACCCTGTCTTGATTGTGTAGGTTTTCTCAGGAATAATTGTTCCGTGGGATTTTCGTCATGTTTCTCATATTATTGATGGTGGGTAATAGGGCGTGTCATCAAACGTGGCGCACTTTGTGTTTTCCCTCCAGAACCTAGTTTAATCCTAGATTGTACAAAAAAATGTAAATCTGGCAAGTTTAAAATATCTGTGTCTGTAAATCTTTAGTTTACTGCCCCCTTTTGAAGTTTCAAAGACAATTTTCTTTTGACATGATTTCCAAATTTTATTGTCAACACTTTTAAAATGTGCCAAAAAGGTCATAAAATAGTTTTCTGACAAACGTGAAGTTATGAATGTGAACGGAGATATTAATGACTAATCGTAATTTGTCAACTTTAAGACAATCGTAAGTGTTTGGGATTTATTTAAATTTGTTCAAGTGCAGCACATTAGACGACTGTTGGCTAAATTTCACGCCCAATTTCTGGACGCCACACTTTTGACTTCTAGACTAAAAATGTCAAAAAACCTCAAATAATTCGCGAAGCAAGTTTATTAAAATCCTCCTACTGTTATAACTACCATAACCTATCAAAAAACCTAAGCCTTTCCTCTCCAACAGCTTGTGTGTTTCAACCTGAAACTCGATTTGATAGGCAGGGTAGTTGGCTCCATTTTGGCACCAAGAGAGGGAGGGTTAAGGTAATAGTACCAATATTCAACTGAGTCAGTTTGAAGCCTATCAACAAAGAAGTTTGTCAAAACTATCTGATGAAAGTCAGGGGAAAAAGACGAAGGGCACCACGTTAGACGACTCCACTGTACTAGTTGGTATAACTATAAGATCTATTTCTAAATTATAAGCTGTAAATTATAAGGCAGTCCCTTCAGTAAAACTTGAATATATCCACCCAAAAATGATAACCCTGCTTTTATGATTCCTTCGCATGTTAAAAGTCTTATAATCAGGCATAAATCTTTGACAATAACCCTAACCATGCTAAATCCAACAATTTCAATATGATTTCACATACTCCCTAGGGGGTTAGGGTTAAGGAAATTATTTATAGGGGAAGTCTGAAAAAGTTGCAATGTTTGTTTATTTTGAGGTAAGAATTAAGTTCGATATTAAAAGCTAAATTCACCTTTTAAATGAGTTGCAAATTGTCCTTCTAGCATCGCAAAATTGTAGTGTCATGTTTTTTGATGTACAAACTAAATGCATTTAACTGAATGATGTATTTTTTACAGAGAACAAGAGAGGAAAACAGTGTCCTTTCACAAACTGAAGAAATCTAGATCCCTGGAAGTCTTTCCAATAGAAACACTCTTTGAAGACCTTGGTATCCAATATCATGCTGTTCATAAGCGTAGACCAAGCCTTGAGTTTGATCCACAACTTGTAAGTCCATCGCTGCTTTCATAATTATTCCTACAAATTAAAATGTAAAGAATACTCTGATTTCAAACACTTTGTCCTGTGCAATTAGGAAAAGATATACTACCCACATTTAAAAAAAAATCTACATAAGCTTGCATAAACTAAAGGGAGAGTCACTTACAATGTCTACATTTTTCAGATTACGATCCTTTCATGTCTGTGACTAGACATATAAATTATCATAAAAAATGGACAAACATACTTTTCTCTGAAAAGACAGGTGTGGGAATAGGGTTGATTAATTGAACAGTATCTAGTTCTGTTTTAACACAATTAGGGGACAATGGATTTCTCTATAAATCTACCATTACACTATGAGTAGCTTATCAGTGCATCAATGTTTGTATCAATTACTTGTGATTCCATCATCAGCCAGAAGAACCAAAAACAACAGAAGTGGATGTCTCCAAACCCAGGAACACCAGAGAGTACTTCCAACAGGATCTAAAAAAGCTATCCACTTACCGATCGGCCAAGGGTGACGGCAAAGATGAGCAACTAGCAGAGGATGAGGACCTCCCGCCTCTTCTACAGGTGAGGAGGAATGATGCATTACCATGGTTACCTACAGACTGGTGACCAGTCTCAGCGAACCTCCAGAAAACATATTATGTTTACAAGAAATGTGATGCTGGCTTTAAGAAGATATTTGTCATTCCTGTTGTGGTGTTTAGTGCTATATGCTCAGTACTTTTGGAGAGCCTGAGGGAAAATTCACTGGCTTACGAACCCAAGAGACATTGCTGACTAGTGCAGATGTCATAACTACTCATCCACCAAGCTTGTCATGGTTGGCTTACCAATTTGAACCATGTGAACCACCAAAGGTAATATTATTTTAGAGGTTTCCTGAGAGTTGAATGAATTTCAACTTCTTTGCAGGCAATCTCGCAGACAGACAGAGTTGACGCCAGGAGGGAGGAGTTGCAGAAACAACTAAAGAAGATGAAGGAACATGAATCAATCCGGGAAAGAGAGGATCAGTAAGTTGTGACTATCCTATGGACAGTGTAAAGCTACACACATGCATAATCCACTTTGCTCAATTTTTTACTGCAAATTTGGTTTCACAGTGACGTCACTGTTACAAAGAGGGTAAACCTTAAGTTGAAGGGTTTGAAGGTAACAGGTATGAGTAGTGATGCCGTTTTCCCTTCAGCTAGAAAAAAAATATTAGGGGCATTTCCGGGAATTTCTTGCAGGGTGTCGAGCCTCACAGACTGTTTTTACCCAGTTTAAGCAACAATAATAAGTCGGCGAACAGGTCTTGGTCCCGTTTCGTAGGGTTACTATATACATGTACATAATTTTCATAATTAATGGAATCTCTGTCATTTCCATAGAGACCTCAAGCTTAAAGAAAGAGTTCACAAACGAGAGAGGCAGAATTTGCTTCCAATAGTGATGCAACAATAGAAATCTCTATGCATGAGCAGACATGTAGTATGACTTGGCTGTGAAATACAGCTTAAATTAGCAAAACTTATTTTGCTCCAGTTACATGTAGCACAAGTTTTAATTAAGCCGGCAACCCTATGAAATTTGGCCCTTGTCTCATGAGTAAGAAAATCAAAACTCGCTCAGAACAGGAGTGGGGTGTTCAACCCCCAAAACCATCCTGTTGATTTGCCTCTGTTTATATGAACAAGAAAACTTCTTCAAAGTATACTGTAAAGTAATACTAAAATGCAAGTCCTGTTTACGTGTAATTCTAAATGTAGTATTTATCGTTATTGATACTCAATATAGAATTGAGACATCTGAGCCTACCCACCCACAACCTGCAACTGTGACGACCCGCATGCCAAATAAGTCAGTAGTACGCACCTCAGATGTCCGTGTATCTGAGAGGGTTAGCCTGTCATCCATTACATTGAAACTCAACACCACTGTCTTCAATGAGCTGAATGATGATGTGTGTAGCCTGTAATGCTACAGATCGTCGTTGCTTATGTTGTCAATAAAGCTCAGCGTATGAGACGCACCAATATATGTGTTCAAGTGTTCTTTAATCTTGCTGATCAAAACATAAAACAAACAATCTGACTGATGTAGCTTAAAAAATGAAGAATTTGACAGAGTTCTGACTGTAAGACTTGATCCAGATGACTTGACGGTACTGACAATTGGATAATTGACAGAGAAGAGGTGACAAATAACAGTCATGTATGTAACTGCAATAAGGTGACGGAAGTTGGTTGACTGTTGACTGTTGACGGAAATAAGGTGACGACAATTACTACGTCATGTGACGAAAAGTTTGCGGTTACAGTTTAAGTGACAATTATGATGTCACACAGTGGTGGAGTGTCAAACTAAGGCCTCACAGTATGGCAGTAATGTGAGGTGGCATGAGGTGAGGTGTCACAGTGGTGAAGTGACACTGGGGTGGAATGTCAGTGGTGGTGGAGTGTCAAAGTGGTGACGGTATGGTGACGGTATGGTGGTTCGACTGAAATACAAAAGGAAAATAGAAAACTACTAAATACATGCACTGACATGTACATGTACCTCATATGTCACTCTAATCTCTGTCAAACTATAGTTGTGTAAGGGTACATATATATAAATCCTTAACAAAGACTAATATCAGTTAACTGCAAATCCCTAAAGTCCTTGCATGTAAGGATCTTGAGCAAGTAACGAGAATAATTGCATAGATAACGCACATACACGTACATGCTAACATTGTGGCATACACACAAAACTATGAAAACTTTCTTTCAGAAAATCCACAATTTGGGACTTCAAATCACTCCAAAACTATTACTAATGGGCAATATACAAATCTAAACAACAAATAATCACTCACTTTGCTGAGCTGACCAAGGGTTTGTGGCAATTTAAGGCTAAATTTGAGCCTTTATGTGAACAATTTGCAACGTGAGGGTCGACATGTAACAAACAAAATTATGGCAAAACAGCGGTAATGCGAATAGCGCCCTCAGTTGACAGAAAGAGCGAGCCACTGCACTCGCACAAATAGAAGGATATTCTGTCGGCAACATCCCGGCCCATAATGACTGTATCCGGGAGGCAGCATTACCTAAAAATAAACAAGACAGAATATTAAACAAGTAACAAGTTAAACAATGTTCATTGTCTAAATGTTCTTGGTGAATCAGTCCACTCCTGTCTAGGCAGTCAGCATCTCCTGACCCTCGAGGAGGCACAGCTTGTGTATTGGTCGGTTGTACACTCCCGCTTGAGTTTTCACCATCACAGATCTGATCTTGCCATCCTTGCCTTGGTAGGTTTCTGTTACCAGTCCTAGAGGCCATCGGGATCGAGGGGTGTTTTCATGCATGACAAGCACCAGATCTCCAGTGTGAGCGTCACGTTGAGGGTTGAGCCACTTTTGCCTCTCCTGTAACAGCGGAAGATATTCCTTCAGCCATCTCTGCCAGAAGATGTCAGACAGGTATTGTACCTGGCGCCACCGTCTCCTGTAGATGTCTTGTTTCACAAAGTTCCCTGGCGGTAGCTGAGGTCCCGAACGAAGGAGTAGCAAGTGATTTGGGGTAAGTGGCATGGGGTCACGTGGATCATCTGACAACTTCGTGATGGGTCGTCCGTTGACTATGCCCTCTACGACGCACATCAGTGTCTGGAGCCCTTCATCGTCGAGTGTCTGCTGATTGAGCAAACCTTTGAGAACTGCTCGTACAGACCGTATTTGTCTTTCCCACACGCCTCCAAAGTGGCTGGCTGCAGGAGGATTGAAGATCCATTGAATCTCTTTCTGGCACAGGAATTTGTCGATCTTGTCTTGGTTCCACTCTTGAATGGCCTGGCGTAGTTCCCGCATCCCTCCTACCAAGTTGGTGCCATTGTCCGAGCGAATCTCTGTGGGCTTTCCCCGGCGACTGATGAAGCGCTGCAATGCGTTGATGAAGGAGTCAGTCTCTAAGCTATGGCATACTTCCAAGTGGATTGCCCTGGAAGCAAGGCAAGTAAAGAGGCATCCATACCTCTTCTGCACACTTCTGGCTCGCTTAACTGTGAAAGGGCCAAAGAAATCTACGCCTACCATACTGAAGGGTGGCAACCCCGGAGTCACCCGGTCCTTTGGCAAGTCTGCCATTTGTTGTGTCATCATAGGCGCCCTCTGCTTACGACATGGGATGCATGAGTGGATTACAGTCTTCACAGCTGCACGTCCTTTGACGATCCAGAACTTCTGGCGGATGTCAGCAAGGGTGCGCTCACTTCCGGAGTGACCTGCGGTTGCATGGTAGTGCCTTATTATCAGGGTTGTCACTGGATGTCTTGTTGGCAAAATCCAAGGGTGCTTGATGTCTTCAGCGAGGGAAGCATTAGCGAGACGTCCGCCAACTTTGATGATACCATCGACCGACTTGGTTGGGATGAGCTTGCAATAGCCACCAGATTTCAACAGTGTGTCATCGAAGTTAGCCTTCTGAACATGCCTGATGATCTCTTTCTCAGCAGCGTGTATCTCATTGACAGTCAACTGCTGCGATGGCTTGAGGTCTATGTCAGTCTTCTTAACTCTGGAGAGCAGAATGGCTTTTGCACGGAGAATCCATGCAACTGCTCTTCTCAGGTGGTACCATGAAGAAGATCCCTTCAGAAGGGTGTCCAATATGGCAGGTTTATCTTCACTGGTCTTGGTACTGTACACCTGTGTGTCCCTTTTCACTTCTGCATCAATGGGCAGAGTCTTGTTGTCAAAGTCGGGTTGTTGAGGCCAGTCATATTCATCCTTCCATAGAAATCGTGGACCGTGAATCCAACGATCACTCTGAATAAGCTCTTCAGCTGTCAGACCTCGAGAAACATCATCTCCTGGATTGGCTCTGGTCTCCACATACCTCCACTGCGAAGGAGTGGAATGTTCCAGTATTCTAGCAACACGGTTGGCGACGAAAGTTTGGAACCGTTTGTCTTCATTTCGAACGTACTGGAGGACGATCATACTGTCACTCCAGTATACCGTATCTTGGAGGGGCAATGATAGCTGTTGGCGCATCACCTCGTCCAGCTTGACTGAAACGACAGCTGCCGAAAGTTCCAAACGTGGGATAGTAGTTGTCTTGAGGGGTGCCAGCTTGGCCTTGGCCATAACTAGTCCACAGTGTGTCTGCCCGCTGGTGTCTTGAAGTCGTAGATACGTGACTGCGCCGCATCCCTTCTCCGACGCATCGGAGAAATGATGCAGCTGTGCCGAAGCAACTGCTCCAAACCCGGATGGCTTAACACAGCGGGGTATTGTCAAGTACTGAAGGTTCAACAAGTCCTTCATCCACCGGTCCCACTGCTGGGCGATGTCATCGGGCATCAGACTGTCCCACGCAGTCTTCATCCTGCATAGTTGCTGAAACAACATCTTGGCAGTCAGCACGAAGGGGCTGGCAAATCCCAGTGGGTCGTACACGGAACTAACTGTGCTTAACAGTCCACGGCGTGTCAGGGGTTTGTCCTTCACGTGGACGTCAAAGGTGAATGTGTCTGCTTCAATATCCCACAGTACGCCTAAGGCACGTTCTGCAGGAAGCATCTCATCATCCAGATCTAATGATGGCACTCGTTTGGCTCGTTCAGTCTCAGGAACTGATCGGAGAACATCACGTGAGTTACTTATCCATTTCGTGAGATGAAAGCCCCCAAGAGCCAATGCCTCACGAAGTTGACTGACGAGATTGATGGCGTCCTGCTCTGTAGCAACCGACTTCAGACAATCGTCCACGTAGAAATTGGTGTCGATGGTGGTGATGGTCTCGGGATCGAAGCGGTCCATATTGTCTCGGGCTGTGCATTTCAGGGCGTAGTTAGCGCAGCTAGGCGACCACACCCCACCAAACAAGTGGGATGTCATCCTGTATGTCTTTGGTACTTCAGCGATGTCATCATTGGCCCACCACCGGAAACGCAAGACATCGCGGTCAGGCTTGTTCACATGCACCTGATGAAACATTCCTTCTACGTCTGCCATCAGCGCGATGGTTTCTTGCCGGAAGCGAAGTAGAACACCAACTAGCTTGTTGGTTAGGTCGGGGCCCTGATGTACTTTGTCATTGAGTGATACACCCTGGTAACGAGCAGCACAGTCAAACACTATGCGCACCTTTCCAGGCTTGCGTGGATGAACAACTGGGTGGTGTGGCAAATACCACACTGCTCCATCTGCTCTATTCAGCTCATGTTGGGGTACCTCCTCGGCGTATCCTTTTGTCATCAAATCCAAGATGCCGGTAGTGTACTTCTCCTTCATGTCGGAGTCTCGGGTTAATCGTTTCCCCAGCAGACGCAGCCTGTGCTCCGCAACTGCTTTGTTGTCAGGTAGGTGGGGTGGCCGTATCTTAAAGGGAATGTCCATGCTGTAGTGTTTCCCATCTCGACACAGTGACTGCTCCCAAGTAGAGACCACTTTATTGTCGCTAATTGACATACTGATCTCATCAGATCCAATGCCATCCAGCTTCCAGAACTTTTCCACTTGTTGCTGGAGACTGGTGTCGGTATCAATAAAGAAAGTAGCTGAGCGGCTTAAGGGCCCTGCCTCAACTGGCCCATTGAGAGTCCATCCCAATATGGTACGTGTGGCATAGGGTGCTCCGGCGCCTCCTTCCCGGACTTCCTTGGGGATTAACGCAGAGGGGTTATCCTGGCCGATGAGAAGGTGTACATCTTCAACATCTACGTCAGGCAAGACGATATTGCTTAAATGTGGCCACTTGTCGATCTCCTTCCTCTCTACCAAAGATTTAGTGCTGATCTGCAGTTTAGGCCTTGTCAGAACGTGTGCCATGACAACCAGGTTTTCGTCATACATGTCAGTAACCTCCAGATCTACAATATGGGTGCCTGTGAGGATATCATGGTTGTCTAGAGTCGTCAGCTTCATGGTGTCTGGTTTTCCACATACTCCAAGCTTGTCCATCAGTTCTTCTGAACAGAACGTCTGTGTGGAACCGCTGTCGAGTAGGGTGTATGTTGTCACGAAATTGGTAGCACTTTTGTGGCCTCTTACTTTCACTGGAACGATGGGTAGGGCTACTTTTCCAACTCCGGCCCCAGTGGAACTGCAAGTCGCATTGGCTGAGGCACTTGTTATCGGCACAGCATTGATTACGACAGGGGCAGTGTTGTTCACCATCCGTTCTGCTTGCATCACAGGGTTAGCACTCATTGGGGTTGACATGTTGCCGGTGCGAGTTAGATGCAGGAACTTGGTGTGCTTTAGCCCACAACCAGGAACAGTGCACACTGTGTTCCTGGTACAGTCTACGCCTCGGTGTCCTGGCTGTAGACAATTGACGCAAAGCCGTCTGCTCTGCACAAAATGCAGTCTGTCAGGAACTTTCATCGCTTTCCAGTTGACGCAGCCAAACAGACTGTGTCCTTGTCCACAACACCAACATGGATGTGGAGGTTTGTTGTTCCTGGAGCTCACTCCAGCTGATGCTGCTGCTGTCTTCACTGCATTCTGGTTGGTCACTGCATAAGGTTGAGGAAAGGGTGTTTCCTCTACCTGCGTTACAAAATTGGAGCGCTGCTTTGATTTTGGGGTGTCCTTGCGCTTGACTTCTCTAAATGACTTATCAACAGGATCTCTGCTCATGAGCTTGCTGAAGACAGGGTCGTTGGCTGTTTCTGCTGAAGTCGTCACAAATTTCACGACATCGTCGATAGTAGGAGACCTGCACTCTACTGTTTTAATATGATAAACTCTCTTCAACCAGGTCTTGCGAACATCCCACGGCAACTTCTCAACCATCTGAGACAAGCTCTTGCTGTTGTTCAGCTCACCAAGCTTGCCCATGGCATCTAGCATTTCCCGGCAGGTTCTCAAGTCGTCAGAGAAATCTAGAAGTGCCTTGCTGTCACGGATGTTGGGGCGGTTTATGATCTTGTTGATCCATGCTTCCGCTATGTCGTATTCATTTCCAAACCTGTCCTTGAGAAGCTTTCTGGCAAGAGCATAGCCCTCAGATGGTGTCTTGACTGCACAGCACTGTATCAGTTTCCTAGCAGCACCGGTACAGTACTGCTGGAGACGAGCTAACTTTGCAGCATCGCTAACGGTGTCTTTGTCCACAGCATTTTCAAATGCTCGGATGAACATCCAGTAACTTGCGGGATCTCCATCAAATGTCATTAGCTCGGTCTTCGGCAATTGCAGAGTCTCCACCAGAGACTGCTGTTGTATCTGCATAGTTTTGATGAGATGAGTCAAGGTGCTAGATGTGTCTCCAACAGGGGTGTCACATGACGGCATACTGGTCGAACCAGTTGAACAAGGGGGAAAAATATCCTTGTTAAGTTCGGTGCCTTGGCTGGGTGCCGTGTGGGGCATGGTGACTGGCTGAACCAATGGTGTGGAAAACTGGACTTGCTGCATTTCATTTTCGGCCTCAGCATATGTTTTCTCTACTGCGGCAGCTCTCGCTAGTTTTGTCTCCAACTCTATCTGCCGCCGTCGCTGCTGAAGCTTTAGCTCCTCTTCTTCCAGGGCCTGTCTTTTCTCCTCTGTGGCAAATTCTGCTTCTAATGCGGCCCTCTCAGCCGCAGCTCGGAGCCTAGCACTTGATGCTGATGATGCACCTGACACAACACTTGTTGCCCTTGAACTTCTGTTGCCAACTTGGCTAACTGAGTCCATGCCCATGTATTCTGTTGTTGTCTCCATTTGGTCCTTTTCACTAGCCGCTTGGGTAGTTGTGGGTTTACCGTCTGTACTCATGGCAGTTGATGAATGGATGAAAAATTTGAAAGTGTCCTTGAAGCAAAATTGAGATTGACGAAGAAGCTCAAATCGAACTGATGTAGCCTGTAATGCTACAGATCGTCGTTGCTTATGTTGTCAATAAAGCTCAGCGTATGAGACGCACCAATATATGTGTTCAAGTGTTCTTTAATCTTGCTGATCAAAACATAAAACAAACAATCTGACTGATGTAGCTTAAAAAATGAAGAATTTGACAGAGTTCTGACTGTAAGACTTGATCCAGATGACTTGACGGTACTGACAATTGGATAATTGACAGAGAAGAGGTGACAAATAACAGTCATGTATGTAACTGCAATAAGGTGACGGAAGTTGGTTGACTGTTGACTGTTGACGGAAATAAGGTGACGACAATTACTACGTCATGTGACGAAAAGTTTGCGGTTACAGTTTAAGTGACAATTATGATGTCACACAGTGGTGGAGTGTCAAACTAAGGCCTCACAGTATGGCAGTAATGTGAGGTGGCATGAGGTGAGGTGTCACAGTGGTGAAGTGACACTGGGGTGGAATGTCAGTGGTGGTGGAGTGTCAAAGTGGTGACGGTATGGTGACGGTATGGTGGTTCGACTGAAATACAAAAGGAAAATAGAAAACTACTAAATACATGCACTGACATGTACATGTACCTCATATGTCACTCTAATCTCTGTCAAACTATAGTTGTGTAAGGGTACATATATATAAATCCTTAACAAAGACTAATATCAGTTAACTGCAAATCCCTAAAGTCCTTGCATGTAAGGATCTTGAGCAAGTAACGAGAATAATTGCATAGATAACGCACATACACGTACATGCTAACATTGTGGCATACACACAAAACTATGAAAACTTTCTTTCAGAAAATCCACAATTTGGGACTTCAAATCACTCCAAAACTATTACTAATGGGCAATATACAAATCTAAACAACAAATAATCACTCACTTTGCTGAGCTGACCAAGGGTTTGTGGCAATTTAAGGCTAAATTTGAGCCTTTATGTGAACAATTTGCAACGTGAGGGTCGACATGTAACAAACAAAATTATGGCAAAACAGCGGTAATGCGAATAGCGCCCTCAGTTGACAGAAAGAGCGAGCCACTGCACTCGCACAAATAGAAGGATATTCTGTCGGCAACAATGTGAGTTCATCAAAGGCTAGCACATCTTTTCCTGAACACTTGGGGTTGTCATTAATTTTTTTAAAGTGGTAACTTCTGCTTGGTTTGTACAGTAATTCAGGGTTTAATCATTTTAAAAATAAATTTAAAAATACCATATATAGTGGCAAAATATTTGATAGTCCAGAAAAAAGTGCATTGTATAGGGTGGAATCGTACATCTGAAACGTGTTAGAGAAATAGGCCAAATATTTCTGAAGTCAGCTCTTTATTCATGTGGCATATACATGTAGTTACCAAGAATATGGACATAGTTTTGCTTTTATAGATCAGTGGCCTGTGTATGGCAAAATTATGAGTGTTTAATGTCAGGTAACATAAAGGAATGTTTCCACACGAATGACTGAATATGAAGGCAATTTAAGAATTTGAGCATCCTACACAGTCACAGGTCTATTAAAAGCAGATACAAATATGTTTTCAAACACAGCAATAAATGAAAAATATCATACATTTTCTTGATTTAAAAACACAAGGCCCACATGGTTCTTTCGCCTTTGGTGAAGGTGCTTTACTGCACTTGTTTCAAAATCTACCATGATATTACAGCTCATCATATTAAACTTACTTTACAGGTGAATGGCAACACTATTAAGAAGCTAGACAGCAACCTGTTCCGTGGTCAAGAGATTAACGAGGTTTATCGGGAGATTATGAAGACATTACCAATAGACCACATGGCATATGATCAGGTACTAGTCACTTCCTTAAAAATCCCACCTGTAACTTTTAATCAAGGCTCAAACTAAATATACCTATTATGTAAGGCCTAGCAGGAATTGGCTGGGAACAAATCACAATCAATATATATCTCATAGCATTTTGGCTGGTAACCTGTAATTGCAAATATAAACCTTTCTGCGCTCAGCTGATTTGTGTGTTCAGCCACTGTCTGAAATTAGTCCCTGTACTTTTTGAATATTTCAGGATGATTTCATGGAGAAGTCGTCCAGCTACCAGGCTTTAGCCCACCACCCTGTCCTTGCATCGTCCATGCTACAGAGGCATGGTCAAGACAGGGTACTCAACCCAGCTCTGACCAAGAGAGAAACCCCACCATGGGGAGAGGATAGAGAGGAATGGTCCAAGAGGTATGTCAGACAAGTTTCCTCTGCTCTTTATGAACCTTTGTCATGTGACGTCACAGTCTACATTGCACTGCCTATTTAACCCCTTGCCACCGGTTGACACATATATGTGCAGATAAAATTGCCACTTGGCCGGTTGACATCTATACACGCCAATCTCTGCATTTTCAATTCATTATTGGGGTATTGTGTATGTTATGCTTGGCTGCACAAGCCTCTTGTTTCCATTTCGCTTGGCTGCACAAGCCTGCACCCCGGCGCCCCCATATAATACCCGAGTTCAAGGGGTTACCAGTACATGTAAGTGTGCCCATTCTATACATGTACTGTGATCACGCCAAGGCTGTCCACACATGGTGACATCATTTACCTCTAGCACTGTCTGGTTATGTGGGTGAATAGGATCCAATTCAACATATTCTTTGTTACTATGTCTATTTAACCCAGCCCACCCTACTCTGCTAAAAGAAAGTGCTTATAGCTGCTCAAATTAAAGGACTTTTGTACTCAATGTGCTATTAAAACCCAAACCCCCTAGGGTGTATTCAAAATCATATTAAAATTAGAGGATTTGGGACTGTTAGGGTTAAATTAGTTGATTTTGCAGAAAAGTGAACATTTATAATTTTAACCTGTATTTTGACTGTTGAGTTTTTGCCAAGTTCACATTGGAAAGACTTCAAAGACTTTTTGACATGGGTATACTTTAAGATGCCATCAGGAAGTCCTCTTATAATAGCAAAAGCTAGCAACATTGTATGAATTGTTTGTTGACAATCATTTCTCTTTATGAGTCTTTTTTTTCAATAAATGTAATGTGTTAGTGTTAGTGTATTTTAGTTGAGTTTTATGTGTGTAGTTTTGGATAGATTTTGTAAGATAGTGTGGGGTTTAATGGATATTTATTACATGAAATCAAAAATGAAGCGTGAATTTGTAGAACCAAGTTTCATGGACAGTATTTCAGTTATTAAAAAGAATGCATTTTTGTTGCGCAGTCCCATCTTCAATGCCACCTTTGCCAAGAAACCAGTTGCCCAACAAGGTTTCTCCCTCGGCACCAATGCTCTCCTAGAAACACTAACAGCCAACATCAACCTAGGGGGTAGCACCCCTGGCCAAGACTTTGGAGGGACTAGTTCTGGTGGGTTGGATCTGGATGGAATGGGTATGGGCAAGCCCGTGTCTCATCAAGGCTTGATGGATGATAGGAATGCCCGGTCCTATGCTTCATGGCTGGCCTGGTGGAAGAATACTACCAGCTGTGATGATTACACCAAGTACTTATCCACACAGGTAAACTTAACTCTCTCTCACTACTATCCTTTGTCATCTTCTCTCAAGTCATAAAAATGGGCCCTGAAGGATCAGGTAACCCAGAATAATTTAAAAATAACTAGTTATAATACTAAATATAATTCGTGAAGTACCAGTTAAAGTAGTTAACGAGGATGCCATGGTGGGTCAACCCCGACCCTGTTTCTTTTTCTTTTCCCTTTATTTGGCTCCATATATTAGTACAGCTTGATCCACACTTGTATATGAAATGAAAATGATCTGGTTTAAAGCCTGATGTGTGTGAACACATTGTGCAAAGTTAGCGCTCTCATGCAAAATGAACTTTCTGAAGAAGATGCTTTAAGTTCCAAACCAAACAAAGCTTCATTAGTTTATTAGAGAAATTTCTCTGTAGTTGTATTCTCCACCACGCATTGTCTCAAATATCAGTAATGTATTTATGTCAATTCCTTCTGGTATATTTCACAGGAGACTGATTTCCTTGGAGCAGTTTTTCACATGTATGAGAGTGATGACGATAAAGGTGATGCAAATAAATCTGACAAAGATGTCCTTAGCTCTTCCAAGATGGCCAAACAAAGGTAACAAATCTGTTATATATGTCTAATGATAATGTCTGCACGTATAAGTAGGTCATATCCATCAATCACGTTGCTAAATTTTAATACTTATTGCATTGTGTAAGCACACTGCTTTGTACATTTTCATATTGAATGGATGCTAATTCAGTTATAAATTTGTATTTTTACCTAAAGAAAGGTATTGACAAAATAAGCAGAATGCCAAGGCAGAGCAAAGCAGCTCATCAGTTGTTACAGCACCGGTGTTCCAGAAGTCACAGCTCAAACCTAATTTTTGTCAATTTTCCTTGTTAACCATTCAGAGAGCGAGATGAGAGATTACAGGAATTGAAGAATCAGAAGACAGATTTCCAGACTGGAATGTGGAATGTGAACTCCATCCTGATGGGGGGACTGGGCAAGGATCCTGAATTGGAAGGTAAAATCAAACTAAATGTTTCTCATCCAATACAATCAGCTAATGTTCTCACTACCATTAATAGTTATCCCATGAGTGGGAGTGGAACATGTGTCTCATCGTGTGAGACACATGGAGGTATGAGGAGGATATATCCCCCTCCCTTGGGCATGGGTGATGATTTTCAAAAACAATCTTGGTCATTCCCCCACTTTGTGAACAAAACAGATTCGGAGTCGAGTCCCTGCAAGTCCTTTCACAAGTACTTTCGCAAGCCCAATCAGAAGTCCTTTCATAAAGCTGGTCACAAGTAACTGGATGAACAATGACAAAGGAATGCCTTTGTCAAAGCTCATTTGAATAGCTTGTGATTGGAATTAGGACTGGATGGGTTGTGATAGACTTGCAGGGACTTGCAGAGACTTGTGATGGACTCGACTACATCTCTGGAACAAAATGAAATACCTTTGATAGTAAGCTCTGTTTCTTTCATTCAACAAACATTCTTGTGGATGCAGAAGAAGAAGAGGAAGCTGTGGAATCAGAAGAAACGGACTCCAGGGCTCGTTCACGCCACTCACGATCACGCCATTTACTCCATACAACTTCAAGAGGCTCAGCCAAGTCCACGACGAGCTCCCTATCAAAGAGAGGGACTCTGAGAGTACCAGGTGTAGTGGGAGCTTGTAATAGGACAGTGTCCAGGCTGTCGTCAAGAGTAACAACGAGGGATCTATCGAGTCGTTTATCAAGCACGGTAAGGAAAAACCATTGCATTCAATGTATTGGGCCACTCTCCTTTGATACCTACGGTTTTGGCAAGAATTCTTTAGCATGTAAGTGTTAACACAGCCAATGGAATTAAACCTTTAACATTCCTTGAGTTTTGTTGATATGTTTATCAGAAAACATGCTGCTTTATGCAGCTTAATTAAACATTTACTATTCAGACTGCAAGCTTGTGAAAAATCTCAGTGTTCAACAACAGAATACATCAATGAGACTGTTTCCATAATGGATTTGTACAGAATTTTGAAATCTGAAATATTATATTTGATAAATATTTTAACCCTGGCAAATTCCAACACCATATGGTAAACTGTACACACAAATTGTTGGACTCTGATTCTGGTGGTATGCCAAACTCAGTGTAAAGGACTATCGGTTTGGGGGTCCAGTACCCTTCTTAACAGATTCCAACCAAACATGCTGTTGGGTTGAGTACTGTTAGGGTTAAGGGTCATAAAATTATCATAACACAAGAATTTTCCTGTTGCCATTTGCAAGTAAACCACGTTTCTTAGCCAACTCTGTGGAATTTTGTGCTGTAATTTTTATTTGTCTTGGATATTGCACTTTGCATGTCGATTTATAACTAATTTGCTTGGACGATATATTCACAAGATTCTACCGTAACAGGTCACAGGTATTATGTCAAGATACGTCCAATTAATGTTTTAATCTACAAAGCCTTATTTCAAATGGCACTCATCAATCAATACAAAAAAAAAAAAATGCAAAACAACCCAACCAAATATTATGTATATGTAGCCCCATCAGTTCTTTTATTTACCTTTTGTATTTATGGTCAGAAATCTCAGCTGACCACAGCCATCCCTGAACCTCTGAGCCTTCAAGACCGGCTGGAAGCAATCTGGACATCTCTACAAATGCCCGACGGTCAGAAACTAGACATGGCTATCAAATACAGCTCAGATGACCACATGGGCAAACTGGAAAGTGTAAGTAATTGAAAAAGATGACAGACTAAGTTTATTTTCTGAGATATCTGCACATTGTATGCAGTAAGTTTGAGTTTTAACATTACTTCATACAAATGAACTAAAATCTCCCTTTATGAGTGTATTTAAATGTCTTTAAAAAAAAATTTGTCTTTCACTGTATTTCAGGCCATAGATGCTTGGGAGCTAGCTACTGAAGTTATTTTACAGCGAGAGGCAATCCTTGCTAGACTGGAGACCTTTGAGAGGTTGGCATCTGACCCTGACAGATTCTTCCAAAAAGGTTAGCGGATGATCATCTTTCTCCCCTAAACATTCACAGGAGTGCCAAAGTAACCAACACAAAAGTGTTTGACCATGAAGATATAGTCGCAAGAAAACATGAGGGAATAGAACATTTAGGAGCTTTGCTTAGAATATATACTTTGGCTGTGCTTAGAAACTACAATAATGTGTTCTTGTGAAAGGGGAAAAAGAGGCATTTCAATTTACAGCAGTCTTAAATGCAACTTGATGACCAAATAAGAATGAACAATTTGACCTTAGTGTTTTTGTCTCATGAAAAGTGATCAAAACTGATAGTAAAGTGGGAGTCGCTCTGTAACTACGATGGACATAGCACTGCAGTTATGGTAATATACAATTTATATCTGATATATTTGGTCTTAAAGATATATTGTCTGTGTCCTCTTCGATTTTTCTGATGAATGTTTTCTTCTTACATGTTTATAGTTACGAAAAAAATAATTTGATGTGAATCTGCAACCATCCAAAAAGGCTTTTATTCATGTTTGCTTTCTCGCATCTAATGCTCACAAAGATACAAATTAATGTTGGGCCACAAATAATGTTACATTTGTAAAATAATTGTTCAATAACTAAATTTGGGCGGGTTTTTGTTTTAAGTCTCATTTATAATTGAATAACTCGTATTGCTCGAAAAGTAGCAATTAAATTAAACAATATTTTTTTCGGGGTGAAAGCCAAAAAGAGCACGGACATCTTTAAGAAGTTTGGGTTATGTTGGAACTTCTTGCTGTGCATGTGTAAAAGTCCTGAATGTATTTGTCTTTGAATTTAAATATCTTTGTTTGGATTTGTTGATTTTTGTTTGTAATAGGCCACAGAGGTTCTTCAGTAGTTCGTCTTAAGGAGGCTAGGCAGCGCAGTGAACTCTACACTAGACTTCATGATGTAGATGGCCATCTTACAGATAAGCTCCAATTTGTCCACAGGAAGTTTTCCGATACACCAACATTCCATGTATGTGGTAGGCATTCTGGTTGGGGAGCTATTCTCTTTGAATCAGGCCTTAGTCATTTTGGAAATAGAGGCCCTATGTATGGTAGTGGGGCGGCATAGCAAACCTATTGTGCACTTTGTGATAAAAGCACCAAATTTGGCACAGGGATAGACTAATACATTAGAAATAAATCTGGATATTGGGGCATCTCTGATTTGGTTCTTGACGGCTGTGGCAGCCATCTTACAAAATGGCTGCCAAACCATATGGTCAGTGTGCGGAACTGCTTACTTTTAAGGGATTAGAGGTGTAAACAAAACACTGCGAAGCTCTAGGAGACTGTGTTTAATTATCAATAATAGTAATTACACTAAAGAGGTTACCAAACAGCTATTTCAGTAATACAGTGATGTGAAAATACCACAGAAATCTTGTTTTATTAATGATATACTAAGAATGCCCAACTAGTCAGTTGAAAATTATCACTTTACTTGGCCCATACAATCTGTATATTCTGAGTGGAAACTCAAAATTAAGTTTGATTGTTAATCATGTTCAGTGATATGATGGAATTTGCTTCGGGGGTAATGATGTAAATTAGAACAGAAATATTGTTTTCTCTTTTGCCCTTTTTTCCCGACGTAATGTTCACAGGCTTACTCGGGCTGCACTACTAAGCAAGAGGTCGTGGGTTCGAGTCCCGCCCGAGTAAGCCTGTGAATTTTGTTCACACAGGCTCTCGGAAAGCACTGAGCATACATTACGTCGGGAAAAGGGCAAAAGGGAAAACAAATTCTCTGTTCTAATTTAATCATGTTCAATTAATCAGTTGGAAAGTACAGAGTCCTCAAGAGTATTTAACAGTTTAATCAAGAGACAATGTGACGATCATTCAATGTATCTGATGCAGTTCTCGTAAGATATTGTAGTTAAGTTCTGATTAGAGCTCAACAATGTCACATTCATAGCTGTAATCATGTATCATTGGAGGCCATGGTGTCAATTCTGCAAACATTCTCCCTCGCACACGCACAGGGCTGTGCATTCAAGTGCAGCTTTTCTGCATTTGCAGCGCTTCACACAACCCTTCTTGCACTTGCATGACACTAGCTCATTGCAGGTCTGGGATGCCTCATGTAGTGTCGTCCAGTGTGGCCTGTACAAACCCTCATCTGTCTTGGTCCAGCCCCAGTCGGTTGGTGATGGTAGCTCTGGTGATGGTAGCAGTGTTTGGCCCCACACATGACCTCCTTGATAGGCTGCTTTGTTCACATGCTGCACCAGAGCTGCCCTGGTCGGTGGTATCAGCTGCACATTATTCTTCCTTGCAAAGAGTTTCTTTCGTGCCTTGTCAACGTCTGTGCATGTGCTTGTTCTGTCATACAACAGGATGACAAACAACCTCTCAATGATGTGCATGACATCTTCTTGTATGTCACTTGGTGCACAAGACAACTTCAACAGTGCATCTGTGAATTCTGGCAGCACATTCCAAACTGACCAGGCAGTCTTCTTACCATGCCCAGCGAAGCATGACACAGTGTCACACCCTGTCAGAGCATGGAACATTGGAAGTGCTCGTGCCTTCTCTGGTCCAATGCTAGCTGCCAGTTCATGGGCTGGCAGGTACCGAAAATGCTTGTCAGTCCCAAATGCCAGCCACAGTTCATCTCTGTGTTGTAGTTCCTGTGCCACAGACACGGCCAACACTACAACGTCTGTGTCAACAGTCCGGATCAGTATCTTGTGGTGGCCCTGTTGTGCAGCATGTGATGCATGCAGCAACATACGACTATCGGCTTCTTCATGGTTGCATGGAGCAAGTGAGGCCAGATCCTGCAATGGTGGCTTACTGAGAACTCCCTCTCCATCAGTTATTACAAGCTGCTTTCCTTCCTGGTGAAACCACTCGAGGAGAGCTTCCGACAGGAATCTGAATAGCTCAGTCTTGTTACTGTCCACTCGGAGGAAGCTTTGCCAGTTTTCAGGTATGGCTGCTGCAGCCACCACACGTCTGCGCACTCCTCGCCCACGTTTGGCTCTTGTTGTACCTTTTAGTGAATCCACAACATAGCTGTCCCACACCAGGTCCAGGCGTAATGCATTTTGAAGCCTTGTGGACAGGTACGGGATGAAGATTTGTTGGGCATACTCATCAAAGTTCTTAGCAGCAGCTGGCTTCAACATCTGGATGACGACAGCCCCATCAAGAACTATAGAAGTTGTAGCAGGTGCATTTGACCGGGCCTCAGAAAGGTCTTCCAAGCATGAAAGCAGGCGACTCTTGTCACTTTGACGGAGGTTTCCACCGTCAGAGAGTGCTGGAGGGAATGCCTGATTCTCATGGCGAAAGAACTCCTTCAGGTTTCCGTCCCTTGTCTGGCAACCAATGTACAGTTGTGAAAAGAGTACTACGTCATTCTTCAGCGAGGCCAGCTTCTGCTTCCCTTTACTTGCAGTTTTCGGGGTGAAATTTCCAAACACCTTCAATTTGTTGCGATGAATGACATCCTCGATGGGCTTGGTTCTTTCCACCAGACATTCCTTTGTGAAAGCCTTGAATTGATCTTGACCAATCCTCTTCACATTCCGGACAGTATCAACTGCTGCAGGACGTGCAATTTCCTTTGTGTCAAGGACAATCAGGTCCGTGCTTTCTTCCCTAAAGGGGTTACCAAGCTCTTCGATCACGGTGACAAGGGAGCGGACATCCTTGACAAATGAGGTCTGCACACTTGCTGTCTGGTCGTGGTGACGTGTGTCCATTCCCCTTCCCCAGTGCTGTTGTCCATCTTGAAATTCGTTTATGGCGCTGGAAACCTCTGGTCCAGCAACCATCCAACGGCGTAGGGCACTAGGATTGTCAGTAAGGCCAACCGCTCCACCATCCCCTTTGATGCAGGCATTATTCTGTTCATGTGCTTGGTCAATGGCGATTGAAGAGAACACCCTTTTTGTCTTCTGGACAGTGAAGTTGCCAGCCCTGAATTTCCTGGCTACCTCTGGGTGCTTCGTTGACAGTTCAGCCATGTCCCTGAGGTGAACGGGGACCCATCTCGCATAGTTAGTGTGGTCTAGGGCATGAAACCAGGGTGCAAGTTCCGTCAAGGCAACAATTATAGAAGTTAGTGTGCTCGTTACCCTTGGATAGGCATGCATAGAGCTTTTGTGCTGACATTGTTACAGAATTTGAATAAAAACCTCACAGGTGACTGCCATGTAAAAGGTTTATTCAATCAAATTTCGTGGAAAGATTGGTACTAATGCCTTCTTTTTTTTGGGGGGGGGGGGGGGGGGGGTAGGCTGGCTTGTAATTGAGGTAGTCATAATAATTCAATTTTCAATGAACCTTTCTCCATTTCATCTTCTTTCCATCAATTTCTTTTGTGGAATCGTCTCATAAAATAAAAAAAACCTGAAATATTAAGGTGTGATTAGCTTTGGTAATGATCAGAATTTAGTTTCAATCTGAAAGCTTAAAGATGTACCAGTACCAATCCTCCTGAGAAATACTTCCGTCTCAAGTGAAGTCATGTTCAAAAATATTGTATCTTAAAAAATGCTGTGGCTTGTTTCGATTTCAACAATTCAAAGAAGCTCATATGAACATGCACAAAATCACTGTTAAACCAAAATGGTTTTCCACTATTTTCTTTTTACTCTGGTGACGGAATGTGCTTAAACTTTCACAGGTTTGTTATTTCATGTATATTTTGAATGCTGTCTGCAAATGCCTTGTCAGCTCTGTCAATGATCAGTGTACCATATCTTTAAATTGTTCACCTTAGTATTGCTTAGTTATCTCTACTTTTGGAAGACTTTTTTCCTCCTGAATTTATATTTTTTGTAATAAATGCATATTTTTCCAGTAATGTTAAAATTATTGACTTTTGAAGGACATTGCATGAAAAAAAATAGTCAGTGGTTTCATTGAGTAATTACTTTCCAAATGTTGACTTATTTGTGGCCCGACAATAATGAAGCTCCCGCAAAGGATGATGTTTTTGTGAATAAGAGGTGTGAAAGCAACCAAGAATTAAAAGCTTGTTTCAAAGGGATGCAGTTGCCCAAAGTAGACAAAAATAAAACATACAGTTTAAGCATTTGAAAGAATGAAACAAAAAAAGTAATATAAGAGCACGGTCTGTATGTCTGGAAATATTTGATATCAAGAATTTGTCTTCATATTTATGCAGTGTTTGAAAAGACTGAATCTTTTTTTTTTTAAATGTACCTGACTTTCCTTGTTATTTAATCCCTCTCCCATTACAGGGCCGTCCTTACCTTGACAAGATGAAAGTGGACTGCACCGAGATGCTCTATTGGCTGCAGCAAGAGAGGCGTCAATATGCTTTGGATCATTCCACTCTGGCTCAGGGGGTTAAACTCCCTGTGGCAGATATCTCCTCAGTATCATCGGTGACAGCATCCTCCACGGCGTGATATTATAGCCGACTATGTGGGTGTTCAAGATAAGGTCAAGGCTTGTTTTCCAGTGATTTATTCTGTTTGCGTCATTGCTGTTGACTAGCTTCAACAAGAGAGATTAATTTCAAACAAAGTGCTTATAATTAAGTTTGCATGTGAGAGCAGATTTCTTTCTCAGATGGTATTTTTTGTTTTAATTCCCCCAAAATGTAATGGAAAATTGAAAAAGTATTCAAATTTTGTCTCAAATGAAATCTGTTAAGATACAAGTCTCAATTGTAAATTGATATTTTGTACATTAGTATTAGTATGACATTACATATGTATAGGGTTTCCACAGGTGCAACAGAGAAATCAAACAAGATTACACCGAATATACAAGGTGCGATCAAAAAGTTCCGAGACTGTTCCTGTTGTGAACCAATGGAGCGTCGCACAGTAATGTGCATGTCGCAGGTGTTAAACTTTTGTAAGTTTTCCAAGTTACATGTACATCGCTTGATCAACATCAGCACCTGTGTTACACGCATTTTTGTGACCATTGGTACGTGCGCATTTGCGATTTCACCATGGACCTAAAACTTGAGCAGACTAGAGAGCGAACATCAAATTTTGTGTCAAACTCGGGAAATCTTCAACGGAGACCCTTGAAATGCTTCACAAAGCCTACGGCAATAAAGCAATTATGAGCCGGGCGAGGTATTTTGACTGGCATTCACGTTTCAAGACGGCAGAACATCACTGGCGGACGACGAGAGGTCAGGGTGACCCTCCACGAGCACAACCCCCGAAAATGTCCAAGAAATTGAAAGAATTGTGCGTCAGGATCGTTGGATCACCAATTGGACATTGCTGACATAGTCAATGTGTCATTTGGAACAGTTCATCAGGCAATCCTTATGTTCAATTCGAACAGAGACCACGGTAGACCTCTTAAAGGCTACTTGACTTCTTTTCACATTCAGCACTGGCTTTTTTTCAGTGCTTGACTGAGCCCCCAAACCTGGCTTATCCTTCCCCACTTTCTGTAAATCCCATTTGGCTTGAAAATTGATTTACCAACATTTGTTTTGTGGTTCAACGCATCCCATTTGTTTAAACTGCAGCCCGTTTGGGTTTTGTGATATTTTGTTCCCTCCCTTTTACTTTCTATGCTTGGAGGGATGCTGAGTTTGAATCCCTGCAAGAGGACAATTTCAGTCAACTCTTCATGGATATCACCTATCGAACACAATTTATTTTTGTCTGGCAAACTCGACATAGGTTTGGCCACCCGTTTCAGTTCGTCAAGTTTTCGTAAAGTTTTTTTTTTAAGTTTTGTCTTTAAGCTTCCTATACCAACTCATATGCGTTCAAAATTGCCGTTTTTAATAGCCGAGTATTGAATACAATGTTCGTCTGTATGAAAGGGTTTTCTATTTGAAGTCATAAACCACCAACACAGGGGACAAGATGGGGCAAGGTAACTCAGTTGGTAGAATGGCTGGTACAGTACCTGGAGGTTGCAGGTTCAAATCCTGCCATTTCTTTTGGGTTCACTTTAACAATTTCTTCATGTTATCTAGTTTCCCTTGTGGTTTGTTTGATAAAAAGAAATGAGTTATTTGGGGACTAAATACGCAATCCATGTGTTGCCTCATGCAGGATTTGAATCCATATGAGCACCTGTTTTAAAATTCTCTGTTTCCCAGTTTTGAGGAACCCTTTTTGGCCCCTAATTTGGCACAGCAGGATAACGGTGCCAGTCCACATGCAGCTACATGTAGGCATACAATGTTGCACACTAAATCAGCGTTTTAGAAAGTAAACATGTTTTTTTGCACTTGATTTTGCCGTTTGCTGTTGCCTAAAGCTTACATGAAACCCCTGGTGTATGTACGATGGCATAATAAGTTGTACCTATAGCTCAAATACAAGCATTTTTTTGGGGGGAATTGTTGATTTTATTCCAGTGAAAAACTATGTGTTTTCTATTTTGAGGCATTCATGCCTCTTACACATACACAAATACGCCCTGCAAGAACTGAAATATTGTCGGGCCGCATTTGATAACTAACTGTGGAAAGATATTTTCGTCAAACAAACTACAAGGGAAACTGACTAGGTAAATTTGAATACATTTTCAAAGTTAACAAAGATAACTTGCAGGAGCGGGTTTTCGAACCTGCGACCTCGTAATACCGCACTTGAAGATATTTTCGTTAGATGTCTCATCTAAAGAGTGAATAATTTTGGATTAATTTCTGAACAATAGCAATTAAAAAAACCAAGTATTTCTCTTGGTAAAATTGTGGAGGTCGCAAGTTCAAATCCTGCTCCTACCAGTTCAACAATCGTCTTTGTTCATTTTGAAATACGTTTTGAAGCTTTGCATGGTGGAAACAGTAAGAATGGAAACCACACATCTTCCCAGAAGAGCCTAATTTCACATGGTGTCACCCGCAATTTTCGTTTACATTTAACAACTAGTGCTAAGCAGTCATTTTGAAAACTGATTTTTCGGGGTACCAAAAAGCCCCAAAAAGTGCAGACACAACATCTTTCAGGTAAGCAAATGTGACTGACATGATAGTTAACACAAGATGAATGTCATTTCTTTTAAAGAAATTATCATTGTAGTTTGATAAAACTTGGTATTTGTGGTTCTGTACGTGTTTGATGAACATAAGTTATTGTGCGAAATGCTTGTTGGTAACAGTAGATATTATTAAATGCCAATTGATGCAGGCCTGAATTAAGATGCTTGTATTATTTGTCCATTTCATGTTTGCTTTTCAGATAATTGACAGATTAGTTGTCATTAATTCACACATTCTGACCACAACCAGGGGCGGATCTAGAGGGGGGTTGTGGGGGTTGCAACCCGCCCCCCCCCCCCCCCCCCCCCCCTTCGCTGCTGAGCAAAGTTGATTACCAGTGTGTATACCGCTGGCCCATACATGTACACTGTACCGTTGTAGGTGGGTACAACCCCTCCCTAAATGAAAGGCTAGATCCGCCCGACAACTGTATAAATACATGTGTAAATTTAGTCACCATCGTCAGAAGAGGATCCCCCTCTTCTTCTTTTTTAAATTGCAGGGGCAAAATATTTCATGATAATTTGTTTTAGGAAAGTGATGTTTTTATTTGTTTTATTTGTTTGTTTGTTTGTTTGTTTGTTTGTTTGTTTGTTTGGGGGGGGGGGGTGTTTGTATGTTTTTTCTTTGGGGTGGGGTGGGGGGGGGGGGAGTTGATCCCCTGTCGTGCCAAAAAGTTTCCGCTTATTTAGCATCTGATTGGTCCTGTGTGCCCATGATGTCACATTGTTGACGCTTGCTCACCTGCTTTTTTTTCGAAACACATTTGTATGACTTTATTTGGTCTGTAGCTGCACGCGACTCTAGCACTTACCAGCGTAAACCTAACATTTGTTTTATTTACTATTTATTCTCTGCATATTTACGTTTTCTGTCCAATCCTGCCAAAATTCCCGGTCATTGTTTCCCTTGGGGGGGGGGGGGGACCTCGCTACGCACTGGTCAATAATGAGTTGGTTTCAGTTCAGTGCTACCCTCTATATATATTTAAATTACATTTGTTTTGTTTTTTAATCGCGATTACAATATCAGTTTTAGGAATACACGTAGGCCTATTTAGAGGATTTAATACTATAGGCCCTAAAAGAACAACACCAGAATAGAGTACCGAAGTAATGACGTCAATGCAATGTTTGGAGCCATAATACTTTTGTTATTATGTGCAACAAAGGAACAGTCGAAATCTCCATTTGTTTGGAGCCAGTTGTCGTGCCAACTGATGTCAGACTTCGGTAAGCCAGGGCTGCGTTCTACTCACGCGAACAATGCAAACGTTCGCCATTTTGTTGTGCACAGCGACTTTTATTTGAAAGGAAGTTTAATTTTACTGTATATACATTGCACACGAACGCTTGCGACAAATAGGTTGTTTACTTAGCCCACACTGAGCTTCGCTTTGAAACCCAGAAGTGCGCAGATTGGTGTTGTTTTCGTAAGATTCATGTACAGATCTTTGTATTGCCAACCGGTTTTGCAAGTATGGAAGGCCCAACACAAATTTAATAGTTATTAAAGATTACCAAATTATTATTTTGATTGTTGACAAACTAATCAACAAGCACTACAAAATACTATATTATGCCTTTTTCTTATGTGTTAGGAGTAGTTTTTTGGAAAAATATGTTGCCAATCACGTTTCCAATGTATGTGTTTGTGGTATCCCAGCAAAATGGCGCTGAATGTTTACAAACAATCGAAAGGTCTATAATCCGAATTCCACCACGTTTATGCTAAATATTACATAACGTCCTAATGATCGACGTAAAAACGGCTGTTTCCGAAACAAGCGTTTTTGTTTAGGACAGAAGCAAAAACAACGTTGCATGCCAATGGCAAAAACCGAAGCCGTAGGCCTATCCGATAGTGGCCCACAACTGTAGATATTCGGACACAGCCAACTTGAGCAAGTTCGAGTGGCGACTATTAGCCTTTTAGAGGTATGGCGGACACAATAGGAGGGCGCTATTTGATTTGGGTAAACCTTTTGTATACCCAAATCAAATAGCGACCTCCCATTGTGTCCACCATACCTCTAAAAGGCTAATTGTCAACAACTACCGGTACTCTTGTCGATTTTCCGTGGTAACCAATGCACGAAATATATCATGGGTACCAGGCAAAATTGACCAGAAGTCGACAAATGGTCGCCACTCGAACTTGCCCACTGTGGAACCAGTCTAGAATTGACCTATCGCCGTTTACGAGTTAACCACGCCCCTTAGACAACCCTATGGGAATTTTGTGTGGTAATTTTTGTTTGTCTCAGATTTTGCGCGTTCCACGTGGAATTATACTTGATGTGATTGGACAATAATTCACAAGCTGCGTTGACGCGATTCAACCGCCATAGGTCAATTATTTCCGATCCCAATATTCTCTTGGTCGGAGGCTAGCTGTTCCACTAATTGCACTTGGCGTCGGGAAAAGCCCTCCATTCAATTTGTACAGGGAATTTCGTGTTTTGTCAATTTTTTTATAGTAATAAAAAAAATGAAAACATTTTTTGGGGGTATAACGTGGGATATATGTTTACTGCATAAAACAGTGAAATTTTAAATATTTAATGAAAAGTGTAGCTGTTAAGACAATAATGTTGTTTTTTTCCCCCATTGACTACAACACTATTCATTCCCCTTTGAGTCCAGAGGGTGCGATCAATAGCAGCCACCACTGACCAATCAGAGACAAAAAACAAGACCCAGTGACCTGATGCCGACTAAGAGAATGGGGATGTTACGCCCCAACTATGGTATTGGCCCAACTATACCCGGACCGGCTCCAACTGTAGATGGGACCGGTCCCAACTGGACGGAGTAGTTGGGAAATCCCAACTGCAGTTGGGACTGAAGGGGCGGGGATTCTCTTGGTCGGAGGCTGTTCCACCAATTGCACCGGCGTCGGGCAAAGGGCGCGGTAGCCCTCCATTCAATTTGTACAGGGAATTACGTGTTTTGTCCATTTTTTACAGTAATACAAAAATGAACACAATTCGTTTGGGTATAACGTGGGAGATATTTTTACTGCATAAAACAATTACATTTGGAAATATTTAAGGAAAAGGGTTAGCTGTTAGGACAATAATTTAGTTTTTCCCCATTGACCACAACACTATTCATTCCCCTTTGAGTCCATAGGGTTGCAACCAGTAGAGAAAAAAAAGACCCAGTGACGTCATGCCGACCGCGTGAACTGACCAGTTTCCTAATATATTCATATTTATGCACACATGCGCATAAATGGGCCCTGCAGGCAAAAAGCGAAATCGGCCCTTGGAAAATGTACAGGGGTCTAAACAGTTTTGTCATTTTCTCTCAATTTCTCCAAGATTTGTCCCAATTGGCTTTAGAAAAGTACCTGAAATCGTCATAGGTAGGCTCCTTTCCACACGAGTGCCAACAACTAACCGTGTGCTTCGGGGTACAATCCACGTTGCACTTTTTGCCGCTGACAATCGCAGCGTGATTTTCTCGTATCGCGGGCCGGGTTTAACGCGCAATCTCCGGTCAACCTGATCGTCTGTGCACGGTGAAATAATTTTTTTCCGGCGTGGATGGCTGAAGCACGGGACGAATACATTTTTAAAGTTTCTTATTATGTACCCCCAAAAACCACTAAGACCAGAAAGTAATACCTATGACGTTTTCAGGTACTTTTCCAAAACCAAATGGGACAAATCTTGGAGAAATTGAGAGAAAATTACAAAACTTGTTGGACCTCTGTACATTTCAATGGGCCGATTTAGCTTTTTACCTGCAGGGCACATTTATGCGCATGCGTGCATAAATTTGAAATTATTAGGAAACTAATCTGTAGACCGTGTAAGTCTCGCGCATAAAGGTCACGATTGAATTTCCGGGCACCTCAGAGCCGCCGGCTATAAGACTTTTACGTGTGGTTGATTTTGTTTTCTATAATACTTTGTTTTTACGAAGATTTGAACCATGAAATGGCCATAAATATGGATGATAAATTCAAAATTAATTTTACAATATATACAAATATGCATGACTGTCTAAATATTGGAGAAAAGTAGGAAAACAAATGTTTGATCTGAGCGTCAGGTTTGCAACGTGATTGGCTCATTGTCGCAGCAGAGAAAGCCCGGCCCCCAAAACCCCTGTATACTACATGCGCCGGCTGCGCCTGCTGCGGACGTAAGTTAACGTACGTACATATGCGACGACCGCCTTATAATGGTCTACGCTAAGACTGGCTCGTGGACTACCAGACAATGGCGAATTACGTACTATGACGTAGTATACTTTTTCGTTCCTCTTTTCCCTAATTTGATATATCGATCACATTTTGTAAATTGAAATGAAAAATAATATTTTGCTAAAAGTTTTTATCTATCTTTCAGTAAAAAGAACAGCGTCAAAACAAATAATTTAAAGAAAACTACTCGCTTTACACGTTGAAGCTCCTATTCGAGGTGCCCGGAAGTTCGGTTTCTCGTAAACTCTCGTACGTTCTCGATGTCAACTTACACGCTCTGTAATCATTTCTGTGCTCAGTGATAGCAAAATCGGTTGCTCCCCTTTTGTTGAATGTATCTAGACCAACTGAAAGTTTAGAACCCCGTTTGGGAATGTATGAATATTCAGTAGGCTACCTCTTATTGACCCGGTTGGTCACCTGGGCCCATATTCATAAAAGCCTGCTAAGCCTAGTTGGCAACTAAATTGGCCCCTAACTGCCAATTAAGCTTAGTTGGATAATAAGTGTTATTCATAAAATGCCGCTAAGCTTAGTGGACTTCTAAGTTGTCTGATAACTTTAGAGGTGATCTTGGGTACCTCTAAGTCACTAGTTGACAACTTAACCCTTCATTTGTATGTGTGACTCTGACGTGAAAACATGGCTAGACGGATTCTGCAACTGTTACAGTTGCATCGTGCAATGAGGAGGGAAAGAGTATTCAGAGACAGGCGTAATCCAATGGAGATTTTTAATGATGATGAATTGATCAAGAGATATCGATTTTCACAGGAAGGCATAATGTTTATAACGGATTTAATAGCACCCCAGATTGATCATCCAACTAGACGTAATCAAGCACTACTTCCGTATCAGCAGGTGCTGATTGCATTACAGTATTATGCTACAGGAACATTTCAAATGGTTGTTGGCGACCCATATTGTGTTTTGTGGTTTGGAACAATGCCAACTGCTAAGTTAACAACCAACTAAATCCTAGTTGACAACTACCTGGCACTGTCCCTAGCAGGGTTTTATGAATATGAAAATAGCAAGAAACTATGGAGCAGGCAACTAGGCATTTAGCAGCCTGCTAAGGCCTAGTTGGCTGCTAAGTTAGCAGGCTTTTATGAATATGGGCCCTGGTCCCTCCATGGGACGCTGCATGGTAAGTTACAAATATTTCTTATCGTTACTAAAACAAATTACAATCCTACAATATAATGTATTTTGAGAAACGCACCTATTACGAATATTGGATCGGTCGGAGGAATGATCGATGTATTATAAATATAGTAGACTAAGATTTATATTTTGAGTAAAACAAACTGTTGAATTTCTGCAATCCTGCTTATATTCCCATTAATCCTGAAGTGATACAATTTTGAGGAAATAGAAGTACCCATATAGTCTGCTAAGGAACATGTACACCTGAATGCTAATTTTCGAGGTTTAAATGCCTAAATGAGATTTGAAATGAAGTGGAATGGAATCCATTTAGTATTTATAGAGGAATTTGAGCCCAATACAAGTTCACAATGGTTTTAATTACTGTAATTAGCACATATGAACGTCTCACTTTGTAAAATATGCATCTGTGGAGCCTTATTACAATTGTATATTTTCTTAAGTTCACGAGGACAAAAGGCAAACGTGGAAGTCCAATTCTTGAACATGTTTAATACTTTCACAGAAATAGATTGTTTTGCGGGAGTGAGCAAAACAAGATAACGTAGTATGAAGAACAATTATAAATCTTATAAAGTCACAGAACATTTTCTTGTACTTTACAGTTTACATCTTGATATGCCTTATACCTCCTGTACAGCCGGCTTAGCCGTGCCGTATACGTTCGTCAAACCCAGCTTATATGCATATTGCTGGTAGGTGCTTGATCAAATGTGTGCATCTTTATCAATGCTGAAAACTATGCCCAATTTTGGAATGGTATAAGTGGAACTTTTATGCAACGTAAATGCTTAAAGATTCTGCGACAAAATAATTGTTATTGACAACACAAGTTTAGAAAGCTCACCGTACATGTTTAGTGTGCATATTGTTGTGAAAATATATGGTAAATTACATTCAACTTTCTACAGGCAACCTAAATAACCCTGTTTACAGAAATTTCGATTTCACATCTTATTTTATATGTGTGACCAGAATAGTTTACATGATGTGCCGTACAGTGAATTGATAACACAAATTTAGAGAACATTACTCTAGTAAATATAATAGTAAATGAACTTAAATTATTAGGGTAAGTAATGCTCAAATATAAACGACTATGTATTGACTATTTATGGTTGTTTGATAATACATTGACTGTCGTTTTTGCTCGTTTCGAAAAGGGATACTTTTAAATATTGACTGTTGGAACTACCAACTGTGTATATATTATATATCCACAGTCTATTGTATGTAAATAAATTGCCGAGAACTTCAGAACCTGATTCATTGTGCCTCCAAATCCCCGTTTTCTTAAAATATCTTCAATATAACCAACCCCTTCGGTTACACTTGTTTTGCATCAATTAATTTGGCGTGTTGAGTATGACCCTTCTCCTAATATGCCTTGTGTGTAGAAGAATCTTCCGGTGATATTTTTTTGTTCCTTTTTTTGTGGCAGGCCTAGAATGTGTATATTCCTATTATATGCAATATTGCCTGTTGTGTTGACATATTGTACTGCTATATTGTAGCTTAATTTGTTGGGTACTACGGTTCCAAATGTTGCTTCGTTTGCGAGTTGAAATATATCTTTTTGAACGATATCTTTGGGTATGATATTTCGCATTTTTCCTAAAATTGTGAAGAGTACAACGTACTTCAAGTCTTTTGAACGTTCACATTTTTTAGGAGAAATAACTCTTACTTACCGGTATTAGTTGATAATACATTTCATTAGTAAGTTGATGACAAGCTTTGCTCGAATGTCTCTATAGTTTGTTGGGGGTAACCTACCTCCTATTTATGAGTCCAACTGATTTTATTTCAGTATGTAACCGGTGGTCTTGATAGCTCCGGTGATAGACCGGTAGAGTAAATCGCTAATTTCCACCAAACCCCTGCCACCTAGCTAACACATTGATGTTTTGATAACGTGGTATAAATGTCATGTGTAATGTTGTGATGATATTACGAAATAATGTGCTGCTCTTCCTTTTCCCTTTTCTTTTCTTCTTTTAACTCTCTACTTTGCGCGAAGTCAATGAGATCTTTACCTTCGAGACCTAGCGTTTTACCCATGGTTAAATATTTCTCGAAATCCATGGTGTAAGTGGACAAGGCTGCTAACAATACTAGAATGGTAAACACAGTGCCTATTCTCAGAAATCTAGTAGGTCTATGCTTAGGGAATTGCGATCTCAACGGGCAGCATGTTTCGTGTCTGAGCGTTCTGCGCAATGCACTGTCACCAAAACAAAAATAACTGAAAAACATCGCAATTTCTGCTGCCCAATTTGGCTGCGCAGGAATTCAACAAACCTTTACCGACACTCTATTAACCCAAAGAAGTGTGGCCTAATTATCTATGATATTTTCCTACACTGCTTATTGGCGAGCATAATCATCACATGATTTGTATCTTGTTTGACAACGTCAATGACTACCAGCAACATTTCCCTTTATTTTCCCGGACCAGCCCCCATTTGTCACATCCCCCGGTACCCCCCACCCCGTTGGACGCAACCTTCGGTAGTCATCCGACCAAGTCAGACAAAATAAGGACACTGTGTATTCTCAGACTAAACGTACACAAATTTATTTACAGATTATTTACAAACTCGAGTATACCCGGAATTTCGTTACAACCAATTACTAATAAAGCAGTTAATCTATTTGGTTATGGTTATCTAGGATCGTTTCAATTCCTACCTACAGACTTATACCGGTATTATTTAGTTCCAAAACCTTTACACGTTGACGGCTGATGGACGAGGACATAGGCTGACTGCAAGCTGTGGCGGTAATTGGGGTTGCCGGAGATAAAGGCTGGCCTGCTGATCGGGGTTGCTTCAGGCCCTCTCTCGAACGGCAGACTGCACCCACTCGCTTCGACTAGAGTCCCGCCCTCTCTCAGCTAGCTCTGCAGCCACAAGTCCGTCAACTCACGGAAGAACCCTGGATTTTGAAGCACAAATGTTTCTTTTCTCGGAGTCTATAGGCACTGATTTTTGTATACAACCAATAAATATATTATGTTATTCAAAACAATCATCTTTGACCAACTCACACATGAGTTACTGTAAATCACACGGCTGTTTAAGCAAAATGGCGGCTATTTCATGTCTCAAAACAAAACCGGTTTAATACAGACCAATAATAGGCCGACTGAACGAACAGCTCTCTTTTAGGAAAATCTCAATTAAGCATTGTATTTAAAGTAAATTATGCTCAAATATATACATCGTCAAACAATCCACAAGGGATATATATCCCGTTATAAACTTACAGGTCGGCTGGCGATCCTGGTTCTTGCTGTTAGCTCGACTCTCTTTTTGGATGATCACTAGGGAGCACTCAATTGCCCTATATCAGGATTTCTGATTTTTGTTTGGCCTCACTGGCCCTTCAGCTCTCAATAGCTGGTATCACTCAAGACTATTTCAAAACATCGAGGCTGGCTAAGCTTGCCCTCTCCTCGGAAGTCTCATACGCAAGTGATCAAATCCCTCTCTCCAAATTTTCTCCACCAAAAGAAATCTCAAACCCCGCGGAAAACAACGTTCCCGTGACTACTCAAATCCTTTGTTTTGTACAGCCCCAATTTACCACGGAGAAAACATTTACTCAGGCAGTAATGAAACCGCCAATCCAACAACGCCATTTCCTTCCCGCGAAAGTAAATAATTTAAATAAGAATACAATACTGGACGGGCGTCCCTCGGACCACTCGCCAGATAAATCTAAGATTTTGTTTCTTTGAGTTGAGTCAAAAACCACTCGCTATAAAATTCGTTTTGGCCACAAAATATAAATGTATGTTTGTCTCAAAACATTTGAGCGAAAAGAGTAATTTCTCATCTATTTTACTTTCACTATGTGACAGCTACAAATGTATGTTTTAAGAACATTATACAAACATACGACTGGTAACATTATAATGATGTCTTTTAAATATCAAATGTTCTGAGATATATTTAATAATTCGGACAAGTTTTAAACATCAGGATGAAGTGTTTTTTAAACATTATTTTAACGTTACTGATTCTTCCATGGACTCAACCATTTATAAAATGTTTTATGACTGTTGTCAACTCTGCGGTATGACATTTTAGGGATATTTGTAAAACATAGTATTATATTTTTTTAAATATGTTTTAAGAACATCCTAAAAACTTACAGATAATAAGGTGGCAACATTATAATGACGTCTTCAAAATATCACATGCACTGGCATTTATTTATTAAGTTAAACCACTTTTAAACATTAGGTAGAAGTGCATTTATAACATTTTCAAACGTACCGTGGACTCAAGCATTCATGAGATGTTTTAGTAACGTTTTATGATATTTATAAAACATCTGGATAATATTTGTAAAATATCACATTTATGGCAAACGTTTCCCTCATGAAAACTAATTTAAAACATTTGGTTATAACATTTGGATGACATCACTTTAACATACTCGATAAAACGTCAAATTTGAGACATTTAAGTTATGTTATTAAAATGTTGTTCTGTTTATCATAACATTTCTATAAGGTTTTAAAATGTTATTTTAAAATGTTTTATATATAACATCCGTACGACCTTTTCATAATGTTATAAAAGCTTAATGTGTTTGCTGGGCAGGTACGAGGTGATTTAGCTTGTTTATTCTGTAAGTGTTCAATGTGAACATATTGAATAATTTAATGTAATTTTTTGGTCGCCAAATGTGTAAATATTTCGCAAAATTTAGGTGACTGAAAATGTGCAGCCTCTCAGTGAGAATGTTTTGATTTTATTGAAATGATGCAGTGTTGAGTTACTAACTGGTGTTTCGACTATATTTGCGCACAAATTAGGTATCTGCAAATGAAAGTAAATTTCATGTTTGAAAATAATTATTTTCGGCATTCATGAAAATTGTATTTTCGGCTTTAATTACATGTATTTGTTTTTGTCTCAATTCTCTACAGACTCCCCTTATGGTGTGGTAGCCTTGTTATTAGCATTATTTCTCACCCATAATTATTCAGGTGGTTTCATAGCCTTTTTGGTGAACATAAAATAACCACTGTACACTTACCCGGTTATTGCTTCACCTAAAATCTATGATTTAATTTTTGTATTGTCCTAATTAATTAAACCATCTTGTTGTCGGACCTGAAAAAGTACCATCGTACGTTTCTGTCACATCTTGCGTCTGCTTGGTTACAATAGGAATCCATACTGGGTCATTCAGTGTTACATTTTAGAGGTCATGTTAATATTCTCGGCCTTGGAAAATACATGCACCTCAAATTTCCACAGGTTTGTGTTAAAGATTGAAAGTTTAATGTTTCTCTTGTCTAAAATCTGTACTTAATGAGTAATAAAACCTTCTGAATTTGTTTAAATTTGTCTCATTTCTACAGAAAATACGGTGGACAAGGATTTATTTATGCTTCTTGATCTGTGTGCAGAGTCGCTTAGAGCTGATACCACAGTAGGTACTAGTCCCCACGTGATGTTTCCAGCCGGAAGAATCTCAACGAAGATGAGGTACATGTACCTTTACTTTTTATTTGACTTTGTGGACTTAAACCTTGTATGCCAACAAACAATAATGCCTCAAAAATGGTTCTGCTTCCGATTACATGCTTTTCCAAAATAGGGTGGGTAGGTAGGTCGGACATTTTTGTTCTTCCAATTTTGTTTGTGCTGATTGAATGGGGTATTTAATTATATCCGAATTTCAGTCTGAATTATTTCCATTTACGCTACGAAAGCTATACACAAATTGTCCACAGAGATTTGAAGGTTTGATGTCTCATTTTTAAAGTGGAAAGGCATATCTTTCAAACAATAGCCAGTAACCCGGCCGTTGCTCCAGCCAATGACCGGGCCGCTGTGCCTAGCCAATGACTGTCCTGCACCGGTGCACACTAGATCCCCGAGAAGCGGATATAAGGACAACACCGACAGGTCTACACCATCGCCTGATGAATACCAGCAGTTGCAGTCGAAACGTCGCGGTCCACATTGTTGACGACTACATCTTGAGACAACGTATAAGTATTATTTTAATTATTAAACTTAAAAATATTTTTTAAAAAAACACCCAACTATAAATAATTAAAACAAACTTTTAAAATTACAACCTAAAAAATCGTACAAAAATATAGCGTAAAAACTATAACCTAAGACCCTTACAAATTACAACTTGAAAAACCTTTAAAAATGCAACATAAAGAATACAACTTAAAAAACCTTAAATTTAAATATAGAAAACTTACGTAAAATACGTAAAAATTAGAACCTAAAAACTACTTTAAAAATTCCAAAGTTTAAACCCCCCAACCCCCCCCCCCCCCCGCAACTGGGCCTACCTGCGCAAGGAGACCATCCAGGAAGACGAGACCATGGTTTCCTGATGAAGGCTAGCAGTCGAAACGTCGCGGTCCACATCGACTACATCGTGAGACAGCGGATAAGTATTGCTTTCATTATGATACTAAAAAAACAACCTAAAAAAATACAACCTTAAAAAATACAAAGTAAAAAATCTGTAAAAATTCAACCCTAAAAATTCAAGCTGAAAAAGCTTTATAAATTCAACCTAGAAAATTCAACCTAGAAAATTCCACGCTAAAAAACTTTCAAAATTTTACCTAAAAAACTCCACTTGAAAAATTCCACGTTAAAAAAGCTTAAAAACTTAAACCCCAAAAATTGCACCTCAACAAATACAGAAGTTCAACCTCGAAAATTCAAGCTAACAAAGCTTAAAAAATTCCACTGAAAAAAAAATTATATTAAGAAATTCATCAAACATTTCCTATAAAAGAGATTAAACACCCTAAAAAGCTTAAACAATTCAAGCTAAAAAAACAAAAAAACAAATAAATCCAAACAATTTAAAAGAATTCAACCTAAAACGAATCCACCTAAAATTATAATTAAACCTAAAAAAATGCAACCTAAAATCTTAAAAAATTCAACCCCTAAATGGAAACTAAACAATATTTGAAAATTCCACCTGAAAAATCCAAGTAAAATAAATTTTTTTTTAAATTAGATCTAAAAAGGCAAGCTTAAAAAGGTTGTAAAATTTAAAAATTCGAGCTAAATACTACCTAAAAATACAACTTAACAACACAACCTAAAAAATTCTATCACAAAAATATAATCTAAATCTTAAAAAAATACAACATGAAATACTTTTAACATGTTTCCTTTATCAATACCTTTGCATATGATTTGTCTAAATGTCTTGCCAACATCTTGTCTCCCCTTATAGGTTCATCGGACTTCACGGTGCCCAACTTGGCGACCTACCTGCGCATAGAGACCATCTGGGACGAGACCATGGTTTCCTAATGAAGGCTGGCAGTTGCAGTCAAAACGTGGCGGTCCACATCGCTGATTACATCGTGAGACAACGAGTAAGAATTACTTTCATTATTAACCTCAGAAAATACTTTTAAAATGGTTCCTGTATCAACATCTTAATTGTCTCCCCTTACAGGTTCATCGGGCTTCACGGTGCCTAACTCAGCGACTTTTGCGGCCTCCCTGCGCAACCAGTCTATCCGGGACGACGAGACAATGGTTTCCTGATGAAGGCTTGCAGTTGCAGTCAAAACGTCGCGGTCCACATCGCTGATTACATCGTGGGACAACGAGTAAGAATTACTTTCATTAGTAACCTCAGAAAATACTTTTAAATGGTTCCTGTATCAACATCTTAATTGTCTTCCCTTACAGGTTCATCGGACTTCACGGTGGCCAACTTGACGACCCTTGCCGCCTACCTGCGGAAGGAGACCATCCGGGAAGCAGAGACCGTGGTTTACTGATGGAGGCTTGCAGTTGCAGTCAAAACGTCGCGGTCCACATCGCTGATTACATCGTGAGACAACAAGTAAGAATTACTTTCATTATTAACCTCAGAAAATACTTTTAAAAATGATTCCTGTATCAACATCTTAATTGTCTCCTCTTACAGGTTCATCGGACTTCACGGTGCCTAACTCAGCGACTTTTGCGGCCTCCCTGCGCAACCAGTCTATCCGGGACGACGAGACAATGGTTTCCTGATGAAGGCTTGCAGTTGCCGTCGAAACGTCGCAGTCCACATCGTTGACTCCATCGTTAGACGAGTAAGAAGTACTTAAAATTATCACCTTTAAAGAAATAATTAAAAAATGCAACCCTAAAAATACTAATAAAATGTTTCCTGTATCGACACATTTGCATATGATTTGTCTAAATTTCTTTCCAACATCTTAATTGTCTCCCCTTACAGGTTCATCGGACTTCACGGTGCCCAAGTCGGCGACCTTTGTGGCCTACCTGCGCAACGAGAACATCCGGGACGACGAGACCATGGTTTCCTGATGAAGACGAGGAGTTGCAGTCAAAACGTCGGGGTCCACATCGTGGACTACATCTTGATACAACGAGTAAGAATTACTAAAATTATTACCCTTAAAGAAATAGTTTTAAAAATGCAACCCCAAAAATACTTCTAAAAGTTTTTTCTGTATGAATACCTTTGCATGTGATTTGTCTAAATTTCTTGCCAACATCTTGTCTCCCCTTATAGGTTCATTGGACGGTGCCCAACCTGGCGACCTTTGGGGCCTGTGCGCAACGAGACCATTCAGGACGAAGAGACCATGGTTTACTGATAGAGGTTTGCAGTTTCAGTCGAAATGTCGCTGTCCACATCGTTGACTCCCTCGTGAGACGAGTAAGAATTACTTACAATTATTACCTTTAAAGAAGTAGTTTCAAAATGCAACCCTAAAAATACTTATAAAATGTTTCCTGTATCGACACCTTTGCATATGATTTGTCTAAATTTCTTTCCAACATCGTAATTGTCTCCCCTGACAGGTTCATCGGACTTCACGGTGCCCAAGTCAGCGGCCATTGCTGCCTACCTGCGCAAGGAGACCATCCAGGAAGACGAGACCATGGTTTCCTGATGAAGACGAGCAGTTGCAGTCAAAACGTCGCAGTCCACATCGTTGACTCCATCGTGAGACGACTAAGAATTACTTACAATTATTACCTTTAAAGAAGTAGTTTAAAAATGCAACCCTAAAAATACTTATAAAATGTTTCCTGTATCGACACCTTTGCATGTGATTTGTCCAAATTTTTTGCCAACATCTTGTCTCCCCTTATAGGTTCATTGGACGGTGCCCAACTTGGCGACCTTTGCGGCCTATATGCGCAACGAGACCATCCGGGACGAAGAGACCATGGTTTACTGATAGAGGTTTGCAGTTGCAGTCCAAATGTCGCTGTCCACATCGTTGACTCCCTCGTGAGACGAGTAAGAATTACTTACAATTATTACCTTTAAAGAAGTAGTTTCAAAATGCAACCCTAAAAATACTTATAAAATGTTTCCTGTATCGACACCTTTGCATATGATTTGTCTCCCCTGACAGGTTCATCGGACTTCACGGTGCCCAAGTCAGCGGCCATTGCTGCCTACCCTGCGCAAGGAGACCATCCAGGAAGACAAGACCATGGTTTCCTGAAGAAGGCTAGCAGTCGAAACGTCGCGGTCCACATCGACTACATCGTGAGACAGCGGATAAGTATTGCTTTCATTATGATACTAAAAAAACCACCTAACAAAATACAATCTTAAAAAATACAAAGTAACAAATCTTTAAAAATTCAACCCTAAAAATTTAAGCTCAAAAAACTTTATAAATTTAACCTTAAAAATTCAACCTAAAAACTCCACTTAAAAAATTCCACGTTATAAAAAGCTTAAAAACTTAAACCCCAAAAATTGCACCTACAAAAATATAGAAATTCAACCTAAAGAATTCAAGCTAACAAAGCTTTAAAAATTGCATATGTAAAAAAAAGTTATATGTAAAAAATCATCTAAAATTTCCGTAAAAAAAGATTAAATACTCTAAAAAAGCTTAAACAATTCAAGCTAAAAAAAACCAAAAAATAAATAAATCCAAACAATTTAAAATAATGAAACGTAAAACAAATCTACCTAAAATTTTAAATAAACTTTAAAAATGCAACCTAAAATCTTTCAACTGGCACAATAGTCCTTTAAAATCTTTAAAAATTCAACCCGAAAAATTCCACCTAAAAAATCGAAGGTAAATATGTTTATTTTTTTTTTTCGATCTAAAAATTCTAGCTAACAAAGCTTTAAAAATTCAACTGAAATTCCCCATAAAAAAGCTGAAACAATTCAAGCTAAAAAGCTTTAAAAAAAGAACTAAACGTAAACAATTTGAACGAATTCAACCTACCAAAAAAATCTATCTAAAAATAATATTTAAACCTAAAATATTCAACGGAAACTATTTAAAAATTCAACCTAAAAAAGTGCACATAAAAAATGCAATGTAAAACATATTTTGTAAAAAGGCAAGTTATAAAGGTTTACAAATTGCACTTCAAAAATTCAAGCTGAATATTACCGAAAAATACAACCCAACAGTACAACCTAAAAATTTATCTTTAAAAAAATTAACTTAAATCTTAAAAAAAAAATGGAACCTTAAATTCTTTGTACATGTTTCCTGTATCAAAACCTTTGCACGTGATTTGTCTAAATTTCTTGCCAACATCTTGTCTCCTCTTATAGGTTCATCGGATTTCATGGTATTGAAGTCGCCAACCATTGCGGCCTACCTGCGCAAGGAGACCTTGCAGGAAGACGAGACCATGGTTTCCTGTTGAAGGCTAGCAGTCGAAACGTCGCGGTCTACATCGTTGACTACATTGAGGGACAGCGGATACGTATTTGTGGTTATTTTAATTAAAATTAGAAAATCTTTACAAGTGCAACCTAAAACATCTGTACAATTTCAACATAACAAAGTTCCAGCTAAAAAAAGATTAGCTTCAACCAGATATTAGAGTTGAAAAAGCTTAAAACCATGCTAAAATTTAACCTGAAATGTATTAAATATAACTTTAAAAAATCTTTAAAGCCTTCAACTTGCACAATAGTCCATTTAAAAAACCCAACCCTTCAACTGGCACAATATTCCATTTTAAAATCTACAACCCTTCAACTGGCACAATATTCTATTTTAAAACCCCCAACCCCCTTCAACTGGCACAATATTCTATTTTAAAACCCCCAACCTTCAACTGGCACAATAGTCCATTTAAAAAACCCCAACCCCTTTCAACTGGCACAATAGTCCATTTAGAAAACCCAACCCTTCAACTAGCACAATATTCCATTTAAAAACCCAACCCTTCAACTGGCACAATATTCTTGTTAGTGCCAAATCAATGCCTCAGGACAGTTATAGCGCCCTCTATTGTTGGAAGGAGTTGTGGTATTATGATGGGATGGCACATGAGACAAGTAGATTTACAGGACTGTGGAGGACAAAAGTTTTTTCAACCTTTCTGTCTTTCTTTCGATTTTCTGGTCAAATATTCGTGGAGCTTTGTATGGATCTCATAAAGTGTAAGAACATTTACAGTTGTGAAGATATTTAATAGAACCGAGGGCCTTGTTGAACTGAATATTGCGTGAACTTGTGCTTGTGTACCGGTACTCTTCGGAGAAAGATTTAAGCGTTGGAAACTTCTCGTATAGGCCCAGTCCTGTCTGTATGTTCGCCAAATTAAATACGTGAAAACAACTTGGAGGTGGGCAATCATAAACTTTAGAAGGGCCCATAAATAGGCACCCACATTAGTTGAAAAAACTGTTCCAGTTTACGGGAGGAAAACTGTTCCATAGAGTATATAGAACATAGACTGAGTTACGCAGATTGATTTGAGTACAGTACATGTACCCTACATAAATTGCCATAATGGATGAACTTGATAAGGATCAGGTCATGTTGTCCACGGTAGACCCATGGCTACCGACACCTGAAGCCAGTCCGGGTGGTGCTGCTGGTGGTGGAGAAGCACCAAATGAAGAGAGTGCCTTAACATCCTTTCTTCAGCAACAGGGGGAATCAATGAAACAACAAAACCAATTGATGAAGTTGTTGGTTGAATGTCACATGAGGTCATCCCTTCCTCAAAGACAGATACAGCCATTCAGTGGAAACCCTCTTGATTACCATGCATTTGTGAGGGCCTTTGAGCACACCATTGAGTCCAAGACCAACAATGACAAGGACAAGCTGTACTTCTTGGAGCAGTACACCAGAGGCGAGGCGAATGCCATCGTGAAAAGCTGCATGTATGGTGAAGACTCGGCAGAAGCTCTCGCCAAAGCCAAACTTCTGCTGAAGAAGAAATTCGGCGACAAGCATCGTATTATTGAAACCATGGTGGAAAAGGCAGTTGAATGGCCAGACATCAAGCCAGAGGACAAAGATGAACTTCATCGTTATGCAGTGTTTGTCACCGAGCTGCACAACTTGGCCAAGGATCTCAGCATGGAACAGGAGATCAATCATTCACAGAATATTCGGATGATCACAGCAAAGTTGCCATACAAGCTGAGAGACAGGTGGAGGAATAAGGCCGACGATATCCAAGAAGAAAAGAAGAGAAATGTTGCGTTTGATGATGTCGTCACCTTCATCAATAAACAGGCACGCATCGCATGCAACCCAATCTATGGCGACATAACCAAAGCAATCGACCGGGCGAAAGGAAACAGCAACAGGCCAAGCTTCAGAGCAACAAAGGCATCAGCCAAGACCAGTTTCACTACAACCGTGAGTGCTGAACAAGAACAAAATGGAGGCAGTGGACCCTGCATTTATTGCAATGATGCCAGCCATTGCTTAGAGAACTGTGCAGCGCTCGCCAGCAAGCTGTATGAAGAGAGAATTGAGTTCTGCCGTGCCAAAGGGTTATGCTTTGGGTGTCTGCGAGCATCGTCACACCTTGCAAGAGACTGTAAGAAAAGACAGAAGTGTAGCATTTGTCGACGGTGGCACCCGACAGTGCTACACAGAGAATGGAAAGGCCTCCAGCAACCTGATACTACACCGGTCAGTGCCGCCAATGGAAAGAAAACTCGGCTAACTGAAGAGACGGAGGTAAAGGACAATGTTAAATGCGGTTTAACAAACTCCGTAAATATGTGTCCAGCTGAATCACTCCCAGGGGTGGTTCCAGTCATCCTGAGGTCAAGAAAGACAGGAATGCAGACTAAAACCTATGCATTCTTGGACTCTGGCAGTAATGCAGTCTTCTGTGCGGATGCAGTGGTGACCCGGCTTGGAGAGAAAGGCAAGGCAGTCAACATACAAGTACAAACTTTGACTGATGAGACGGTGGTGAAGGGTCGTGTGTTTTCAGATCTGGAGATAATGGACCTACAGAGTCGGACAGTCATCAGTCTCCCAGAAGTCTACACCCAGACACAAATCCCGGTAGCCAGAGAAGACATTCTCACCAAGGATGACTTAAAGGAATGGCAGTACTTAGACAGAGTTGAGCTGCCAAATGTGGATGCAGAGGTGGGGCTTTTGATTGGAAACAATGTCCCCAAGGCAATGGAACTGCTTGAAGTGATAAACAGCAAGGACGGTGGCCCCTTTGCTTGCCGATCAGTTCTTGGTTGGCAGGTTTATGGGTCAAAGAGAAATCAAGGTCATCACAGAATCGTTTCACATAAAGTAACAGTGAGAACCAAATCAGATATCGATGATCAACTGGAGGAGCTTTTTAATCATGACTTCAATGAGAGGATCATAGAAGACAAACCAGAGAAGTCCAGACATGATTTGCTTTTCACTCAGAAGGTGGAGAACTCCATCAGAATGGTTGGTGACCATTGCGAGATCGCACTCCCACTGAGGCAGTCTGAAGTTAGAATGCCAAACAACAGACCACAAGCGGAACAGAGAGCGGCCCATCTGCAAAGAAAGTTTCAGAGACAACCAGAATTCCAGAAGGAATATACAGGCTACATGGAGTCCATGCTTAGCAAGGGCTATATGGAGAAAGTTCCTGACAGAGAGGCAAAGAGGGATGATGGCAGATTATGGTATCTTCCTCATCATGGTGTCATACATCCACAAAAAAACAAGCTGAGGGTGGTGTATGACTGCACGGCCGACTACAGGGGTGTCTCCCTTAATAAACAGTTGATACAGGGGCCGGACCTGACCAACAGCCTATTCGGTGTGTTGACAAGGTTCAGGCAGGACCAGGTTGCCCTCATGTCTGATATTGAAGGCATGTTCTCTCAAGTCTTGGTGCCAAGAGATGACAGAGATCTACTGAGGCTGTTATGGTGGAACAACGGCGACATCAAGAAACCTTTGACAGAGTACCGCATGAAAGTACATGTTTTTGGTGCGGTTTCCTCTCCTTCATGTGCGAACTATGCTCTGAAGAAGACAGCAGATGATCATGCAGGACGTGAAGAAATTGCCCACATCATCCATCGCAATTTCTATGTCGACGACTGTTTGTGCTCTACCCCTACAGTGTCAAAGGCAGTTGAGCTTGCTAAGGCCTTGACTGTAACATGCAGCAAGGGAGGATTCCACCTCACAAAGTGGGTGAGCAACAAGAAGAAAGTTCTGGAGAACATTCCTAAAGACGAACGAGGCAGAAACTTGAGAGACTTGAACATCGATGGTGAGAAGATGCCTATCGAGAGAGCGCTTGGCATGATGTGGTCCATTGAAGATGATGAGTTTGGATACAAAATAGAGATGAGAGATAGACCACCAACGAGAAGAGGTATTTTATCTACCGTCAGCTCTATTTTCGACCCCTTGGGATGTGTCTCACCAGTTGTGCTTCCAGCCAAGCAATTACTGCAAACCGCATGTCGGTTGAAGTTAGGATGGGATGAAGAAATTCCACCAGATCTGAGTAGAAAATGGCAGAATTGGCAGTTGGAGCTTCCAAGACTGGCGGAGTTCAAGATGGCAAGATGCTTGAAGCCAGATAGATTCGAAGAACCAAAGTCCGTCACCTTGTACCACTTTGCTGATGCCAGTGAGCTGGGCTATGGCACCATATCTTACCTGAGATTGGTGAATAATGAAGGAGAAGTAAAGTGTTCATTCCTGATGAGTAAATCACGGGTCGCCCCACTCAAGCAGGTGACAATTCCAAGAATGGAGCTAACAGCAGCGACAGTAGCAGTAAGAGTTGACCACATGATCAGGAAGGAGCTGGAGATCAAAGTAGATGACACTTACTTCTGGACCGATAGCATGTCTGTGCTACGGTATATCAACAGTAGAACAACCAGATTCAAGACATTCGTCGCCAACAGGTTGGCAGTCATTGTTGACGGCTCCAGCCCAAAGCAGTGGCATCATATCGAGTCAGCACTCAATCCTGCTGATGTCTGTTCAAGAGGTAGGAGAGTTGAGCAGTTCCTACAGATGGATGACTGGAAGGATGGCCCAGGATTCTTACTTCGGCCGGAAGAATGGCCCACAACACCAGAGCTTAGTGCAGTTGAAGTGGGAGAAGGCCCAGAAGTTAAGAAGGCTGTTCTTACCTGCACCATCAAGTCAAGTGAGACAGAAAAACAGGGCCTGGATCGAGTAATCGAGCACTACTCAGACTGGGTCCGATTGAAGAAGGCAATTTGCTGGTTGCTAAGATTCAGAAGATGGTTGAAATGCCAGCTTAAGTCCCAGAAAGCTGACCAAACTCTGCAGGATGGACTAACTCTGAAGGAACTACAAGCAGCAGAGAAGAAAATCTTGCAGCATGTTCAAAGCAAAGCATATACGGATGAGATCAGAGCACTATCCCAGAATAAAGAAGATGGAGGAGGAAGCAGACAAAGGATCAGAGGAGTGAAGAAAACCAGTTCCATCTACAGAGTTGACCCAGTCATAAATGGAGAGCTGTTAAGAGTTGGAGGAAGGCTGAGAAGGGCCTCACTACCAGTTGATGCTAAGCACCCAATCATCCTTCCCAAAGTCAGTCACGTGTCAACCTTGATCATAAGACGTTTTCACGAGACCTCCGGACATAGCGGAAGGAACCATGTTCTTGCATGTCTTCAACAAAAATATTGGATGCCTAGTGCGAACTCAGCAATCAGAAAAATAGTTGGCAAATGTGTGATGTGCAGACGCCATAGAGCCAGAGTCATGGAGCAAAAGATGGCAAACCTTCCTTCGGACAGGATAAAACCTGATGAGCCCCCCTTCACCAGAGTAGGAATGGACTACTTTGGGCCACTAGAGGTAAAAAGAGGTCGAAGTATGCTAAAGCGGTATGGTGTGATCTTCACCTGTCTTGCTTCACGCGCTGTACACATTGAGGTGGCTGACTCCCTAGACACGGACTCATGCATTAGTGCTATCCGGCGATTTGTCGCTCGCCGGGGAAATGTGACGGAGATGAGGTCTGACAACGGCACCAATCTTGTGGGTGCTGAAAGAGAACTTAGAAGAGAAATCAACAATTGGAACCAGGCTCAACTGAACAATGCCTTGCTGCAGAGGAACATTCAGTGGACCTTCAATCCACCTGGAGGGTCCCACCACGGTGGTGTATGGGAAAGGCAGATAAGAACTGTGAGAAAACTACTTTTCTCCCTGTTGAAGCAGCAGACACTGACTGATGAGAGCTTGCATACTCTACTGTGTGAGGTAGAGAGTATCATCAACAGCAGACCCCTGACCAGGGTATCTGATGATGTGAACGACCTAGAAGCATTGACTCCAAATCATTTGCTTCTGTTGAAGTCTACCCCCCAACTACCCCCAGTAGTCACCCAGGAGACTGACATCTACGCTCGGCGGAGATGGCGACAAGTCCAATACCTGTCTGATGTATTTTGGCGCAGATGGGTGAAGGAGTACTTACCACAGCTACAAGAGAGACAGAAATGGGTGCGTCCCCAGCCTAACGTCCGTGTCGGCGATCTAGTGTTGGTCGTGGATACATCTGTGCCAAGGAATTTCTGGCTGCTTGGGAGAGTGATACGCACTATGCCAGACAAGGATGGATTTGTTCGAAGCGTGGAGGTGAAGACCAGAACGAATGTCTACACCAGGCCAATCACCAAGTTATGCTTGCTTTTGGAAGCAGACCCTTGAGCGCAGTTGTGTGTCAATATAAATCGTGAACTGTGCAACCCTCGCATCGCGATTCCAGTTGGCAGGAGAGTCTTGTGGCAAGATTTGAAATTCTTCCCTTTTGTAATATGTTTGTAAGAGGTGCGAGCCAATTAAGCGCCGCCTCAGATTTATCTGATGTTATACATTGTGTATCTTGCAAGGAGCATTTGAGGCAAGATGATGTATTTACAGAGTTCAAGCCAAGTCGCCCTTTACGAATGGAGATTTTGTTTTGCATATTTGTGATTTCAAATGAGGTGCGAGCCAAGCGCCGCCTCTACCTTTGTGCCTTTGTTTGAAACATGGAAGCAAATTGTGATTGAAACCCACAAACCGGTCGTGATCAGTTGGATCCATGTTCGCAATTCAGAGAAAAAAGGATATTGACTGTAGTTGAGCCTGTTCGAAGGATCGCTTTTTTTGAGTGACATTGAACTTTGCAACGGACATTCAGAATTCCTGGAGTGGAAGGCAAAAACTCTGATTCGATCAGTAACATTTGTAAGCCTGTTTGTAATGCAAGGATTTATCACTGTATTGAGTGTATTGTTTGTGCTCAGCTTGCACACATGTAAAAATGTTGTACATGTAGGATCATAAGTCATGAAAAATATTATCAGAGCTCATGCATTCATTGATTTGTAATGTTCAGATTTAAAACTGAATGTCAGTGTTTGTATTCTGATTCAGGAGATTGTTCAAAAATGGACTGATCAGTTTACAGCATATGTAAGGTTAAATCTAGTGTTCAGGTGACCATGACAGTCTAATTCAGCAGCTCAGTTTGTGTTTTTGTTGCAACATGCCATAGAATCTACAAGTGCATGTACTTCTATCAGGATTAATTACAGTGGACATTTGTTGTTAGTCTGTACATACATTTGTACCATGTAAAGGCTATATGTGAATAAGCTGATGATTCATGTGATTTTAGTTTGGATGTGTAACAAAATATTCTGTATCAATGTGCTACTATATTGTACATGACAAAGAATGTGCATGGATTTGTTCAGTTGCATCTAATTCTCACTCGTAAGCAATTTTCCTTTAGGTCTGAAGAAATGATGATTATTTATTGAAGGCATTGTGTATTTTACTATGAAAACAAATGTTAATAGGACCAATTTTCAAGATTGTAATTCCTGCAAACAGCTTAAAGGGAAAGTGACAGATTTCAGGTTATTTTTGGACTACTACTGGTATTGCTTGTACTGTAGTGCTGTATACAAGGTGACTGGAAGATTGTGTAATTTTCCTATGACAGTGTTCAGTTATAGTAGCGGAAGTGGAAGTTTTGCTAAATTGTACTTCGTTTGCATTTGTTCTACCTTTGGTCAGTGAAAGTGTATTTCAAACTCTCATGATGGTTATAACAATGCAAGCAGGTTGTGTATCATAATTTGGATCAAGTGTATTCAATTTCAATTGCATGCAGTTTCAAATTGATGGAAGTGCAGAGAAAGGACTCTTGTGTAACAATCAGTCTTGAATTAATTATGTTTATATTTTTGTTAGCCTGTGTGACATGTAGATGATGTCAAAACTATTCCTTTTTGGATGTGATCAGTGGTTACAAGTATTAGTTTGATGTATCTGCTGAGTTTTGGATTTGTAGAAAGTGTCATACAAATTCAACTTATGTCAGAAGAGCTATTGCATGTACAGTGTAGGTAAAAGTGTTTCATGCAGAGTTGCTATTGGTCTAGGTGAAAGGTTAACACCAGGAAACTGTATTCAGTTCAAAATCGTAAAGGAAAGGTTGTTTAGAGTGTTTGCAGATTTGTTTGTGAAACTGCATTGTTTAAGGTTATAAGCTCAGAAGTTATACTTGTTACATGTATGATGTTAGCCATGTTGTTTATCGTTGTAAGCAAAACAAATTGCCAGTATTGTTGTTTCAGAATTACATTTTGTTTAAAAGAGGTAATTGTACCACAGGAGCTTGTACAATTAAGGGGCCGGAATGTTAGTGCCAAATCAATGCCTCAGGACAGTTATAGCGCCCTCTATTGTTGGAAGGAGTTGTGGTATTATGATGGGATGGCACATGAGACAAGTAGATTTACAGGACTGTGGAGGACAACAGTTTTTTCAACCTTTCTGTCTTTCTTTCGATTTTCTGGTCAAATATTCGTGGAGCTTTGTATGGATCTCATAAAGTGTAAGAACATTTACAGTTGTGAAGATATTTAATAGAACCGAGGGCCTTGTTGAACTGAATATTGCGTGAACTTGTGCTTGTGTACCGGTACTCTTCGGAGAAAGATTTAAGCGTTGGAAACTTCTCGTATAGGCCCAGTCCTGTCTGTATGTTCGCCAAATTAAATACGTGAAAACAACTTGGAGGTGGGCAATCATAAACTTTAGAAGGGCCCATAAATAGGCACCCACAATTCTATTTTAAAATCTCCAACCTTCAACTGGCACAATAGTCCATTTTAAAATCTTCAACTGGCACAATATTCTATTTTAAAATCTCCAACCTTCAACTGGCACAATAGTCCATTTTAAACCCCCAACCTTTCAACTGGCACAATAGTCCATTTTAAAACCCCCAACCCCCTTCAACTGGCACAATAGTCCATTTTAAAACCCCCAACCCCTTCAACTGGCACAATATTCTATTTTAAAATCTCCAATCTTCAACTGGCACAATAGTCCATTTAGAAAACCCAATCCTTCAAGTGGCACAATAGTCTATTTTAAAATCTCCAACTTTCAACTGGCACAATATTCCATTTTAAAATCTCCAACCCTTCAACTGGCACAATATTCTATTTTAAAATCTCCAACCTTTCAACTGGCACAATAGTCGATTTTAAAACCCCCAACCCCCTTGAACTGGCACAATATTCTATTTTAAAACCCCCAACCCCCTTGAACTGGCACAATAGTCGATTTTAAAACCCCCAACCGCCTTGAACTGGCACAATAGTCCATTTTAAACCCCCCAACCCTTCAACTGGCACAATATTCTATTTTAAAACCCCCAACCCCCTTCAACTGGCACAATAGTCCATTTTAAAACCCCCAACCCCTTCAACTGGCACAATATTCTATTTTAAAATCTCCAACTTTCAACTGGCACAATATTCCATTTTAAAATCTCCAACCCTTCAACTGGCACAATATTCTATTTTAAAATCTCCAACCTTCAACTGGCACAATATTCTATTTAAAAAACCCAACCCTTCAACTGGCACAATAGTCCATTTTAAAACCTCCAACCCTTCAACTGGCACAATATTCTATTTAAAAAACCCAACCCTTCAACTGGCACAATAACTATTTTAAAATTTTCAACCTTCAACTGGCACAATATTCTATTTTAAAATCTCCAACTTTCAACTGGCACAATATTCCATTTTAAAATCTCCAACCCTTCAACTGGCACAATATTCTATTTTAAAATCTCCAACCTTCAACTGGCACAATATTCTATTTAAAAAACCCAACCCTTCAACTGGCACAATAGTCCATTTTAAAACCTCCAACCCTTCAACTGGCACAATAACTATTTTAAAATTTTCAACCTTCAACTGGCACAATATTCTATTTTAAAATCTCCAACCTTTCAACTGGCACAATATTCTATTTTAAAACCCCCAACCCCCTTGAACTGGCACAATATTCGATTTTAAACCCCCAACCCCCTTGAACTGGCACAATATTCGATTTTAAAACCCCCAACCCCCTTGAACTGGCACAATAGTCCATTTTAAAACTCCCAACCCCCTTCAACTGGCACAATAGTCCATTTTAAAACCCCCAACCCCTTCAACTGGCACAATATTCTATTTTAAAATCTCCAACTTTCAACTGGCACAATATTCCATTTTAAAATCTCCAACCCTTCAACTGGCACAATATTCTATTTTAAAATCTCCAACCTTCAACTGGCACAATATTCTATTTAAAAAAACCAACCCTTCAACTGGCACAATAGTCCATTTTAAAACCTCCAACCCTTCAACTGGCACAATATTATATTTTAAAATCTCCAACCTTTCAACTGGCACAATATTCTATTTTAAAATCTCCAACCTTTCAACAGGCACAATATTCTATTTTAAAACCCCCAACCCCCTTGAACTGGCACAATATTCGATTTTAAAACCCCCAACCCCCTTGAACTGGCACAATAGTCGATTTTAAACCCCCCAACCCTTCAACTGGCACAATAGTCCATTTTAAAACTCCCAACCCTTCAACTGGCACAATAGTCCATTTTAAAACTCCCAACCCCCTTCAACTGGCACAATAGTCCATTTAAAAAACCCAACCCTTCAACTGGCACAATAGTCCATTTTAAAACCTCCAACTCTTCAACTGGCACAATATTCTATTTTTAAATCTCCAACCTTTCAACTGGCACAATATTCTATTTTAAAACCCCCAACCCCCTTGAACTGGCACAATAGTCGATTTTAAAACCCCCAACCCCCTTGAACTAGCACAATATTCTATTTTAAAACCCCCAACACCCTTGAACTGGCACAATAGTCGATTTTAAAACCCCCAACCCCCTTGAACTGGCACAATATTCTATTTAAAAAACCCAACCCTTCAACTGGCACAATAGTCCATTTTAAAACCTGCAACCCTTCAACTGGCACAATATTCTATTTTAAAATCTCCAACCTTTCAACTGGCAAAATATTCTATTTTAAAACCCCCAACCCCCTTGAACTGGCACAATATTCGATTTTAAAACCCCCAACCCCCTTGAACTGGCACAATAGTCCATGTTAAACCCCCCAACCCTTCAACTGGCACAATATTCTATTTAGAAAACCCAACCCTTCAACTGGCACAATAGTCCATTTAAAAAGCCCCAACCCCCTTCAACTGGCACAATAGTCCATTTAAAAAGCCCCAACCCCCTTCAACTGGCACAATAGTCCATTTTAAAAACCCCAACCCCCTTCAACTGGCACAATAGTCCAATTATTTAACTCAATCCGAACCCCCCCTCAATCCGAACCCCCTCTCAATCCGAACCCCCCCTCAATCCGAACCCCCCCTCAATCCGAATCCCTCAATCCGAATCCCTCAATCCGAATCCTCAACTCAACCTGAACCCAACACCGGTTAAGGGTTAGGGTTAGGGTTAGGGTTAGGGTTAGGGTTAGGGTTAGGGTTAGTGGGTTAGGGTTAGGGTTAGGGTTAGGGTTAGGGTTAGGGTTAGGGTTAGGGGTTAGGGTTAGGGTTAGGGTTAGGGTTAGGGTTAGGGTTAGGGTTAGGGTTAGGGTTAGGGTTAGGGTTAGGGTTAGGGTTAGGGTTAGGGTTAGGGTTAGGGTTAGGGTTAGGGTTAGGGTTAGGGTTAGGGTTAGGGTTAGGGTTAGGGTTAGGGTTAGGGTTAGGGTTAGGGTTAGGGTTAGGGTTAGGGTTAGGGTTAGGGTTAGGGTTAGGGTTAGGGTTAGGGTTAGGGTTAGGGTTAGGGTTAGGGTTAGGGTTAGGGTTAGGGTTAGGGTTAGGGTTAGGGTTAGGGTTAGGGTTAGGGTTAGGGTTAGGGTTAGGGTTAGGGTTAGGGTTAGGGTTAGGGTTAGGGTTAGGGTTAGGGTTAGGGTTAGGGTTAGGGTTAGGGTTAGGGTTAGGGTTAGGGTTAGGGTTAGGGTTAGGGTTAGGGTTAGGGTTAGGGTTAGGGTTAGGGTTAGGGTTAGGGTTAGGGTTAGGGGTTAGGGTTAGGGTTAGGGTTAGGGTTAGGGTTAGGGTTAGGGTTAGGGTTAGGGTTAGGGTTAGGGTTAGGGTTAGGGTTAGGGTTAGGGTTAGGGTTAGGGTTAGGGTTAGGGTTAGGGTTAGGGTTAGGGTTAGGGTTAGGGTTAGGGTTAGGGTTAGGGTTAGGGTTAGGGTTAGGGTTAGGGTTAGGGTTAGGGTTAGGGTTAGGGTTAGGGTTAGGGTTAGGGTTAGGGTTAGGGTTAGGGTTAGGGTTAGGGTTAGGGTTAGGGTTAGGGTTAGGGTTAGGGTTAGGGTTAGGGTTAGGGTTAGGGTTAGGGTTAGGGTTAGGGTTAGGGTTAGGGTTAGGGTTAGGGTTAGGGTTAGGGTTAGGGTTAGGGTTAGGGTTAGGGTTAGGGTTAGGGTTAGGGTTAGGGTTAGGGTTAGGGTTAGGGTTAGGGTTAGGGTTAGGGTTAGGGTTAGGGTTAGGGTTAGGGTTAGGGTTAGGGTTAGGGTTAGGGTTAGGGTTAGGGTTAGGGTTAGGGTTAGGGTTAGGGTTAGGGTTAGGGTTAGGGTTAGGGTTAGGGTTAGGGTTAGGGTTAGGGTTAGGGTTAGGGTTAGGGTTAGGGTTAGGGTTAGGGTTAGGGTTAGGGTTAGGGTTAGGGTTAGGGTTAGGGTTAGGGTTAGGGTTAGGGTTAGGGTTAGGGTTAGGGTTAGGGTTAGGGTTAGGGTTAGGGTTAGGGTTAGGGTTAGGGTTAGGGTTAGGGTTAGGGTTAGGGTTAGGGTTAGGGTTAGGGTTAGGGTTAGGGTTAGGGTTAGGGTTAGGGTTAGGGTTAGGGTTAGGGTTAGGGTTAGGGTTAGGGTTAGGGTTAGGGTTAGGGTTAGGGTTAGGGTTAGGGTTAGGGTTAGGGTTAGGGTTAGGGTTAGGGTTAGGGTTAGGGTTAGGGTTAGGGTTAGGGTTAGGGTTAGGGTTAGGGTTAGGGTTAGGGTTAGGGTTAGGGTTAGGGTTAGGGTTAGGGTTAGGGTTAGGGTTAGGGTTAGGGTTAGGGTTAGGGTTAGGGTTAGGGTTAGGGTTAGGGTTAGGGTTAGGGTTAGGGTTAGGGTTAGGGTTAGGGTTAGGGTTAGGGTTAGGGTTAGGGTTAGGGTTAGGGTTAGGGTTAGGGTTAGGGTTAGGGTTAGGGTTAGGGTTAGGGTTAGGGTTAGGGTTAGGGTTAGGGTTAGGGTTAGGGTTAGGGTTAGGGTTAGGGTTAGGGTTAGGGTTAGGGTTAGGGTTAGGGTTAGGGTTAGGGTTAGGGTTAGGGTTAGGGTTAGGGTTAGGGTTAGGGTTAGGGTTAGGGTTAGGGTTAGGGTTAGGGTTAGGGTTAGGGTTAGGGTTAGGGTTAGGGTTAGGGTTAGGGTTAGGGTTAGGGTTAGGGTTAGGGTTAGGGTTAGGGTTAGGGTTAGGGTTAGGGTTAGGGTTAGGGTTAGGGTTAGGGTTAGGGTTAGGGTTAGGGTTAGGGTTAGGGTTAGGGTTAGGGTTAGGGTTAGGGTTAGGGTTAGGGTTAGGGTTAGGGTTAGGGTTAGGGTTAGGGTTAGGGTTAGGGTTAGGGTTAGGGTTAGGGTTAGGGTTAGGGTTAGGGTTAGGGTTAGGGTTAGGGTTAGGGTTAGGGTTAGGGTTAGGGTTAGGGTTAGGGTTAGGGTTAGGGTTAGGGTTAGGGTTAGGGTTAGGGTTAGGGTTAGGGTTAGGGTTAGGGTTAGGGTTAGGGTTAGGGTTAGGGTTAGGGTTAGGGTTAGGGTTAGGGTTAGGGTTAGGGTTAGGGTTAGGGTTAGGGTTAGGGTTAGGGTTAGGGTTAGGGTTAGGGTTAGGGTTAGGGTTAGGGTTAGGGTTAGGGTTAGGGTTAGGGTTAGGGTTAGGGTTAGGGTTAGGGTTAGGGTTAGGGTTAGGGTTAGGGTTAGGGTTAGGGTTAGGGTTAGGGTTAGGGTTAGGGTTAGGGTTAGGGTTAGGGTTAGGGTTAGGGTTAGGGTTAGGGTTAGGGTTAGGGTTAGGGTTAGGGTTAGGGTTAGGGTTAGGGTTAGGGTTAGGGTTAGGGTTAGGGTTAGGGTTAGGGTTAGGGTTAGGGTTAGGGTTAGGGTTAGGGTTAGGGTTAGGGTTAGGGTTAGGGTTAGGGTTAGGGTTAGGGTTAGGGTTAGGGTTAGGGTTAGGGTTAGGGTTAGGGTTAGGGTTAGGGTTAGGGTTAGGGTTAGGGTTAGGGTTAGGGTTAGGGTTAGGGTTAGGGTTAGGGTTAGGGTTAGGGTTAGGGTTAGGGTTAGGGTTAGGGTTAGGGTTAGGGTTAGGGTTAGGGTTAGGGTTAGGGTTAGGGTTAGGGTTAGGGTTAGGGTTAGGGTTAGGGTTAGGGTTAGGGTTAGGGTTAGGGTTAGGGTTAGGGTTAGGGTTAGGGTTAGGGTTAGGGTTAGGGTTAGGGTTAGGGTTAGGGTTAGGGTTAGGGTTAGGGTTAGGGTTAGGGTTAGGGTTAGGGTTAGGGTTAGGGTTAGGGTTAGGGTTAGGGTTAGGGTTAGGGTTAGGGTTAGGGTTAGGGTTAGGGTTAGGGTTAGGGTTAGGGTTAGGGTTAGGGTTAGGGTTAGGGTTAGGGTTAGGGTTAGGGTTAGGGTTAGGGTTAGGGTTAGGGTTAGGGTTAGGGTTAGGGTTAGGGTTAGGGTTAGGGTTAGGGTTAGGGTTAGGGTTAGGGTTAGGGTTAGGGTTAGGGTTAGGGTTAGGGTTAGGGTTAGGGTTAGGGTTAGGGTTAGGGTTAGGGTTAGGGTTAGGGTTAGGGTTAGGGTTAGGGTTAGGGTTAGGGTTAGGGTTAGGGTTAGGGTTAGGGTTAGGGTTAGGGTTAGGGTTAGGGTTAGGGTTAGGGTTAGGGTTAGGGTTAGGGTTAGGGTTAGGGTTAGGGTTAGGGTTAGGGTTAGGGTTAGGGTTAGGGTTAGGGTTAGGGTTAGGGTTAGGGTTAGGGTTAGGGTTAGGGTTAGGGTTAGGGTTAGGGTTAGGGTTAGGGTTAGGGTTAGGGTTAGGGTTAGGGTTAGGGTTAGGGTTAGGGTTAGGGTTAGGGTTAGGGTTAGGGTTAGGGTTAGGGTTAGGGTTAGGGTTAGGGTTAGGGTTAGGGTTAGGGTTAGGGTTAGGGTTAGGGTTAGGGTTAGGGTTAGGGTTAGGGTTAGGGTTAGGGTTAGGGTTAGGGTTAGGGTTAGGGTTAGGGTTAGGGTTAGGGTTAGGGTTAGGGTTAGGGTTAGGGTTAGGGTTAGGGTTAGGGTTAGGGTTAGGGTTAGGGTTAGGGTTAGGGTTAGGGTTAGGGTTAGGGTTAGGGTTAGGGTTAGGGTTAGGGTTAGGGTTAGGGTTAGGGTTAGGGTTAGGGTTAGGGTTAGGGTTAGGGTTAGGGTTAGGGTTAGGGTTAGGGTTAGGGTTAGGGTTAGGGTTAGGGTTAGGGTTAGGGTTAGGGTTAGGGTTAGGGTTAGGGTTAGGGTTAGGGTTAGGGTTAGGGTTAGGGTTAGGGTTAGGGTTAGGGTTAGGGTTAGGGTTAGGGTTAGGGTTAGGGTTAGGGTTAGGGTTAGGGTTAGGGTTAGGGTTAGGGTTAGGGTTAGGGTTAGGGTTAGGGTTAGGGTTAGGGTTAGGGTTAGGGTTAGGGTTAGGGTTAGGGTTAGGGTTAGGGTTAGGGTTAGGGTTAGGGTTAGGGTTAGGGTTAGGGTTAGGGTTAGGGTTAGGGTTAGGGTTAGGGTTAGGGTTAGGGTTAGGGTTAGGGTTAGGGTTAGGGTTAGGGTTAGGGTTAGGGTTAGGGTTAGGGTTAGGGTTAGGGTTAGGGTTAGGGTTAGGGTTAGGGTTAGGGTTAGGGTTAGGGTTAGGGTTAGGGTTAGGGTTAGGGTTAGGGTTAGGGTTAGGGTTAGGGTTAGGGTTAGGGTTAGGGTTAGGGTTAGGGTTAGGGTTAGGGTTAGGGTTAGGGTTAGGGTTAGGGTTAGGGTTAGGGTTAGGGTTAGGGTTAGGGTTAGGGTTAGGGTTAGGGTTAGGGTTAGGGTTAGGGTTAGGGTTAGGGTTAGGGTTAGGGTTAGGGTTAGGGTTAGGGTTAGGGTTAGGGTTAGGGTTAGGGTTAGGGTTAGGGTTAGGGTTAGGGTTAGGGTTAGGGTTAGGGTTAGGGTTAGGGTTAGGGTTAGGGTTAGGGTTAGGGTTAGGGTTAGGGTTAGGGTTAGGGTTAGGGTTAGGGTTAGGGTTAGGGTTAGGGTTAGGGTTAGGGTTAGGGTTAGGGTTAGGGTTAGGGTTAGGGTTAGGGTTAGGGTTAGGGTTAGGGTTAGGGTTAGGGTTAGGGTTAGGGTTAGGGTTAGGGTTAGGGTTAGGGTTAGGGTTAGGGTTAGGGTTAGGGTTAGGGTTAGGGTTAGGGTTAGGGTTAGGGTTAGGGTTAGGGTTAGGGTTAGGGTTAGGGTTAGGGTTAGGGTTAGGGTTAGGGTTAGGGTTAGGGTTAGGGTTAGGGTTAGGGTTAGGGTTAGGGTTAGGGTTAGGGTTAGGGTTAGGGTTAGGGTTAGGGTTAGGGTTAGGGTTAGGGTTAGGGTTAGGGTTAGGGTTAGGGTTAGGGTTAGGGTTAGGGTTAGGGTTAGGGTTAGGGTTAGGGTTAGGGTTAGGGTTAGGGTTAGGGTTAGGGTTAGGGTTAGGGTTAGGGTTAGGGTTAGGGTTAGGGTTAGGGTTAGGGTTAGGGTTAGGGTTAGGGTTAGGGTTAGGGTTAGGGTTAGGGTTAGGGTTAGGGTTAGGGTTAGGGTTAGGGTTAGGGTTAGGGTTAGGGTTAGGGTTAGGGTTAGGGTTAGGGTTAGGGTTAGGGTTAGGGTTAGGGTTAGGGTTAGGGTTAGGGTTAGGGTTAGGGTTAGGGTTAGGGTTAGGGTTAGGGTTAGGGTTAGGGTTAGGGTTAGGGTTAGGGTTAGGGTTAGGGTTAGGGTTAGGGTTAGGGTTAGGGTTAGGGTTAGGGTTAGGGTTAGGGTTAGGGTTAGGGTTAGGGTTAGGGTTAGGGTTAGGGTTAGGGTTAGGGTTAGGGTTAGGGTTAGGGTTAGGGTTAGGGTTAGGGTTAGGGTTAGGGTTAGGGTTAGGGTTAGGGTTAGGGTTAGGGTTAGGGTTAGGGTTAGGGTTAGGGTTAGGGTTAGGGTTAGGGTTAGGGTTAGGGTTAGGGTTAGGGTTAGGGTTAGGGTTAGGGTTAGGGTTAGGGTTAGGGTTAGGGTTAGGGTTAGGGTTAGGGTTAGGGTTAGGGTTAGGGTTAGGGTTAGGGTTAGGGTTAGGGTTAGGGTTAGGGTTAGGGTTAGGGTTAGGGTTAGGGTTAGGGTTAGGGTTAGGGTTAGGGTTAGGGTTAGGGTTAGGGTTAGGGTTAGGGTTAGGGTTAGGGTTAGGGTTAGGGTTAGGGTTAGGGTTAGGGTTAGGGTTAGGGTTAGGGTTAGGGTTAGGGTTAGGGTTAGGGTTAGGGTTAGGGTTAGGGTTAGGGTTAGGGTTAGGGTTAGGGTTAGGGTTAGGGTTAGGGTTAGGGTTAGGGTTAGGGTTAGGGTTAGGGTTAGGGTTAGGGTTAGGGTTAGGGTTAGGGTTAGGGTTAGGGTTAGGGTTAGGGTTAGGGTTAGGGTTAGGGTTAGGGTTAGGGTTAGGGTTAGGGTTAGGGTTAGGGTTAGGGTTAGGGTTAGGGTTAGGGTTAGGGTTAGGGTTAGGGTTAGGGTTAGGGTTAGGGTTAGGGTTAGGGTTAGGGTTAGGGTTAGGGTTAGGGTTAGGGTTAGGGTTAGGGTTAGGGTTAGGGTTAGGGTTAGGGTTAGGGTTAGGGTTAGGGTTAGGGTTAGGGTTAGGGTTAGGGTTAGGGTTAGGGTTAGGGTTAGGGTTAGGGTTAGGGTTAGGGTTAGGGTTAGGGTTAGGGTTAGGGTTAGGGTTAGGGTTAGGGTTAGGGTTAGGGTTAGGGTTAGGGTTAGGGTTAGGGTTAGGGTTAGGGTTAGGGTTAGGGTTAGGGTTAGGGTTAGGGTTAGGGTTAGGGTTAGGGTTAGGGTTAGGGTTAGGGTTAGGGTTAGGGTTAGGGTTAGGGTTAGGGTTAGGGTTAGGGTTAGGGTTAGGGTTAGGGTTAGGGTTAGGGTTAGGGTTAGGGTTAGGGTTAGGGTTAGGGTTAGGGTTAGGGTTAGGGTTAGGGTTAGGGTTAGGGTTAGGGTTAGGGTTAGGGTTAGGGTTAGGGTTAGGGTTAGGGTTAGGGTTAGGGTTAGGGTTAGGGTTAGGGTTAGGGTTAGGGTTAGGGTTAGGGTTAGGGTTAGGGTTAGGGTTAGGGTTAGGGTTAGGGTTAGGGTTAGGGTTAGGGTTAGGGTTAGGGTTAGGGTTAGGGTTAGGGTTAGGGTTAGGGTTAGGGTTAGGGTTAGGGTTAGGGTTAGGGTTAGGGTTAGGGTTAGGGTTAGGGTTAGGGTTAGGGTTAGGGTTAGGGTTAGGGTTAGGGTTAGGGTTAGGGTTAGGGTTAGGGTTAGGGTTAGGGTTAGGGTTAGGGTTAGGGTTAGGGTTAGGGTTAGGGTTAGGGTTAGGGTTAGGGTTAGGGTTAGGGTTAGGGTTAGGGTTAGGGTTAGGGTTAGGGTTAGGGTTAGGGTTAGGGTTAGGGTTAGGGTTAGGGTTAGGGTTAGGGTTAGGGTTAGGGTTAGGGTTAGGGTTAGGGTTAGGGTTAGGGTTAGGGTTAGGGTTAGGGTTAGGGTTAGGGTTAGGGTTAGGGTTAGGGTTAGGGTTAGGGTTAGGGTTAGGGTTAGGGTTAGGGTTAGGGTTAGGGTTAGGGTTAGGGTTAGGGTTAGGGTTAGGGTTAGGGTTAGGGTTAGGGTTAGGGTTAGGGTTAGGGTTAGGGTTAGGGTTAGGGTTAGGGTTAGGGTTAGGGTTAGGGTTAGGGTTAGGGTTAGGGTTAGGGTTAGGGTTAGGGTTAGGGTTAGGGTTAGGGTTAGGGTTAGGGTTAGGGTTAGGGTTAGGGTTAGGGTTAGGGTTAGGGTTAGGGTTAGGGTTAGGGTTAGGGTTAGGGTTAGGGTTAGGGTTAGGGTTAGGGTTAGGGTTAGGGTTAGGGTTAGGGTTAGGGTTAGGGTTAGGGTTAGGGTTAGGGTTAGGGTTAGGGTTAGGGTTAGGGTTAGGGTTAGGGTTAGGGTTAGGGTTAGGGTTAGGGTTAGGGTTAGGGTTAGGGTTAGGGTTAGGGTTAGGGTTAGGGTTAGGGTTAGGGTTAGGGTTAGGGTTAGGGTTAGGGTTAGGGTTAGGGTTAGGGTTAGGGTTAGGGTTAGGGTTAGGGTTAGGGTTAGGGTTAGGGTTAGGGTTAGGGTTAGGGTTAGGGTTAGGGTTAGGGTTAGGGTTAGGGTTAGGGTTAGGGTTAGGGTTAGGGTTAGGGTTAGGGTTAGGGTTAGGGTTAGGGTTAGGGTTAGGGTTA
>JAZGUH010000690.1:0-95672 GCA_037893225.1 Hippasteria phrygiana
GAGCAATAAATAAAAGGTAATCTGCACACAGATGGTGGCCGGGAAGAAAATAAACATTGCGAGGTTTGAATTTTCTCCACAAATGTTAACTCTAAGAAGCCGCCGATAATTGCAACATGTAGCGCCAGATCTAAGCTATCCATACATGTCAAAATTACTGAATTTGATTGATATTTCATGCAATTATGAATGAGTAAAGCAAGTCATACCCCAGGGAATTTGACAGGCATGGAGCAATAAATAAAAGGTAATCTGCACACAGATGTTAGCCGGAAAGAAAATAAATATTGCGAGGTTTGAATTTTCTCCACAAGTGTTAACTCTAAGAAGCCGCCGATAATTGCAACATGTAGCGCCAGATCTAAGCTATCCATACATGTCAAAATTACTGAATTTGGTTGATATTTCATGCAATTATGAATGAGTAAAGCAAGTCCATACCCCAGGGAATTTGACATGCATGGAGCAATACATAGACGGTAACATGTACACAGATGTTGGCCGGAAAGAAAATAAACATTGCGAGGTTTGAATTTTCTCCACATGTTTTAACTCTAAGAAGCCGCCGATAATTGCAACATGTAGCGCCAGATCTAAGCTATCCATACATGTCAAAATTACTGAATTTGGTTGATATTTCATGCAATTATGAATGAGTAAAGCAAGTCCATACCCCAGGGAATTTGACAGGCATGGAGCAATAAATAAAAGGTAATCTGCACACAGATGGTGGCCGGGAAGAAAATAAACATTGCGAGGTTTGAATTTTCTCCACAAGTGTTAACTCTAAGAAGCCGCCGATAATTGCAACATGTAGCGCCAGATCTAAGCTATCCATACATGTCAAAATTACTGAATTTGGTTGATATTTCATGCAATTATGAATGAGTAAAGCAAGTCCATACCCCAGGGAATTTGACAGGCATGGAGCAATAAATAGACGGTAACATGTACACAGATGTTGGCCGGAAAGAAAATAAACATTGCGAGGTTTGAATTTTCTCCACAAGTTTTAACTCTAAGAAGCCGCCGATAATTGCAACATGTAGCGCCAGATCTAAGCTATCCATACATGTCAAAATTACTGAATTTGGTTGATATTTCATGCAATTATGAATGAGTAAAGCAAGTCCATACCCCAGGGAATTTGACATGCATGGAGCAATAAATAAAAGGTAATCTGCACACAGATGGTGGCCGGGAAGAAAATAAACATTGCGAGGTTTGAATTTTCTCCACAAGTGTTAACTCTAAGAAGCCGCCGATAATTGCAACATGTAGCGCCAGATCTAAGCTATCCATACATGTCAAAATTACTGAATTTGATTGATATTTCATGCAATTATGAATGAGTAAAGCAAGTCATACCCCAGGGAATTTGACAGGCATGGAGCAATAAATAAAAGGTAATCTGCACACAGATGTTAGCCGGAAAGAAAATAAATATTGCGAGGTTTGAATTTTCTCCACAAGTTTTAACTCTAAGAAGCCGCCGATAATTGCAACATGTAGCGCCAGATCTAAGCTATCCATACATGTCAAAATTACTGAATTTGGTTGATATTTCATGCAATTATGAATGAGTAAAGCAAGTCCATACCCCAGGGAATTTGACAGGCATGGAGCAATAAATAAAAGGTAATCTGCACACAGATGGTGGCCGGGAAGAAAATAAACATTGCGAGGTTTGAATTTTCTCCACAAGTGTTAACTCTAAGAAGCCGCCGATAATTGCAACATGTAGCGCCAGATCTAAGCTATCCATACATGTCAAAATTACTGAATTTGGTTGATATTTCATGCAATTATGAATGAGTAAAGCAAGTCCATACCCCAGGGAATTTGACAGGCATGGAGCAATAAATAAAAGGTAATCTGCACACAGATGGTGGCCGGGAAGAAAATAAACATTGCGAGGTTTGAATTTTCTCCACAAGTGTTAACTCTAAGAAGCCGCCGATAATTGCAACATGTAGCGCCAGATCTAAGCTATCCATACATGTCAAAATTACTGAATTTGGTTGATATTTCATGCAATTATGAATGAGTAAAGCAAGTCCATACCCCAGGGAATTTGACAGGCATGGAGCAATAAATAAAAGGTAATCTGCACACAGATGGTGGCCGGGAAGAAAATAAACATTGCGAGGTTTGAATTTTCTCCACAAGTGTTAACTCTAAGAAGCCGCCGATAATTGCAACATGTAGCGCCAGATCTAAGCTATCCATACATGTCAAAATTACTGAATTTGGTTGATATTTCATGCAATTATGAATGAGTAAAGCAAGTCCATACCCCAGGGAATTTGACATGCATGGAGCAATAAATAGACGGTAACATGTACACAGATGTTGGCCGGAAAGAAAATAAACATTGCGAGGTTTGAATTTTCTCTACAAGTTTTAACTCTAAGAAGCCGCCGATAATTGCAACATGTAGCGCCAGATCTAAGCTATCCATACATGTCAAAATTACTGAATTTGGTTGATATTTCATGCAATTATGAATGAGTAAAGCAAGTCCATACCCCAGGGAATTTGACAGGCATGGAGCAATAAATAAAAGGTAATCTGCACACAGATGGTGGCCGGGAAGAAAATAAACATTGCGAGGTTTGAATTTTCTCCACAAGTGTTAACTCTAAGAAGCCGCCGATAATTGCAACATGTAGCGCCAGATCTAAGCTATCCATACATGTCAAAATTACTGAATTTGATTGATATTTCATGCAATTATGAATGAGTAAAGCAAGTCATACCCCAGGGAATTTGACAGGCATGGAGCAATAAATAAAAGGTAATCTGCACACAGATGTTAGCCGGAAAGAAAATAAATATTGCGAGGTTTGAATTTTCTCCACAAGTTTTAACTCTAAGAAGCCGCCGATAATTGCAACATGTAGCGCCAGATCTAAGCTATCCATACATGTCAAAATTACTGAATTTGGTTGATATTTCATGCAATTATGAATGAGTAAAGCAAGTCCATACCCCAGGGAATTTGACAGGCATGGAGCAATAAATAAAAGGTAATCTGCACACAGATGGTGGCCGGGAAGAAAATAAACATTGCGAGGTTTGAATTTTCTCCACAAGTGTTAACTCTAAGAAGCCGCCGATAATTGCAACATGTAGCGCCAGATCTAAGCTATCCATACATGTCAAAATTACTGAATTTGGTTGATATTTCATGCAATTATGAATGAGTAAAGCAAGTCCATACCCCAGGGAATTTGACATGCATGGAGCAATAAATAGACGGTAACATGTACACAGATGTTGGCCGGAAAGAAAATAAACATTGCGAGGTTTGAATTTTCTCCACAAGTTTTAACTCTAAGAAGCCGCCGGTAATTGCAACATGTAGCGCCAGATCTAAGCTATCCATACATGTCAAAATTACTGAATTTGGTTGATATTTCATGCAATTATGAATGAGTAAAGCAAGTCCATACCCCAGGGAATTTGACATGCATGGAGCAATAAATAGACGGTAACATGTACACAGATGTTGGCCGGAAAGAAAATAAACATTGCGAGGTTTGAATTTTCTCCACAAGTTTAAACTCTAAGAAGCCGCCGAAAATTGCAACATGTAGCGCCAGATCTAAGCTATCCATACATGTCAAAATTACTGAATTTGGTTGATATTTCATGCAATTATGAATGAGTAAAGCAAGTCCATACCCCAGGGAATTTGACAGGCATGGAGCAATAAATAGACGGTAACATGTACACAGATGTTGGCCGGAAAGAAAATAAACATTGCGAGGTTTGAATTTTCTCCACAAGTTTTAACTCTAAGAAGCCGCCGATAATTGCAACATGTAGCGCCAGATCTAAGCTATCCATACATGTCAAAATTACTGAATTTGGTTGATATTTCATGCAATTATGAATGAGTAAAGCAAGTCCATACCCCAGGGAATTTGACATGCATGGAGCAATAAATAAAAGGTAATCTGCACACAGATGGTGGCCGGGAAGAAAATAAACATTGCGAGGTTTGAATTTTCTCCACAAGTTTTAACTCTAAGAAGCCGCCGATAATTGCAACATGTAGCGCCAGATCTAAGCTATCCATACATGTCAAAATTACTGAATTTGGTTGATATTTCATGCAATTATGAATGAGTAAAGCAAGTCCATACCCCAGGGAATTTGACATGCATGGAGCAATAAATAGACGGTAACATGTACACAGATGTTGGCCGGAAAGAAAATAAACATTGCGAGGTTTGAATTTTCTCTACAAGTTTTAACTCTAAGAAGCCGCCGATAATTGCAACATGTAGCGCCAGATCTAAGCTATCCATACATGTCAAAATTACTGAATTTGGTTGATATTTCATGCAATTATGAATGAGTAAAGCAAGTCATACCCCAGGGAATTTGACAGGCATGGAGCAATAAATAAAAGGTAATCTGCACACAGATGTTAGCCGGAAAGAAAATAAATATTGCGAGGTTTGAATTTTCTCCACAAGTTTTAACTCTAAGAAGCCGCCGATAATTGCAACATGTAGCGCCAGATCTAAGCTATCCATACATGTCAAAATTACTGAATTTGGTTGATATTTCATGCAATTATGAATGAGTAAAGCAAGTCCATACCCCAGGGAATTTGACAGGCATGGAGCAATAAATAAAAGGTAATCTGCACACAGATGGTGGCCGGGAAGAAAATAAACATTGCGAGGTTTGAATTTTCTCCACAAGTGTTAACTCTAAGAAGCCGCCGATAATTGCAACATGTAGCGCCAGATCTAAGCTATCCATACATGTCAAAATTACTGAATTTGGTTGATATTTCATGCAATTATGAATGAGTAAAGCAAGTCCATACCCCAGGGAATTTGACAGGCATGGAGCAATAAATAAAAGGTAATCTGCACACAGATGTTGGCCGGAAAGAAAATAAACATTGCGAGGTTTGAATTTTCTCCACAAGTGTTAACTCTAAGAAGCCGCCGATAATTGCAACATGTAGCGCCAGATCTAAGCTATCCATACATGTCAAAATTACTGAATTTGGTTGATATTTCATGCAATTATGAATGAGTAAAGCAAGTCCATACCCCAGGGAATTTGACAGGCATGGAGCAATAAATAAAAGGTAATCTGCACACAGATGGTGGCCGGGAAGAAAATAAACATTGCGAGGTTTGAATTTTCTCCACAAGTGTTAACTCTAAGAAGCCGCCGATAATTGCAACATGTAGCGCCAGATCTAAGCTATCCATACATGTCAAAATTACTGAATTTGGTTGATATTTCATGCAATTATGAATGAGTAAAGCAAGTCCATACCCCAGGGAATTTGACATGCATGGAGCAATAAATAGACGGTAACATGTACACAGATGTTGGCCGGAAAGAAAATAAACATTGCGAGGTTTGAATTTTCTCCACAAGTTTTAACTCTAAGAAGCCGCCGATAATTGCAACATGTAGCGCCAGATCTAAGCTATCCATACATGTCAAAATTACTGAATTTGGTTGATATTTCATGCAATTATGAATGAGTAAAGCAAGTCCATACCCCAGGGAATTTGACAGGCATGGAGCAATAAATAAAAGGTAATCTGCACACAGATGGTGGCCGGGAAGAAAATAAACATTGCGAGGTTTGAATTTTCTCCACAAGTGTTAACTCTAAGAAGCCGCCGATAATTGCAACATGTAGCGCCAGATCTAAGCTATCCATACATGTCAAAATTACTGAATTTGGTTGATATTTCATGCAATTATGAATGAGTAAAGCAAGTCCATACCCCAGGGAATTTGACAGGCATGGAGCAATAAATAAAAGGTAATCTGCACACAGATGGTGGCCGGGAAGAAAATAAACATTGCGAGGTTTGAATTTTCTCCACAAATGTTAACTCCAAGAAGCCGCCGATAATTGCAACATGTAGCGCCAGATCTAAGCTATCCATACATGTCAAAATTACTGAATTTGATTGATATTTCATGCAATTATGAATGAGTAAAGCAAGTCATACCCCAGGGAATTTGACAGGCATGGAGCAATAAATAAAAGGTAATCTGCACACAGATGTTAGCCGGAAAGAAAATAAATATTGCGAGGTTTGAATTTTCTCCACAAGTGTTAACTCTAAGAAGCCGCCGATAATTGCAACATGTAGCGCCAGATCTAAGCTATCCATACATGTCAAAATTACTGAATTTGGTTGATATTTCATGCAATTATGAATGAGTAAAGCAAGTCCATACCCCAGGGAATTTGACATGCATGGAGCAATACATAGACGGTAACATGTACACAGATGTTGGCCGGAAAGAAAATAAACATTGCGAGGTTTGAATTTTCTCCACAAGTTTTAACTCTAAGAAGCCGCCGATAATTGCAACATGTAGCGCCAGATCTAAGCTATCCATACATGTCAAAATTACTGAATTTGGTTGATATTTCATGCAATTATGAATGAGTAAAGCAAGTCCATACCCCAGGGAATTTGACAGGCATGGAGCAATAAATAAAAGGTAATCTGCACACAGATGGTGGCCGGGAAGAAAATAAACATTGCGAGGTTTGAATTTTCTCCACAAGTGTTAACTCTAAGAAGCCGCCGATAATTGCAACATGTAGCGCCAGATCTAAGCTATCCATACATGTCAAAATTACTGAATTTGGTTGATATTTCATGCAATTATGAATGAGTAAAGCAAGTCCATACCCCAGGGAATTTGACAGGCATGGAGCAATAAATAGACGGTAACATGTACACAGATGTTGGCCGGAAAGAAAATAAACATTGCGAGGTTTGAATTTTCTCCACAAGTTTTAACTCTAAGAAGCCGCCGATAATTGCAACATGTAGCGCCAGATCTAAGCTATCCATACATGTCAAAATTACTGAATTTGGTTGATATTTCATGCAATTATGAATGAGTAAAGCAAGTCCATACCCCAGGGAATTTGACATGCATGGAGCAATAAATAAAAGGTAATCTGCACACAGATGGTGGCCGGGAAGAAAATAAACATTGCGAGGTTTGAATTTTCTCCACAAGTGTTAACTCTAAGAAGCCGCCGATAATTGCAACATGTAGCGCCAGATCTAAGCTATCCATACATGTCAAAATTACTGAATTTGATTGATATTTCATGCAATTATGAATGAGTAAAGCAAGTCATACCCCAGGGAATTTGACAGGCATGGAGCAATAAATAAAAGGTAATCTGCACACAGATGTTAGCCGGAAAGAAAATAAATATTGCGAGGTTTGAATTTTCTCCACAAGTTTTAACTCTAAGAAGCCGCCGATAATTGCAACATGTAGCGCCAGATCTAAGCTATCCATACATGTCAAAATTACTGAATTTGGTTGATATTTCATGCAATTATGAATGAGTAAAGCAAGTCCATACCCCAGGGAATTTGACAGGCATGGAGCAATAAATAAAAGGTAATCTGCACACAGATGGTGGCCGGGAAGAAAATAAACATTGCGAGGTTTGAATTTTCTCCACAAGTGTTAACTCTAAGAAGCCGCCGATAATTGCAACATGTAGCGCCAGATCTAAGCTATCCATACATGTCAAAATTACTGAATTTGGTTGATATTTCATGCAATTATGAATGAGTAAAGCAAGTCCATACCCCAGGGAATTTGACAGGCATGGAGCAATAAATAAAAGGTAATCTGCACACAGATGGTGGCCGGGAAGAAAATAAACATTGCGAGGTTTGAATTTTCTCCACAAGTGTTAACTCTAAGAAGCCGCCGATAATTGCAACATGTAGCGCCAGATCTAAGCTATCCATACATGTCAAAATTACTGAATTTGGTTGATATTTCATGCAATTATGAATGAGTAAAGCAAGTCCATACCCCAGGGAATTTGACAGGCATGGAGCAATAAATAAAAGGTAATCTGCACACAGATGGTGGCCGGGAAGAAAATAAACATTGCGAGGTTTGAATTTTCTCCACAAATGTTAACTCTAAGAAGCCGCCGATAATTGCAACATGTAGCGCCAGATCTAAGCTATCCATACATGTCAAAATTACTGAATTTGATTGATATTTCATGCAATTATGAATGAGTAAAGCAAGTCATACCCCAGGGAATTTGACAGGCATGGAGCAATAAATAAAAGGTAATCTGCACACAGATGTTAGCCGGAAAGAAAATAAATATTGCGAGGTTTGAATTTTCTCCACAAGTGTTAACTCTAAGAAGCCGCCGATAATTGCAACATGTAGCGCCAGATCTAAGCTATCCATACATGTCAAAATTACTGAATTTGGTTGATATTTCATGCAATTATGAATGAGTAAAGCAAGTCCATACCCCAGGGAATTTGACATGCATGGAGCAATAAATAGACGGTAACATGTACACAGATGTTGGCCGGAAAGAAAATAAACATTGCGAGGTTTGAATTTTCTCCACAAGTTTTAACTCTAAGAAGCCGCCGATAATTGCAACATGTAGCGCCAGATCTAAGCTATCCATACATGTCAAAATTACTGAATTTGGTTGATATTTCATGCAATTATGAATGAGTAAAGCAAGTCCATACCCCAGGGAATTTGACAGGCATGGAGCAATAAATAAAAGGTAATCTGCACACAGATGGTGGCCGGGAAGAAAATAAACATTGCGAGGTTTGAATTTTCTCCACAAGTGTTAACTCTAAGAAGCCGCCGATAATTGCAACATGTAGCGCCAGATCTAAGCTATCCATACATGTCAAAATTACTGAATTTGGTTGATATTTCATGCAATTATGAATGAGTAAAGCAAGTCCATACCCCAGGGAATTTGACATGCATGGAGCAATAAATAGACGGTAACATGTACACAGATGTTGGCCGGAAAGAAAATAAACATTGCGAGGTTTGAATTTTCTCTACAAGTTTTAACTCTAAGAAGCCGCCGATAATTGCAACATGTAGCGCCAGATCTAAGCTATCCATACATGTCAAAATTACTGAATTTGGTTGATATTTCATGCAATTATGAATGAGTAAAGCAAGTCCATACCCCAGGGAATTTGACAGGCATGGAGCAATAAATAAAAGGTAATCTGCACACAGATGGTGGCCGGGAAGAAAATAAACATTGCGAGGTTTGAATTTTCTCCACAAGTGTTAACTCTAAGAAGCCGCCGATAATTGCAACATGTAGCGCCAGATCTAAGCTATCCATACATGTCAAAATTACTGAATTTGGTTGATATTTCATGCAATTATGAATGAGTAAAGCAAGTCCATACCCCAGGGAATTTGACAGGCATGGAGCAATAAATAAAAGGTAATCTGCACACAGATGGTGGCCGGGAAGAAAATAAACATTGCGAGGTTTGAATTTTCTCCACAAATGTTAACTCTAAGAAGCCGCCGATAATTGCAACATGTAGCGCCAGATCTAAGCTATCCATACATGTCAAAATTACTGAATTTGATTGATATTTCATGCAATTATGAATGAGTAAAGCAAGTCATACCCCAGGGAATTTGACAGGCATGGAGCAATAAATAAAAGGTAATCTGCACACAGATGTTAGCCGGAAAGAAAATAAATATTGCGAGGTTTGAATTTTCTCCACAAGTGTTAACTCTAAGAAGCCGCCGATAATTGCAACATGTAGCGCCAGATCTAAGCTATCCATACATGTCAAAATTACTGAATTTGGTTGATATTTCATGCAATTATGAATGAGTAAAGCAAGTCCATACCCCAGGGAATTTGACATGCATGGAGCAATAAATAGACGGTAACATGTACACAGATGTTGGCCGGAAAGAAAATAAACATTGCGAGGTTTGAATTTTCTCCACAAGTTTTAACTCTAAGAAGCCGCCGATAATTGCAACATGTAGCGCCAGATCTAAGCTATCCATACATGTCAAAATTACTGAATTTGGTTGATATTTCATGCAATTATGAATGAGTAAAGCAAGTCCATACCCCAGGGAATTTGACAGGCATGGAGCAATAAATAAAAGGTAATCTGCACACAGATGGTGGCCGGGAAGAAAATAAACATTGCGAGGTTTGAATTTTCTCCACAAGTGTTAACTCTAAGAAGCCGCCGATAATTGCAACATGTAGCGCCAGATCTAAGCTATCCATACATGTCAAAATTACTGAATTTGGTTGATATTTCATGCAATTATGAATGAGTAAAGCAAGTCCATACCCCAGGGAATTTGACATGCATGGAGCAATAAATAGACGGTAACATGTACACAGATGTTGGCCGGAAAGAAAATAAACATTGCGAGGTTTGAATTTTCTCTACAAGTTTTAACTCTAAGAAGCCGCCGATAATTGCAACATGTAGCGCCAGATCTAAGCTATCCATACATGTCAAAATTAACGAATTTGGTTTATATTTCATGCAATTATGAATGAGTAAAGCAAGTCCATACCCCAGGGAATTTGACAGGCATGGAGCAATAAATAAAAGGTAATCTGCACACAGATGGTGGCCGGGAAGAAAATAAACATTGCGAGGTTTGAATTTTCTCCACAAGTGTTAACTCTAAGAAGCCGCCGATAATTGCAACATGTAGCGCCAGATCTAAGCTATCCATACATGTCAAAATTACTGAATTTGATTGATATTTCATGCAATTATGAATGAGTAAAGCAAGTCATACCCCAGGGAATTTGACAGGCATGGAGCAATAAATAAAAGGTAATCTGCACACAGATGTTAGCCGGAAAGAAAATAAATATTGCGAGGTTTGAATTTTCTCCACAAGTTTTAACTCTAAGAAGCCGCCGATAATTGCAACATGTAGCGCCAGATCTAAGCTATCCATACATGTCAAAATTACTGAATTTGGTTGATATTTCATGCAATTATGAATGAGTAAAGCAAGTCCATACCCCAGGGAATTTGACATGCATGGAGCAATAAATAGACGGTAACATGTACACAGATGTTGGCCGGAAAGAAAATAAACATTGCGAGGTTTGAATTTTCTCTACAAGTTTTAACTCTAAGAAGCCGCCGATAATTGCAACATGTAGCGCCAGATCTAAGCTATCCATACATGTCCAAATTACTGAATTTGGTTGATATTTCATGCAATTATGAATGAGTAAAGCAAGTCCATACCCCAGGGAATTTGACAGGCATGGAGCAATAAATAAAAGGTAATCTGCACACAGATGGTGGCCGGGAAGAAAATAAACATTGCGAGGTTTGAATTTTCTCCACAAGTGTTAACTCTAAGAAGCCGCCGATAATTGCAACATGTAGCGCCAGATCTAAGCTATCCATACATGTCAAAATTACTGAATTTGGTTGATATTTCATGCAATTATGAATGAGTAAAGCAAGTCCATACCCCAGGGAATTTGACAGGCATGGAGCAATAAATAAAAGGTAATCTGCACACAGATGGTGGCCGGGAAGAAAATAAACATTGCGAGGTTTGAATTTTCTCCACAAGTGTTAACTCTAAGAAGCCGCCGATAATTGCAACATGTAGCGCCAGATCTAAGCTATCCATACATGTCAAAATTACTGAATTTGGTTGATATTTCATGCAATTATGAATGAGTAAAGCAAGTCCATACCCCAGGGAATTTGACAGGCATGGAGCAATAAATAAAAGGTAATCTGCACACAGATGGTGGCCGGGAAGAAAATAAACATTGCGAGGTTTGAATTTTCTCCACAAGTGTTAACTCTAAGAAGCCGCCGATAATTGCAACATGTAGCGCCAGATCTAAGCTATCCATACATGTCAAAATTACTGAATTTGGTTGATATTTCATGCAATTATGAATGAGTAAAGCAAGTCCATACCCCAGGGAATTTGACATGCATGGAGCAATAAATAGACGGTAACATGTACACAGATGTTGGCCGGAAAGAAAATAAACATTGCGAGGTTTGAATTTTCTCCACAAGTTTTAACTCTAAGAAGCCGCCGATAATTGCAACATGTAGCGCCAGATCTAAGCTATCCATACATGTCAAAATTACTGAATTTGGTTGATATTTCATGCAATTATGAATGAGTAAAGCAAGTCCATACCCCAGGGAATTTGACAGGCATGGAGCAATAAATAAAAGGTAATCTGCACACAGATGTTGGACGGAAAGAAAATAAACATTGCGAGGTTTGAATTTTCTCCACAAGTGTTAACTCTAAGAAGCCGCCGATAATTGCAACATGTAGCGCCAGATCTAAGCTATCCATACATGTCAAAATTACTGAATTTGGTTGATATTTCATGCAATTATGAATGAGTAAAGCAAGTCCATACCCCAGGGAATTTGACAGGCATGGAGCAATAAATAAAAGGTAATCTGCACACAGATGGTGGCCGGGAAGAAAATAAACATTGCGAGGTTTGAATTTTCTCCACAAGTGTTAACTCTAAGAAGCCGCCGATAATTGCAACATGTAGCGCCAGATCTAAGCTATCCATACATGTCAAAATTACTGAATTTGGTTGATATTTCATGCAATTATGAATGAGTAAAGCAAGTCCATACCCCAGGGAATTTGACATGCATGGAGCAATAAATAGACGGTAACATGTACACAGATGTTGGCCGGAAAGAAAATAAACATTGCGAGGTTTGAATTTTCTCTACAAGTTTTAACTCTAAGAAGCCGCCGATAATTGCAACATGTAGCGCCAGATCTAAGCTATCCATACATGTCAAAATTACTGAATTTGGTTGATATTTCATGCAATTATGAATGAGTAAAGCAAGTCCATACCCCAGGGAATTTGACAGGCATGGAGCAATAAATAAAAGGTAATCTGCACACAGATGGTGGCCGGGAAGAAAATAAACATTGCGAGGTTTGAATTTTCTCCACAAGTGTTAACTCTAAGAAGCCGCCGATAATTGCAACATGTAGCGCCAGATCTAAGCTATCCATACATGTCAAAATTACTGAATTTGATTGATATTTCATGCAATTATGAATGAGTAAAGCAAGTCATACCCCAGGGAATTTGACAGGCATGGAGCAATAAATAAAAGGTAATCTGCACACAGATGTTAGCCGGAAAGAAAATAAATATTGCGAGGTTTGAATTTTCTCCACAAGTTTTAACTCTAAGAAGCCGCCGATAATTGCAACATGTAGCGCCAGATCTAAGCTATCCATACATGTCAAAATTACTGAATTTGGTTGATATTTCATGCAATTATGAATGAGTAAAGCAAGTCCATACCCCAGGGAATTTGACAGGCATGGAGCAATAAATAAAAGGTAATCTGCACACAGATGGTGGCCGGGAAGAAAATAAACATTGCGAGGTTTGAATTTTCTCCACAAGTGTTAACTCTAAGAAGCCGCCGATAATTGCAACATGTAGCGCCAGATCTAAGCTATCCATACATGTCAAAATTACTGAATTTGGTTGATATTTCATGCAATTATGAATGAGTAAAGCAAGTCCATACCCCAGGGAATTTGACATGCATGGAGCAATAAATAGACGGTAACATGTACACAGATGTTGGCCGGAAAGAAAATAAACATTGCGAGGTTTGAATTTTCTCCACAAGTGTTAACTCTAAGAAGCCGCCGATAATTGCAACATGTAGCGCCAGATCTAAGCTATCCATACATGTCAAAATTACTGAATTTGATTGATATTTCATGCAATTATGAATGAGTAAAGCAAGTCATACCCCAGGGAATTTGACAGGCATGGAGCAATAAATAAAAGGTAATCTGCACACAGATGGTGGCCGGGAAGAAAATAAACATTGCGAGGTTTGAATTTTCTCCACAAGTGTTAACTCTAAGAAGCCGCCGATAATTGCAACATGTAGCGCCAGATCTAAGCTATCCATACATGTCAAAATTACTGAATTTGGTTGATATTTCATGCAATTATGAATGAGTAAAGCAAGTCCATACCCCAGGGAATTTGACAGGCATGGAGCAATAAATAAAAGGTAATCTGCACACAGATGTTGGACGGAAAGAAAATAAACATTGCGAGGTTTGAATTTTCTCCACAAGTGTTAACTCTAAGAAGCCGCCGATAATTGCAACATGTAGCGCCAGATCTAAGCTATCCATACATGTCAAAATTACTGAATTTGGTTGATATTTCATGCAATTATGAATGAGTAAAGCAAGTCCATACCCCAGGGAATTTGACAGGCATGGAGCAATAAATAAAAGGTAATCTGCACACAGATGGTGGCCGGGAAGAAAATAAACATTGCGAGGTTTGAATTTTCTCCACAAGTGTTAACTCTAAGAAGCCGCCGATAATTGCAACATGTAGCGCCAGATCTAAGCTATCCATACATGTCAAAATTACTGAATTTGGTTGATATTTCATGCAATTATGAATGAGTAAAGCAAGTCCATACCCCAGGGAATTTGACATGCATGGAGCAATAAATAGACGGTAACATGTACACAGATGTTGGCCGGAAAGAAAATAAACATTGCGAGGTTTGAATTTTCTCTACAAGTTTTAACTCTAAGAAGCCGCCGATAATTGCAACATGTAGCGCCAGATCTAAGCTATCCATACATGTCAAAATTACTGAATTTGGTTGATATTTCATGCAATTATGAATGAGTAAAGCAAGTCCATACCCCAGGGAATTTGACAGGCATGGAGCAATAAATAAAAGGTAATCTGCACACAGATGGTGGCCGGGAAGAAAATAAACATTGCGAGGTTTGAATTTTCTCCACAAGTGTTAACTCTAAGAAGCCGCCGATAATTGCAACATGTAGCGCCAGATCTAAGCTATCCATACATGTCAAAATTACTGAATTTGATTGATATTTCATGCAATTATGAATGAGTAAAGCAAGTCATACCCCAGGGAATTTGACAGGCATGGAGCAATAAATAAAAGGTAATCTGCACACAGATGTTAGCCGGAAAGAAAATAAATATTGCGAGGTTTGAATTTTCTCCACAAGTTTTAACTCTAAGAAGCCGCCGATAATTGCAACATGTAGCGCCAGATCTAAGCTATCCATACATGTCAAAATTACTGAATTTGGTTGATATTTCATGCAATTATGAATGAGTAAAGCAAGTCCATACCCCAGGGAATTTGACAGGCATGGAGCAATAAATAAAAGGTAATCTGCACACAGATGGTGGCCGGGAAGAAAATAAACATTGCGAGGTTTGAATTTTCTCCACAAGTGTTAACTCTACGAAGCCGCCGATAATTACAACATGTAGCGCCAGATCTAAGCTATCCATACATGTCAAAATTACTGAATTTGGTTGATATTTCATGCAATTATGAATGAGTAAAGCAAGTCCATACCCCAGGGAATTTGACATGCATGGAGCAATAAATAGACGGTAACATGTACACAGATGTTGGCCGGAAAGAAAATAAACATTGCGAGGTTTGAATTTTCTCCACAAGTTTTAACTCTAAGAAGCCGCCGGTAATTGCAACATGTAGCGCCAGATCTAAGCTATCCATACATGTCAAAATTACTGAATTTGGTTGATATTTCATGCAATTATGAATGAGTAAAGCAAGTCCATACCCCAGGGAATTTGACATGCATGGAGCAATAAATAGACGGTAACATGTACACAGATGTTGGCCGGAAAGAAAATAAACATTGCGAGGTTTGAATTTTCTCCACAAGTTTAAACTCTAAGAAGCCGCCGAAAATTGCAACATGTAGCGCCAGATCTAAGCTATCCATACATGTCAAAATTACTGAATTTGGTTGATATTTCATGCAATTATGAATGAGTAAAGCAAGTCCATACCCCAGGGAATTTGACATGCATGGAGCAATAAATAGACGGTAACATGTACACAGATGTTGGCCGGAAAGAAAATAAACATTGCGAGGTTTGAATTTTCTCCACAAGTTTTAACTCTAAGAAGCCGCCGATAATTGCAACATGTAGCGCCAGATCTAAGCTATCCATACATGTCAAAATTACTGAATTTGGTTGATATTTCATGCAATTATGAATGAGTAAAGCAAGTCCATACCCCAGGGAATTTGACAGGCATGGAGCAATAAATAAAAGGTAATCTGCACACAGATGGTGGCCGGGAAGAAAATAAACATTGCGAGGTTTGAATTTTCTCCACAAGTGTTAACTCTACGAAGCCGCCGATAATTACAACATGTAGCGCCAGATCTAAGCTATCCATACATGTCAAAATTACTGAATTTGGTTGATATTTCATGCAATTATGAATGAGTAAAGCAAGTCCATACCCCAGGGAATTTGACATGCATGGAGCAATAAATAGACGGTAACATGTACACAGATGTTGGCCGGAAAGAAAATAAACATTGCGAGGTTTGAATTTTCTCCACAAGTTTTAACTCTAAGAAGCCGCCGGTAATTGCAACATGTAGCGCCAGATCTAAGCTATCCATACATGTCAAAATTACTGAATTTGGTTGATATTTCATGCAATTATGAATGAGTAAAGCAAGTCCATACCCCAGGGAATTTGACATGCATGGAGCAATAAATAGACGGTAACATGTACACAGATGTTGGCCGGAAAGAAAATAAACATTGCGAGGTTTGAATTTTCTCCACAAGTTTAAACTCTAAGAAGCCGCCGAAAATTGCAACATGTAGCGCCAGATCTAAGCTATCCATACATGTCAAAATTACTGAATTTGGTTGATATTTCATGCAATTATGAATGAGTAAAGCAAGTCCATACCCCAGGGAATTTGACATGCATGGAGCAATAAATAGACGGTAACATGTACACAGATGTTGGCCGGAAAGAAAATAAACATTGCGAGGTTTGAATTTTCTCCACAAGTTTTAACTCTAAGAAGCCGCCGATAATTGCAACATGTAGCGCCAGATCTAAGCTATCCATACATGTCAAAATTACTGAATTTGGTTGATATTTCATGCAATTATGAATGAGTAAAGCAAGTCCATACCCCAGGGAATTTGACATGCATGGAGCAATAAATAAAAGGTAATCTGCACACAGATGGTGGCCGGGAAGAAAATAAACATTGCGAGGTTTGAATTTTCTCCACAAGTTTTAACTCTAAGAAGCCGCCGATAATTGCAACATGTAGCGCCAGATCTAAGCTATCCATACATGTCAAAATTACTGAATTTGGTTGATATTTCATGCAATTATGAATGAGTAAAGCAAGTCCATACCCCAGGGAATTTGACATGCATGGAGCAATAAATAGACGGTAACATGTACACAGATGTTGGCCGGAAAGAAAATAAACATTGCGAGGTTTGAATTTTCTCCACAAGTTTTAACTCTAAGAAGCCGCCGATAATTGCAACATGTAGCGCCAGATCTAAGCTATCCATACATGTCAAAATTACTGAATTTGGTTGATATTTCATGCAATTATGAATGAGTAAAGCAAGTCCATACCCCAGGGAATTTGACAGGCATGGAGCAATAAATAAAAGGTAATCTGCACACAGATGTTAGCCGGAAAGAAAATAAATATTGCGAGGTTTGAATTTTCTCCACAAGTTTTAACTCTAAGAAGCCGCCGATAATTGCAACATGTAGCGCCAGATCTAAGCTATCCATACATGTCAAAATTACTGAATTTGGTTGATATTTCATGCAATTATGAATGAGTAAAGCAAGTCCATACCCCAGGGAATTTGACAGGCATGGAGCAATAAATAAAAGGTAATCTGCACACAGATGGTGGCCGGGAAGAAAATAAACATTGCGAGGTTTGAATTTTCTCCACAAGTGTTAACTCTAAGAAGCCGCCGATAATTGCAACATGTAGCGCCAGATCTAAGCTATCCATACATGTCAAAATTACTGAATTTGGTTGATATTTCATGCAATTATGAATGAGTAAAGCAAGTCCATACCCCAGGGAATTTGACAGGCATGGAGCAATAAATAAAAGGTAATCTGCACACAGATGTTGGCCGGAAAGAAAATAAACATTGCGAGGTTTGAATTTTCTCCACAAGTGTTAACTCTAAGAAGCCGCCGATAATTGCAACATGTAGCGCCAGATCTAAGCTATCCATACATGTCAAAATTACTGAATTTGGTTGATATTTCATGCAATTATGAATGAGTAAAGCAAGTCCATACCCCAGGGAATTTGACAGGCATGGAGCAATAAATAAAAGGTAATCTGCACACAGATGGTGGCCGGGAAGAAAATAAACATTGCGAGGTTTGAATTTTCTCCACAAGTGTTAACTCTAAGAAGCCGCCGATAATTGCAACATGTAGCGCCAGATCTAAGCTATCCATACATGTCAAAATTACTGAATTTGGTTGATATTTCATGCAATTATGAATGAGTAAAGCAAGTCCATACCCCAGGGAATTTGACATGCATGGAGCAATAAATAGACGGTAACATGTACACAGATGTTGGCCGGAAAGAAAATAAACATTGCGAGGTTTGAATTTTCTCTACAAGTTTTAACTCTAAGAAGCCGCCGATAATTGCAACATGTAGCGCCAGATCTAAGCTATCCATACATGTCAAAATTACTGAATTTGGTTGATATTTCATGCAATTATGAATGAGTAAAGCAAGTCCATACCCCAGGGAATTTGACAGGCATGGAGCAATAAATAAAAGGTAATCTGCACACAGATGGTGGCCGGGAAGAAAATAAACATTGCGAGGTTTGAATTTTCTCCACAAGTGTTAACTCTAAGAAGCCGCCGATAATTGCAACATGTAGCGCCAGATCTAAGCTATCCATAAATGTCAAAATTACTGAATTTGATTGATATTTCATGCAATTATGAATGAGTAAAGCAAGTCATACCCCAGGGAATTTGACAGGCATGGAGCAATAAATAAAAGGTAATCTGCACACAGATGTTAGCCGGAAAGAAAATAAATATTGCGAGGTTTGAATTTTCTCCACAAGTTTTAACTCTAAGAAGCCGCCGATAATTGCAACATGTAGCGCCAGATCTAAGCTATCCATACATGTCAAAATTACTGAATTTGGTTGATATTTCATGCAATTATGAATGAGTAAAGCAAGTCCATACCCCAGGGAATTTGACAGGCATGGAGCAATAAATAAAAGGTAATATGCACACAGATGGTGGCCGGGAAGAAAATAAACATTGCGAGGTTTGAATTTTCTCCACAAGTGTTAACTCTAAGAAGCCGCCGATAATTGCAACATGTAGCGCCAGATCTAAGCTATCCATACATGTCAAAATTACTGAATTTGGTTGATATTTCATGCAATTATGAATGAGTAAAGCAAGTCCATACCCCAGGGAATTTGACATGCATGGAGCAATAAATAGACGGTAACATGTACACAGATGTTGGCCGGAAAGAAAATAAACATTGCGAGGTTTGAATTTTCTCCACAAGTTTTAACTCTAAGAAGCCGCCGATAATTGCAACATGTAGCGCCAGATCTAAGCTATCCATACATGTCAAAATTACTGAATTTGGTTGATATTTCATGCAATTATGAATGAGTAAAGCAAGTCCATACCCCAGGGAATTTGACAGGCATGGAGCAATAAATAAAAGGTAATCTGCACACAGATGGTGGCCGGGAAGAAAATAAACATTGCGAGGTTTGAATTTTCTCCACAAGTGTTAACTCTAAGAAGCCGCCGATAATTGCAACATGTAGCGCCAGATCTAAGCTATCCATACATGTCAAAATTACTGAATTTGGTTGATATTTCATGCAATTATGAATGAGTAAAGCAAGTCCATACCCCAGGGAATTTGACAGGCATGGAGCAATAAATAAAAGGTAATCTGCACACAGATGTTGGCCGGAAAGAAAATAAACATTGCGAGGTTTGAATTTTCTCCACAAGTGTTAACTCTAAGAAGCCGCCGATAATTGCAACATGTAGCGCCAGATCTAAGCTATCCATACATGTCAAAATTACTGAATTTGGTTGATATTTCATGCAATTATGAATGAGTAAAGCAAGTCCATACCCCAGGGAATTTGACAGGCATGGAGCAATAAATAAAAGGTAATCTGCACACAGATGGTGGCCGGGAAGAAAATAAACATTGCGAGGTTTGAATTTTCTCCACAAGTGTTAACTCTAAGAAGCCGCCGATAATTGCAACATGTAGCGCCAGATCTAAGCTATCCATACATGTCAAAATTACTGAATTTGGTTGATATTTCATGCAATTATGAATGAGTAAAGCAAGTCCATACCCCAGGGAATTTGACATGCATGGAGCAATAAATAGACGGTAACATGTACACAGATGTTGGCCGGAAAGAAAATAAACATTGCGAGGTTTGAATTTTCTCCACAAGTTTTAACTCTAAGAAGCCGCCGATAATTGCAACATGTAGCGCCAGATCTAAGCTATCCATACATGTCAAAATTACTGAATTTGGTTGATATTTCATGCAATTATGAATGAGTAAAGCAAGTCCATACCCCAGGGAATTTGACAGGCATGGAGCAATAAATAAAAGGTAATCTGCACACAGATGGTGGCCGGGAAGAAAATAAACATTGCGAGGTTTGAATTTTCTCCACAAGTGTTAACTCTAAGAAGCCGCCGATAATTGCAACATGTAGCGCCAGATCTAAGCTATCCATACATGTCAAAATTACTGAATTTGGTTGATATTTCATGCAATTATGAATGAGTAAAGCAAGTCCATACCCCAGGGAATTTGACAGGCATGGAGCAATAAATAAAAGGTAATCTGCACACAGATGGTGGCCGGGAAGAAAATAAACATTGCGAGGTTTGAATTTTCTCCACAAGTGTTAACTCTAAGAAGCCGCCGATAATTGCAACATGTAGCGCCAGATCTAAGCTATCCATACATGTCAAAATTACTGAATTTGGTTGATATTTCATGCAATTATGAATGAGTAAAGCAAGTCCATACCCCAGGGAATTTGACAGGCATGGAGCAATAAATAAAAGGTAATCTGCACACAGATGTTGGCCGGAAAGAAAATAAACATTGCGAGGTTTGAATTTTCTCCACAAGTGTTAACTCTAAGAAGCCGCCGATAATTGCAACATGTAGCGCCAGATCTAAGCTATCCATACATGTCAAAATTACTGAATTTGGTTGATATTTCATGCAATTATGAATGAGTAAAGCAAGTCCATACCCCAGGGAATTTGACAGGCATGGAGCAATAAATAAAAGGTAATCTGCACACAGATGGTGGCCGGGAAGAAAATAAACATTGCGAGGTTTGAATTTTCTCCACAAGTGTTAACTCTAAGAAGCCGCCGATAATTGCAACATGTAGCGCCAGATCTAAGCTATCCATACATGTCAAAATTACTGAATTTGGTTGATATTTCATGCAATTATGAATGAGTAAAGCAAGTCCATACCCCAGGGAATTTGACATGCATGGAGCAATAAATAGACGGTAACATGTACACAGATGTTGGCCGGAAAGAAAATAAACATTGCGAGGTTTGAATTTTCTCTACAAGTTTTAACTCTAAGAAGCCGCCGATAATTGCAACATGTAGCGCCAGATCTAAGCTATCCATACATGTCAAAATTACTGAATTTGGTTGATATTTCATGCAATTATGAATGAGTAAAGCAAGTCCATACCCCAGGGAATTTGACAGGCATGGAGCAATAAATAAAAGGTAATCTGCACACAGATGGTGGCCGGGAAGAAAATAAACATTGCGAGGTTTGAATTTTCTCCACAAGTGTTAACTCTAAGAAGCCGCCGATAATTGCAACATGTAGCGCCAGATCTAAGCTATCCATAAATGTCAAAATTACTGAATTTGATTGATATTTCATGCAATTATGAATGAGTAAAGCAAGTCATACCCCAGGGAATTTGACAGGCATGGAGCAATAAATAAAAGGTAATCTGCACACAGATGTTAGCCGGAAAGAAAATAAATATTGCGAGGTTTGAATTTTCTCCACAAGTTTTAACTCTAAGAAGCCGCCGATAATTGCAACATGTAGCGCCAGATCTAAGCTATCCATACATGTCAAAATTACTGAATTTGGTTGATATTTCATGCAATTATGAATGAGTAAAGCAAGTCCATACCCCAGGGAATTTGACAGGCATGGAGCAATAAATAAAAGGTAATATGCACACAGATGGTGGCCGGGAAGAAAATAAACATTGCGAGGTTTGAATTTTCTCCACAAGTGTTAACTCTAAGAAGCCGCCGATAATTGCAACATGTAGCGCCAGATCTAAGCTATCCATACATGTCAAAATTACTGAATTTGGTTGATATTTCATGCAATTATGAATGAGTAAAGCAAGTCCATACCCCAGGGAATTTGACATGCATGGAGCAATAAATAGACGGTAACATGTACACAGATGTTGGCCGGAAAGAAAATAAACATTGCGAGGTTTGAATTTTCTCCACAAGTTTTAACTCTAAGAAGCCGCCGATAATTGCAACATGTAGCGCCAGATCTAAGCTATCCATACATGTCAAATTTACTGAATTTGGTTGATATTTCATGCAATTATGAATGAGTAAAGCAAGTCCATACCCCAGGGAATTTGACAGGCATGGAGCAATAAATAAAAGGTAATCTGCACACAGATGGTGGCCGGGAAGAAAATAAACATTGCGAGGTTTGAATTTTCTCCACAAGTGTTAACTCTGAGAAGCCGCCGATAATTGCAACATGTAGCGCCAGATCTAAGCTATCCATACATGTCAAAATTACTGAATTTGGTTGATATTTCATGCAATTATGAATGAGTAAAGCAAGTCCATACCCCAGGGAATTTGACAGGCATGGAGCAATAAATAAAAGGTAATCTGCACACAGATGGTGGCCGGGAAGAAAATAAACATTGCGAGGTTTGAATTTTCTCCACAAATGTTAACTCTAAGAAGCCGCCGATAATTGCAACATGTAGCGCCAGATCTAAGCTATCCATACATGTCAAAATTACTGAATTTGATTGATATTTCATGCAATTATGAATGAGTAAAGCAAGTCATACCCCAGGGAATTTGACAGGCATGGAGCAATAAATAAAAGGTAATCTGCACACAGATGTTAGCCGGAAAGAAAATAAATATTGCGAGGTTTGAATTTTCTCCACAAGTGTTAACTCTAAGAAGCCGCCGATAATTGCAACATGTAGCGCCAGATCTAAGCTATCCATACATGTCAAAATTACTGAATTTGGTTGATATTTCATGCAATTATGAATGAGTAAAGCAAGTCCATACCCCAGGGAATTTGACAGGCATGGAGCAATAAATAAAAGGTAATCTGCACACAGATGGTGGCCGGGAAGAAAATAAACATTGCGAGGTTTGAATTTTCTCCACAAATGTTAACTCTAAGAAGCCGCCGATAATTGCAACATGTAGCGCCAGATCTAAGCTATCCATACATGTCAAAATTACTGAATTTGATTGATATTTCATGCAATTATGAATGAGTAAAGCAAGTCATACCCCAGGGAATTTGACAGGCATGGAGCAATAAATAAAAGGTAATCTGCACACAGATGTTAGCCGGAAAGAAAATAAATATTGCGAGGTTTGAATTTTCTCCACAAGTGTTAACTCTAAGAAGCCGCCGATAATTGCAACATGTAGCGCCAGATCTAAGCTATCCATACATGTCAAAATTACTGAATTTGGTTGATATTTCATGCAATTATGAATGAGTAAAGCAAGTCCATACCCCAGGGAATTTGACAGGCATGGAGCAATAAATAAAAGGTAATATGCACACAGATGGTGGCCGGGAAGAAAATAAACATTGCGAGGTTTGAATTTTCTCCACAAGTGTTAACTCTAAGAAGCCGCCGATAATTGCAACATGTAGCGCCAGATCTAAGCTATCCATACATGTCAAAATTACTGAATTTGGTTGATATTTCATGCAATTATGAATGAGTAAAGCAAGTCCATACCCCAGGGAATTTGACATGCATGGAGCAATAAATAGACGGTAACATGTACACAGATGTTGGCCGGAAAGAAAATAAACATTGCGAGGTTTGAATTTTCTCCACAAGTTTTAACTCTAAGAAGCCGCCGATAATTGCAACATGTAGCGCCAGATCTAAGCTATCCATACATGTCAAAATTACTGAATTTGGTTGATATTTCATGCAATTATGAATGAGTAAAGCAAGTCCATACCCCAGGGAATTTGACAGGCATGGAGCAATAAATAAAAGGTAATCTGCACACAGATGGTGGCCGGGAAGAAAATAAACATTGCGAGGTTTGAATTTTCTCCACAAGTGTTAACTCTAAGAAGCCGCCGATAATTGCAACATGTAGCGCCAGATCTAAGCTATCCATACATGTCAAAATTACTGAATTTGGTTGATATTTCATGCAATTATGAATGAGTAAAGCAAGTCCATACCCCAGGGAATTTGACAGGCATGGAGCAATAAATAAAAGGTAATCTGCACACAGATGGTGGCCGGGAAGAAAATAAACATTGCGAGGTTTGAATTTTCTCCACAAATGTTAACTCTAAGAAGCCGCCGATAATTGCAACATGTAGCGCCAGATCTAAGCTATCCATACATGTCAAAATTACTGAATTTGGTTGATATTTCATGCAATTATGAATGAGTAAAGCAAGTCCATACCCCAGGGAATTTGACATGCATGGAGCAATAAATAGACGGTAACATGTACACAGATGTTGGCCGGAAAGAAAATAAACATTGCGAGGTTTGAATTTTCTCTACAAGTTTTAACTCTAAGAAGCCGCCGATAATTGCAACATGTAGCGCCAGATCTAAGCTATCCATACATGTCAAAATTACTGAATTTGGTTGATATTTCATGCAATTATGAATGAGTAAAGCAAGTCCATACCCCAGGGAATTTGACAGGCATGGAGCAATAAATAAAAGGTAATCTGCACACAGATGTTGGCCGGAAAGAAAATAAACATTGCGAGGTTTGAATTTTCTCCACAAGTTTTAACTCTAAGAAGCCGCCGATAATTGCAACATGTAGCGCCAGATCTAAGCTATCCATACATGTCAAATTTACTGAATTTGGTTGATATTTCATGCAATTATGAATGAGTAAAGCAAGTCCATACCCCAGGGAATTTGACAGGCATGGAGCAATAAATAAAAGGTAATCTGCACACAGATGGTGGCCGGGAAGAAAATAAACATTGCGAGGTTTGAATTTTCTCCACAAGTGTTAACTCTAAGAAGCCGCCGATAATTGCAACATGTAGCGCCAGATCTAAGCTATCCATACATGTCAAAATTACTGAATTTGGTTGATATTTCATGCAATTATGAATGAGTAAAGCAAGTCCATACCCCAGGGAATTTGACAGGCATGGAGCAATAAATAAAAGGTAATCTGCACACAGATGGTGGCCGGGAAGAAAATAAACATTGCGAGGTTTGAATTTTCTCCACAAATGTTAACTCTAAGAAGCCGCCGATAATTGCAACATGTAGCGCCAGATCTAAGCTATCCATACATGTCAAAATTACTGAATTTGATTGATATTTCATGCAATTATGAATGAGTAAAGCAAGTCATACCCCAGGGAATTTGACAGGCATGGAGCAATAAATAAAAGGTAATCTGCACACAGATGTTAGCCGGAAAGAAAATAAATATTGCGAGGTTTGAATTTTCTCCACAAGTGTTAACTCTAAGAAGCCGCCGATAATTGCAACATGTAGCGCCAGATCTAAGCTATCCATACATGTCAAAATTACTGAATTTGGTTGATATTTCATGCAATTATGAATGAGTAAAGCAAGTCCATACCCCAGGGAATTTGACAGGCATGGAGCAATAAATAAAAGGTAATCTGCACACAGATGGTGGCCGGGAAGAAAATAAACATTGCGAGGTTTGAATTTTCTCCACAAATGTTAACTCTAAGAAGCCGCCGATAATTGCAACATGTAGCGCCAGATCTAAGCTATCCATACATGTCAAAATTACTGAATTTGGTTGATATTTCATGCAATTATGAATGAGTAAAGCAAGTCCATACCCCAGGGAATTTGACATGCATGGAGCAATAAATAGACGGTAACATGTACACAGATGTTGGCCGGAAAGAAAATAAACATTGCGAGGTTTGAATTTTCTCTACAAGTTTTAACTCTAAGAAGCCGCCGATAATTGCAACATGTAGCGCCAGATCTAAGCTATCCATACATGTCAAAATTACTGAATTTGGTTGATATTTCATGCAATTATGAATGAGTAAAGCAAGTCCATACCCCAGGGAATTTGACAGGCATGGAGCAATAAATAAAAGGTAATCTGCACACAGATGTTGGCCGGAAAGAAAATAAACATTGCGAGGTTTGAATTTTCTCCACAAGTTTTAACTCTAAGAAGCCGCCGATAATTGCAACATGTAGCGCCAGATCTAAGCTATCCATACATGTCAAATTTACTGAATTTGGTTGATATTTCATGCAATTATGAATGAGTAAAGCAAGTCCATACCCCAGGGAATTTGACAGGCATGGAGCAATAAATAAAAGGTAATCTGCACACAGATGGTGGCCGGGAAGAAAATAAACATTGCGAGGTTTGAATTTTCTCCACAAGTGTTAACTCTAAGAAGCCGCCGATAATTGCAACATGTAGCGCCAGATCTAAGCTATCCATACATGTCAAAATTACTGAATTTGGTTGATATTTCATGCAATTATGAATGAGTAAAGCAAGTCCATACCCCAGGGAATTTGACAGGCATGGAGCAATAAATAAAAGGTAATCTGCACACAGATGGTGGCCGGGAAGAAAATAAACATTGCGAGGTTTGAATTTTCTCCACAAATGTTAACTCTAAGAAGCCGCCGATAATTGCAACATGTAGCGCCAGATCTAAGCTATCCATACATGTCAAAATTACTGAATTTGATTGATATTTCATGCAATTATGAATGAGTAAAGCAAGTCATACCCCAGGGAATTTGACAGGCATGGAGCAATAAATAAAAGGTAATCTGCACACAGATGTTAGCCGGAAAGAAAATAAATATTGCGAGGTTTGAATTTTCTCCACAAGTGTTAACTCTAAGAAGCCGCCGATAATTGCAACATGTAGCGCCAGATCTAAGCTATCCATACATGTCAAAATTACTGAATTTGGTTGATATTTCATGCAATTATGAATGAGTAAAGCAAGTCCATACCCCAGGGAATTTGACAGGCATGGAGCAATAAATAAAAGGTAATATGCACACAGATGGTGGCCGGGAAGAAAATAAACATTGCGAGGTTTGAATTTTCTCCACAAGTGTTAACTCTAAGAAGCCGCCGATAATTGCAACATGTAGCGCCAGATCTAAGCTATCCATACATGTCAAAATTACTGAATTTGGTTGATATTTCATGCAATTATGAATGAGTAAAGCAAGTCCATACCCCAGGGAATTTGACATGCATGGAGCAATAAATAGACGGTAACATGTACACAGATGTTGGCCGGAAAGAAAATAAACATTGCGAGGTTTGAATTTTCTCCACAAGTTTTAACTCTAAGAAGCCGCCGATAATTGCAACATGTAGCGCCAGATCTAAGCTATCCATACATGTCAAAATTACTGAATTTGGTTGATATTTCATGCAATTATGAATGAGTAAAGCAAGTCCATACCCCAGGGAATTTGACAGGCATGGAGCAATAAATAAAAGGTAATCTGCACACAGATGGTGGCCGGGAAGAAAATAAACATTGCGAGGTTTGAATTTTCTCCACAAGTGTTAACTCTAAGAAGCCGCCGATAATTGCAACATGTAGCGCCAGATCTAAGCTATCCATACATGTCAAAATTACTGAATTTGGTTGATATTTCATGCAATTATGAATGAGTAAAGCAAGTCCATACCCCAGGGAATTTGACAGGCATGGAGCAATAAATAAAAGGTAATCTGCACACAGATGTTGGCCGGAAAGAAAATAAACATTGCGAGGTTTGAATTTTCTCCACAAGTGTTAACTCTAAGAAGCCGCCGATAATTGCAACATGTAGCGCCAGATCTAAGCTATCCATACATGTCAAAATTACTGAATTTGGTTGATATTTCATGCAATTATGAATGAGTAAAGCAAGTCCATACCCCAGGGAATTTGACAGGCATGGAGCAATAAATAAAAGGTAATCTGCACACAGATGGTGGCCGGGAAGAAAATAAACATTGCGAGGTTTGAATTTTCTCCACAAGTGTTAACTCTAAGAAGCCGCCGATAATTGCAACATGTAGCGCCAGATCTAAGCTATCCATACATGTCAAAATTACTGAATTTGGTTGATATTTCATGCAATTATGAATGAGTAAAGCAAGTCCATACCCCAGGGAATTTGACATGCATGGAGCAATAAATAGACGGTAACATGTACACAGATGTTGGCCGGAAAGAAAATAAACATTGCGAGGTTTGAATTTTCTCTACAAGTTTTAACTCTAAGAAGCCGCCGATAATTGCAACATGTAGCGCCAGATCTAAGCTATCCATACATGTCAAAATTACTGAATTTGGTTGATATTTCATGCAATTATGAATGAGTAAAGCAAGTCCATACCCCAGGGAATTTGACAGGCATGGAGCAATAAATAAAAGGTAATCTGCACACAGATGGTGGCCGGGAAGAAAATAAACATTGCGAGGTTTGAATTTTCTCCACAAGTGTTAACTCTAAGAAGCCGCCGATAATTGCAACATGTAGCGCCAGATCTAAGCTATCCATAAATGTCAAAATTACTGAATTTGGTTGATATTTCATGCAATTATGAATGAGTAAAGCAAGTCCATACCCCAGGGAATTTGACAGGCATGGAGCAATAAATAAAAGGTAATCTGCACACAGATGGTGGCCGGGAAGAAAATAAACATTGCGAGGTTTGAATTTTCTCCACAAGTGTTAACTCTAAGAAGCCGCCGATAATTGCAACATGTAGCGCCAGATCTAAGCTATCCATACATGTCAAAATTACTGAATTTGGTTGATATTTCATGCAATTATGAATGAGTAAAGCAAGTCCATACCCCAGGGAATTTGACATGCATGGAGCAATAAATAGACGGTAACATGTACACAGATGTTGGCCGGAAAGAAAATAAACATTGCGAGGTTTGAATTTTCTCTACAAGTTTTAACTCTAAGAAGCCGCCGATAATTGCAACATGTAGCGCCAGATCTAAGCTATCCATACATGTCAAAATTACTGAATTTGGTTGATATTTCATGCAATTATGAATGAGTAAAGCAAGTCCATACCCCAGGGAATTTGACAGGCATGGAGCAATAAATAAAAGGTAATCTGCACACAGATGGTGGCCGGGAAGAAAATAAACATTGCGAGGTTTGAATTTTCTCCACAAGTGTTAACTCTAAGAAGCCGCCGATAATTGCAACATGTAGCGCCAGATCTAAGCTATCCATAAATGTCAAAATTACTGAATTTGATTGATATTTCATGCAATTATGAATGAGTAAAGCAAGTCCATACCCCAGGGAATTTGACAGGCATGGAGCAATAAATAAAAGGTAATATGCACACAGATGGTGGCCGGGAAGAAAATAAACATTGCGAGGTTTGAATTTTCTCCACAAGTGTTAACTCTAAGAAGCCGCCGATAATTGCAACATGTAGCGCCAGATCTAAGCTATCCATACATGTCAAAATTACTGAATTTGATTGATATTTCATGCAATTATGAATGAGTAAAGCAAGTCCATACCCCAGGGAATTTGACAGGCATGGAGCAATAAATAAAAGGTAATATGCACACAGATGGTGGCCGGGAAGAAAATAAACATTGCGAGGTTTGAATTTTCTCCACAAGTGTTAACTCTAAGAAGCCGCCGATAATTGCAACATGTAGCGCCAGATCTAAGCTATCCATACATGTCAAAATTACTGAATTTGGTTGATATTTCATGCAATTATGAATGAGTAAAGCAAGTCCATACCCCAGGGAATTTGACAGGCATGGAGCAATAAATAAAAGGTAATATGCACACAGATGGTGGCCGGGAAGAAAATAAACATTGCGAGGTTTGAATTTTCTCCACAAGTGTTAACTCTAAGAAGCCGCCGATAATTGCAACATGTAGCGCCAGATCTAAGCTATCCATACATGTCAAAATTACTGAATTTGGTTGATATTTCATGCAATTATGAATGAGTAAAGCAAGTCCATACCCCAGGGAATTTGACATGCATGGAGCAATAAATAGACGGTAACATGTACACAGATGTTGGCCGGAAAGAAAATAAACATTGCGAGGTTTGAATTTTCTCCACAAGTTTTAACTCTAAGAAGCCGCCGATAATTGCAACATGTAGCGCCAGATCTAAGCTATCCATACATGTCAAAATTACTGAATTTGGTTGATATTTCATGCAATTATGAATGAGTAAAGCAAGTCCATACCCCAGGGAATTTGACATGCATGGAGCAATAAATAGACGGTAACATGTACACAGATGTTGGCCGGAAAGAAAATAAACATTGCGAGGTTTGAATTTTCTCCACAAGTTTTAACTCTAAGAAGCCGCCGATAATTGCAACATGTAGCGCCAGATCTAAGCTATCCATACATGTCAAAATTACTGAATTTGGTTGATATTTCATGCAATTATGAATGAGTAAAGCAAGTCCATACCCCAGGGAATTTGACAGGCATGGAGCAATAAATAAAAGGTAATCTGCACACAGATGGTGGCCGGGAAGAAAATAAACATTGCGAGGTTTGAATTTTCTCCACAAGTGTTAACTCTAAGAAGCCGCCGATAATTGCAACATGTAGCGCCAGATCTAAGCTATCCATACATGTCAAAATTACTGAATTTGGTTGATATTTCATGCAATTATGAATGAGTAAAGCAAGTCCATACCCCAGGGAATTTGACAGGCATGGAGCAATAAATAAAAGGTAATCTGCACACAGATGGTGGCCGGGAAGAAAATAAACATTGCGAGGTTTGAATTTTCTCCACAAATGTTAACTCTAAGAAGCCGCCGATAATTGCAACATGTAGCGCCAGATCTAAGCTATCCATACATGTCAAAATTACTGAATTTGGTTGATATTTCATGCAATTATGAATGAGTAAAGCAAGTCCATACCCCAGGGAATTTGACATGCATGGAGCAATAAATAGACGGTAACATGTACACAGATGTTGGCCGGAAAGAAAATAAACATTGCGAGGTTTGAATTTTCTCTACAAGTTTTAACTCTAAGAAGCCGCCGATAATTGCAACATGTAGCGCCAGATCTAAGCTATCCATACATGTCAAAATTACTGAATTTGGTTGATATTTCATGCAATTATGAATGAGTAAAGCAAGTCCATACCCCGGGGAATTTGACAGGCATGGAGCAATAAATAAAAGGTAATCTGCACACAGATGGTGGCCGGGAAGAAAATAAACATTGCGAGGTTTGAATTTTCTCCACAAGTGTTAACTCTAAGAAGCCGCCGATAATTGCAACATGTAGCGCCAGATCTAAGCTATCCATACATGTCAAAATTACTGAATTTGGTTGATATTTCATGCAATTATGAATGAGTAAAGCAAGTCCATACCCCAGGGAATTTGACAGGCATGGAGCAATAAATAAAAGGTAATCTGCACACAGATGGTGGCCGGGAAGAAAATAAACATTGCGAGGTTTGAATTTTCTCCACAAATGTTAACTCTAAGAAGCCGCCGATAATTGCAACATGTAGCGCCAGATCTAAGCTATCCATACATGTCAAAATTACTGAATTTGATTGATATTTCATGCAATTATGAATGAGTAAAGCAAGTCATACCCCAGGGAATTTGACAGGCATGGAGCAATAAATAAAAGGTAATCTGCACACAGATGTTAGCCGGAAAGAAAATAAATATTGCGAGGTTTGAATTTTCTCCACAAGTGTTAACTCTAAGAAGCCGCCGATAATTGCAACATGTAGCGCCAGATCTAAGCTATCCATACATGTCAAAATTACTGAATTTGGTTGATATTTCATGCAATTATGAATGAGTAAAGCAAGTCCATACCCCAGGGAATTTGACAGGCATGGAGCAATAAATAAAAGGTAATATGCACACAGATGGTGGCCGGGAAGAAAATAAACATTGCGAGGTTTGAATTTTCTCCACAAGTGTTAACTCTAAGAAGCCGCCGATAATTGCAACATGTAGCGCCAGATCTAAGCTATCCATACATGTCAAAATTACTGAATTTGGTTGATATTTCATGCAATTATGAATGAGTAAAGCAAGTCCATACCCCAGGGAATTTGACATGCATGGAGCAATAAATAGACGGTAACATGTACACAGATGTTGGCCGGAAAGAAAATAAACATTGCGAGGTTTGAATTTTCTCCACAAGTTTTAACTCTAAGAAGCCGCCGATAATTGCAACATGTAGCGCCAGATCTAAGCTATCCATACATGTCAAAATTACTGAATTTGGTTGATATTTCATGCAATTATGAATGAGTAAAGCAAGTCCATACCCCAGGGAATTTGACAGGCATGGAGCAATAAATAAAAGGTAATCTGCACACAGATGGTGGCCGGGAAGAAAATAAACATTGCGAGGTTTGAATTTTCTCCACAAGTGTTAACTCTAAGAAGCCGCCGATAATTGCAACATGTAGCGCCAGATCTAAGCTATCCATACATGTCAAAATTACTGAATTTGATTGATATTTCATGCAATTATGAATGAGTAAAGCAAGTCATACCCCAGGGAATTTGACAGGCATGGAGCAATAAATAAAAGGTAATCTGCACACAGATGTTAGCCGGAAAGAAAATAAATATTGCGAGGTTTGAATTTTCTCCACAAGTGTTAACTCTAAGAAGCCGCCGATAATTGCAACATGTAGCGCCAGATCTAAGCTATCCATACATGTCAAAATTACTGAATTTGGTTGATATTTCATGCAATTATGAATGAGTAAAGCAAGTCCATACCCCAGGGAATTTGACATGCATGGAGCAATACATAGACGGTAACATGTACACAGATGTTGGCCGGAAAGAAAATAAACATTGCGAGGTTTGAATTTTCTCCACAAGTTTTAACTCTAAGAAGCCGCCGATAATTGCAACATGTAGCGCCAGATCTAAGCTATCCATACATGTCAAAATTACTGAATTTGGTTGATATTTCATGCAATTATGAATGAGTAAAGCAAGTCCATACCCCAGGGAATTTGACATGCATGGAGCAATAAATAGACGGTAACATGTACACAGATGTTGGCCGGAAAGAAAATAAACATTGCGAGGTTTGAATTTTCTCTACAAGTTTTAACTCTAAGAAGCCGCCGATAATTGCAACATGTAGCGCCAGATCTAAGCTATCCATACATGTCAAAATTACTGAATTTGGTTGATATTTCATGCAATTATGAATGAGTAAAGCAAGTCCATACCCCAGGGAATTTGACATGCATGGAGCAATAAATAAAAGGTAATCTGCACACAGATGGTGGCCGGGAAGAAAATAAACATTGCGAGGTTTGAATTTTCTCCACAAGTTTTAACTCTAAGAAGCCGCCGATAATTGCAACATGTAGCGCCAGATCTAAGCTATCCATACATGTCAAAATTACTGAATTTGATTGATATTTCATGCAATTATGAATGAGTAAAGCAAGTCATACCCCAGGGAATTTGACAGGCATGGAGCAATAAATAAAAGGTAATCTGCACACAGATGTTAGCCGGAAAGAAAATAAATATTGCGAGGTTTGAATTTTCTCCACAAGTGTTAACTCTAAGAAGCCGCCGATAATTGCAACATGTAGCGCCAGATCTAAGCTATCCATACATGTCAAAATTACTGAATTTGGTTGATATTTCATGCAATTATGAATGAGTAAAGCAAGTCCATACCCCAGGGAATTTGACATGCATGGAGCAATACATAGACGGTAACATGTACACAGATGTTGGCCGGAAAGAAAATAAACATTGCGAGGTTTGAATTTTCTCCACAAGTTTTAACTCTAAGAAGCCGCCGATAATTGCAACATGTAGCGCCAGATCTAAGCTATCCATACATGTCAAAATTACTGAATTTGGTTGATATTTCATGCAATTATGAATGAGTAAAGCAAGTCCATACCCCAGGGAATTTGACAGGCATGGAGCAATAAATAAAAGGTAATCTGCACACAGATGGTGGCCGGGAAGAAAATAAACATTGCGAGGTTTGAATTTTCTCCACAAGTGTTAACTCTAAGAAGCCGCCGATAATTGCAACATGTAGCGCCAGATCTAAGCTATCCATACATGTCAAAATTACTGAATTTGGTTGATATTTCATGCAATTATGAATGAGTAAAGCAAGTCCATACCCCAGGGAATTTGACATGCATGGAGCAATAAATAGACGGTAACATGTACACAGATGTTGGCCGGAAAGAAAATAAACATTGCGAGGTTTGAATTTTCTCTACAAGTTTTAACTCTAAGAAGCCGCCGATAATTGCAACATGTAGCGCCAGATCTAAGCTATCCATACATGTCAAAATTACTGAATTTGGTTGATATTTCATGCAATTATGAATGAGTAAAGCAAGTCCATACCCCAGGGAATTTGACATGCATGGAGCAATAAATAAAAGGTAATCTGCACACAGATGGTGGCCGGGAAGAAAATAAACATTGCGAGGTTTGAATTTTCTCCACAAGTGTTAACTCTAAGAAGCCGCCGATAATTGCAACATGTAGCGCCAGATCTAAGCTATCCATACATGTCAAAATTACTGAATTTGATTGATATTTCATGCAATTATGAATGAGTAAAGCAAGTCATACCCCAGGGAATTTGACAGGCATGGAGCAATAAATAAAAGGTAATCTGCACACAGATGTTAGCCGGAAAGAAAATAAATATTGCGAGGTTTGAATTTTCTCCACAAGTTTTAACTCTAAGAAGCCGCCGATAATTGCAACATGTAGCGCCAGATCTAAGCTATCCATACATGTCAAAATTACTGAATTTGGTTGATATTTCATGCAATTATGAATGAGTAAAGCAAGTCCATACCCCAGGGAATTTGACAGGCATGGAGCAATAAATAAAAGGTAATCTGCACACAGATGGTGGCCGGGAAGAAAATAAACATTGCGAGGTTTGAATTTTCTCCACAAGTGTTAACTCTAAGAAGCCGCCGATAATTGCAACATGTAGCGCCAGATCTAAGCTATCCATACATGTCAAAATTACTGAATTTGGTTGATATTTCATGCAATTATGAATGAGTAAAGCAAGTCCATACCCCAGGGAATTTGACAGGCATGGAGCAATAAATAAAAGGTAATCTGCACACAGATGGTGGCCGGGAAGAAAATAAACATTGCGAGGTTTGAATTTTCTCCACAAGTGTTAACTCTAAGAAGCCGCCGATAATTGCAACATGTAGCGCCAGATCTAAGCTATCCATACATGTCAAAATTACTGAATTTGGTTGATATTTCATGCAATTATGAATGAGTAAAGCAAGTCCATACCCCAGGGAATTTGACAGGCATGGAGCAATAAATAAAAGGTAATCTGCACACAGATGGTGGCCGGGAAGAAAATAAACATTGCGAGGTTTGAATTTTCTCCACAAATGTTAACTCTAAGAAGCCGCCGATAATTGCAACATGTAGCGCCAGATCTAAGCTATCCATACATGTCAAAATTACTGAATTTGATTGATATTTCATGCAATTATGAATGAGTAAAGCAAGTCATACCCCAGGGAATTTGACAGGCATGGAGCAATAAATAAAAGGTAATCTGCACACAGATGTTAGCCGGAAAGAAAATAAATATTGCGAGGTTTGAATTTTCTCCACAAGTGTTAACTCTAAGAAGCCGCCGATAATTGCAACATGTAGCGCCAGATCTAAGCTATCCATACATGTCAAAATTACTGAATTTGGTTGATATTTCATGCAATTATGAATGAGTAAAGCAAGTCCATACCCCAGGGAATTTGACATGCATGGAGCAATAAATAGACGGTAACATGTACACAGATGTTGGCCGGAAAGAAAATAAACATTGCGAGGTTTGAATTTTCTCCACAAGTTTTAACTCTAAGAAGCCGCCGATAATTGCAACATGTAGCGCCAGATCTAAGCTATCCATACATGTCAAAATTACTGAATTTGGTTGATATTTCATGCAATTATGAATGAGTAAAGCAAGTCCATACCCCAGGGAATTTGACAGGCATGGAGCAATAAATAAAAGGTAATCTGCACACAGATGGTGGCCGGGAAGAAAATAAACATTGCGAGGTTTGAATTTTCTCCACAAGTGTTAACTCTAAGAAGCCGCCGATAATTGCAACATGTAGCGCCAGATCTAAGCTATCCATACATGTCAAAATTACTGAATTTGGTTGATATTTCATGCAATTATGAATGAGTAAAGCAAGTCCATACCCCAGGGAATTTGACATGCATGGAGCAATAAATAGACGGTAACATGTACACAGATGTTGGCCGGAAAGAAAATAAACATTGCGAGGTTTGAATTTTCTCTACAAGTTTTAACTCTAAGAAGCCGCCGATAATTGCAACATGTAGCGCCAGATCTAAGCTATCCATACATGTCAAAATTAACGAATTTGGTTTATATTTCATGCAATTATGAATGAGTAAAGCAAGTCCATACCCCAGGGAATTTGACAGGCATGGAGCAATAAATAAAAGGTAATCTGCACACAGATGGTGGCCGGGAAGAAAATAAACATTGCGAGGTTTGAATTTTCTCCACAAGTGTTAACTCTAAGAAGCCGCCGATAATTGCAACATGTAGCGCCAGATCTAAGCTATCCATACATGTCAAAATTACTGAATTTGATTGATATTTCATGCAATTATGAATGAGTAAAGCAAGTCATACCCCAGGGAATTTGACAGGCATGGAGCAATAAATAAAAGGTAATCTGCACACAGATGTTAGCCGGAAAGAAAATAAATATTGCGAGGTTTGAATTTTCTCCACAAGTGTTAACTCTAAGAAGCCGCCGATAATTGCAACATGTAGCGCCAGATCTAAGCTATCCATACATGTCAAAATTACTGAATTTGATTGATATTTCATGCAATTATGAATGAGTAAAGCAAGTCATACCCCAGGGAATTTGACAGGCATGGAGCAATAAATAAAAGGTAATCTGCACACAGATGTTAGCCGGAAAGAAAATAAATATTGCGAGGTTTGAATTTTCTCCACAAGTTTTAACTCTAAGAAGCCGCCGATAATTGCAACATGTAGCGCCAGATCTAAGCTATCCATACATGTCAAAATTACTGAATTTGGTTGATATTTCATGCAATTATGAATGAGTAAAGCAAGTCCATACCCCAGGGAATTTGACAGGCATGGAGCAATAAATAGACGGTAACATGTACACAGATGTTGGCCGGAAAGAAAATAAACATTGCGAGGTTTGAATTTTCTCTACAAGTTTTAACTCTAAGAAGCCGCCGATAATTGCAACATGTAGCGCCAGATCTAAGCTATCCATACATGTCAAAATTACTGAATTTGGTTGATATTTCATGCAATTATGAATGAGTAAAGCAAGTCCATACCCCAGGGAATTTGACATGCATGGAGCAATAAATAAAAGGTAATCTGCACACAGATGGTGGCCGGGAAGAAAATAAACATTGCGAGGTTTGAATTTTCTCCACAAGTGTTAACTCTAAGAAGCCGCCGATAATTGCAACATGTAGCGCCAGATCTAAGCTATCCATACATGTCAAAATTACTGAATTTGGTTGATATTTCATGCAATTATGAATGAGTAAAGCAAGTCCATACCCCAGGGAATTTGACATGCATGGAGCAATAAATAGACGGTAACATGTACACAGATGTTGGCCGGAAAGAAAATAAACATTGCGAGGTTTGAATTTTCTCTACAAGTTTTAACTCTAAGAAGCCGCCGATAATTGCAACATGTAGCGCCAGATCTAAGCTATCCATACATGTCAAAATTAACGAATTTGGTTTATATTTCATGCAATTATGAATGAGTAAAGCAAGTCCATACCCCAGGGAATTTGACAGGCATGGAGCAATAAATAAAAGGTAATCTGCACACAGATGGTGGCCGGGAAGAAAATAAACATTGCGAGGTTTGAATTTTCTCCACAAGTGTTAACTCTAAGAAGCCGCCGATAATTGCAACATGTAGCGCCAGATCTAAGCTATCCATACATGTCAAAATTACTGAATTTGATTGATATTTCATGCAATTATGAATGAGTAAAGCAAGTCATACCCCAGGGAATTTGACAGGCATGGAGCAATAAATAAAAGGTAATCTGCACACAGATGTTAGCCGGAAAGAAAATAAATATTGCGAGGTTCGAATTTTCTCCACAAGTTTTAACTCTAAGAAGCCGCCGATAATTGCAACATGTAGCGCCAGATCTAAGCTATCCATACATGTCAAAATTACTGAATTTGGTTGATATTTCATGCAATTATGAATGAGTAAAGCAAGTCCATACCCCAGGGAATTTGACATGCATGGAGCAATAAATAGACGGTAACATGTACACAGATGTTGGCCGGAAAGAAAATAAACATTGCGAGGTTTGAATTTTCTCTACAAGTTTTAACTCTAAGAAGCCGCCGATAATTGCAACATGTAGCGCCAGATCTAAGCTATCCATACATGTCAAAATTACTGAATTTGGTTGATATTTCATGCAATTATGAATGAGTAAAGCAAGTCCATACCCCAGGGAATTTGACATGCATGGAGCAATAAATAAAAGGTAATCTGCACACAGATGGTGGCCGGGAAGAAAATAAACATTGCGAGGTTTGAATTTTCTCCACAAGTGTTAACTCTAAGAAGCCGCCGATAATTGCAACATGTAGCGCCAGATCTAAGCTATCCATACATGTCAAAATTACTGAATTTGATTGATATTTCATGCAATTATGAATGAGTAAAGCAAGTCATACCCCAGGGAATTTGACAGGCATGGAGCAATAAATAAAAGGTAATCTGCACACAGATGTTAGCCGGAAAGAAAATAAATATTGCGAGGTTTGAATTTTCTCCACAAGTTTTAACTCTAAGAAGCCGCCGATAATTGCAACATGTAGCGCCAGATCTAAGCTATCCATACATGTCAAAATTACTGAATTTGGTTTATATTTCATGCAATTATGAATGAGTAAAGCAAGTCCATACCCCAGGGAATTTGACAGGCATGGAGCAATAAATAAAAGGTAATCTGCACACAGATGGTGGCCGGGAAGAAAATAAACATTGCGAGGTTTGAATTTTCTCCACAAGTGTTAACTCTAAGAAGCCGCCGATAATTGCAACATGTAGCGCCAGATCTAAGCTATCCATACATGTCAAAATTACTGAATTTGATTGATATTTCATGCAATTATGAATGAGTAAAGCAAGTCATACCCCAGGGAATTTGACAGGCATGGAGCAATAAATAAAAGGTAATCTGCACACAGATGTTAGCCGGAAAGAAAATAAATATTGCGAGGTTTGAATTTTCTCCACAAGTTTTAACTCTAAGAAGCCGCCGATAATTGCAACATGTAGCGCCAGATCTAAGCTATCCATACATGTCAAAATTACTGAATTTGGTTGATATTTCATGCAATTATGAATGAGTAAAGCAAGTCCATACCCCAGGGAATTTGACAGGCATGGAGCAATAAATAGACGGTAACATGTACACAGATGTTGGCCGGAAAGAAAATAAACATTGCGAGGTTTGAATTTTCTCTACAAGTTTTAACTCTAAGAAGCCGCCGATAATTGCAACATGTAGCGCCAGATCTAAGCTATCCATACATGTCAAAATTACTGAATTTGGTTGATATTTCATGCAATTATGAATGAGTAAAGCAAGTCCATACCCCAGGGAATTTGACATGCATGGAGCAATAAATAAAAGGTAATCTGCACACAGATGGTGGCCGGGAAGAAAATAAACATTGCGAGGTTTGAATTTTCTCCACAAGTGTTAACTCTAAGAAGCCGCCGATAATTGCAACATGTAGCGCCAGATCTAAGCTATCCATACATGTCAAAATTACTGAATTTGATTGATATTTCATGCAATTATGAATGAGTAAAGCAAGTCATACCCCAGGGAATTTGACAGGCATGGAGCAATAAATAAAAGGTAATCTGCACACAGATGTTAGCCGGAAAGAAAATAAATATTGCGAGGTTTGAATTTTCTCCACAAGTTTTAACTCTAAGAAGCCGCCGATAATTGCAACATGTAGCGCCAGATCTAAGCTATCCATACATGTCAAAATTACTGAATTTGGTTGATATTTCATGCAATTATGAATGAGTAAAGCAAGTCCATACCCCAGGGAATTTGACAGGCATGGAGCAATAAATAAAAGGTAATCTGCACACAGATGGTGGCCGGGAAGAAAATAAACATTGCGAGGTTTGAATTTTCTCCACAAGTGTTAACTCTAAGAAGCCGCCGATAATTGCAACATGTAGCGCCAGATCTAAGCTATCCATACATGTCAAAATTACTGAATTTGGTTGATATTTCATGCAATTATGAATGAGTAAAGCAAGTCCATACCCCAGGGAATTTGACAGGCATGGAGCAATAAATAAAAGGTAATCTGCACACAGATGGTGGCCGGGAAGAAAATAAACATTGCGAGGTTTGAATTTTCTCCACAAGTGTTAACTCTAAGAAGCCGCCGATAATTGCAACATGTAGCGCCAGATCTAAGCTATCCATACATGTCAAAATTACTGAATTTGGTTGATATTTCATGCAATTATGAATGAGTAAAGCAAGTCCATACCCCAGGGAATTTGACAGGCATGGAGCAATAAATAAAAGGTAATCTGCACACAGATGGTGGCCGGGAAGAAAATAAACATTGCGAGGTTTGAATTTTCTCCACAAATGTTAACTCTAAGAAGCCGCCGATAATTGCAACATGTAGCGCCAGATCTAAGCTATCCATACATGTCAAAATTACTGAATTTGATTGATATTTCATGCAATTATGAATGAGTAAAGCAAGTCATACCCCAGGGAATTTGACAGGCATGGAGCAATAAATAAAAGGTAATCTGCACACAGATGTTAGCCGGAAAGAAAATAAATATTGCGAGGTTTGAATTTTCTCCACAAGTGTTAACTCTAAGAAGCCGCCGATAATTGCAACATGTAGCGCCAGATCTAAGCTATCCATACATGTCAAAATTACTGAATTTGGTTGATATTTCATGCAATTATGAATGAGTAAAGCAAGTCCATACCCCAGGGAATTTGACATGCATGGAGCAATAAATAGACGGTAACATGTACACAGATGTTGGCCGGAAAGAAAATAAACATTGCGAGGTTTGAATTTTCTCCACAAGTTTTAACTCTAAGAAGCCGCCGATAATTGCAACATGTAGCGCCAGATCTAAGCTATCCATACATGTCAAAATTACTGAATTTGGTTGATATTTCATGCAATTATGAATGAGTAAAGCAAGTCCATACCCCAGGGAATTTGACAGGCATGGAGCAATAAATAAAAGGTAATCTGCACACAGATGGTGGCCGGGAAGAAAATAAACATTGCGAGGTTTGAATTTTCTCCACAAGTGTTAACTCTAAGAAGCCGCCGATAATTGCAACATGTAGCGCCAGATCTAAGCTATCCATACATGTCAAAATTACTGAATTTGGTTGATATTTCATGCAATTATGAATGAGTAAAGCAAGTCCATACCCCAGGGAATTTGACATGCATGGAGCAATAAATAGACGGTAACATGTACACAGATGTTGGCCGGAAAGAAAATAAACATTGCGAGGTTTGAATTTTCTCTACAAGTTTTAACTCTAAGAAGCCGCCGATAATTGCAACATGTAGCGCCAGATCTAAGCTATCCATACATGTCAAAATTAACGAATTTGGTTTATATTTCATGCAATTATGAATGAGTAAAGCAAGTCCATACCCCAGGGAATTTGACAGGCATGGAGCAATGAATAAAAGGTAATCTGCACACAGATGGTGGCCGGGAAGAAAATAAACATTGCGAGGTTTGAAGTTAAAACTTGTAGAGAAAATTCAAACCTCGCAATGTTTATTTTCTTTCCGGCCAACATCTGTGTACATGTTACCGTCTATTTATTGCTCCATGCATGTCAAATTCCCTGGGGTATGGACTTGCTTTACTCATTCATAATTGCATGAAATATAGACCAAATTCGTTAATTTTGACATGTATGGATAGCTTAGATCTGGCGCTACATGTTGCAATTATCGGCGGCTTCTTAGAGTTAAAACTTGTGGAGAAAATTCAAACCTCGCAATGTTTATTTTCTTTCCGGCCAACATCTGTGTACATGTTACCTTTTATTTATTGCTCCATGCATGTCAAATTCCCTGGGGTATGGACTTGCTTTACTCATTCATAATTGCATGAAATATCAACCAAATTCAGTAATTTTGACATGTATGGATAGCTTAGATCTGGCGCTACATGTTGCAATTATCGGCGGCTTCTTAGAGTTAAAACTTGTGGAGAAAATTCAAACCTCGCAATGTTTATTTTCTTTCCGGCCAACATCTGTGTACATGTTACCGTCTATTTATTGCTCCATGCATGTCAAATTCCCTGGGGTATGGACTTGCTTTACTCATTCATAATTGCATGAAATATCAACCAAATTCAGTAATTGTGACATGTATGGATAGCTTAGATCTGGCGCTACATGTTGCAATTATCGGCGGCTTCTTAGAGTTAACACTTGTGGAGAAAATTCAAACCTCGCAATGTTTATTTTCTTCCCGGCCACCATCTGTGTGCAGATTACCTTTTATTTATTGCTCCATGCCTGTCAAATTCCCTGGGGTATGGACTTGCTTTACTCATTCATAATTGCATGAAATATCAACCAAATTCAGTAATTTTGACATGTATGGATAGCTTAGATCTGGCGCTACATGTTGCAATTATCGGCGGCTTCTTAGAGTTAAAACTTGTGGAGAAAATTCAAACCTCGCAATATTTATTTTCTTTCCGGCTAACATCTGTGTGCAGATTACCTTTTATTTATTGCTCCATGCCTGTCAAATTCCCTGGGGTATGACTTGCTTTACTCATTCATAATTGCATGAAATATCAACCAAATTCAGTAATTTTGACATGTATGGATAGCTTAGATCTGGCGCTACATGTTGCAATTATCGGCGGCTTCTTAGAGTTAACACTTGTGGAGAAAATTCAAACCTCGCAATGTTTATTTTCTTCCCGGCCACCATCTGTGTGCAGATTACCTTTTATTTATTGCTCCATGCCTGTCAAATTCCCTGGGGTATGGACTTGCTTTACTCATTCATAATTGCATGAAATATCAACCAAATTCGTTAATTTTGACATGTATGGATAGCTTAGATCTGGCGCTACATGTTGCAATTATCGGCGGCTGCTTAGAGTTAAAACTTGTAGAGAAAATTCAAACCTCGCAATGTTTATTTTCTTTCCGGCCAACATCTGTGTACATGTTACCGTCTATTTATTGCTCCATGCATGTCAAATTCCCTGGGGTATGGACTTGCTTTACTCATTCATAATTGCATGAAATATCAACCAAATTCAGTAATTTTGACATGTATGGATAGCTTAGATCTGGCGCTACATGTTGCAATTATCGGCGGCTTCTTAGAGTTAAAACTTGTGGAGAAAATTCAAACCTCGCAATGTTTATTTTCTTTCCGGCCAACATCTGTGTACATGTTACCGTCTATTTATTGCTCCATGCATGTCAAATTCCCTGGGGTATGGACTTGCTTTACTCATTCATAATTGCATGAAATATCAACAAAATTCAGTAATTTTGACATGTATGGATAGCTTAGATCTGGCGCTACATGTTGCAATTATCGGCGGCTGCTTAGAGTTAACACTTGTGGAGAAAATTCAAACCTCGCAATGTTTATTTTCTTCCCGGCCACCATCTGTGTGCAGATTACCTTTTATTTATTGCTCCATGCCTGTCAAATTCCCTGGGGTATGGACTTGCTTTACTCATTCATAATTGCATGAAATATCAACCAAATTCAGTAATTTTGACATGTATGGATAGCTTAGATCTGGCGCTACATGTTGCAATTATCGGCGGCTTCTTAGAGTTAAAACTTGTGGAGAAAATTCAAACCTCGCAATGTTTATTTTCTTTCCGGCCAACATCTGTGTACATGTTACCGTCTATTTATTGCTCCATGCATGTCAAATTCCCTGGGGTATGGACTTGCTTTACTCATTCATAATTGCATGAAATATCAACCAAATTCGTTAATTTTGACATGTATGGATAGCTTAGATCTGGCGCTACATGTTGCAATTATCGGCGGCTTCTTAGAGTTAAAACTTGTAGAGAAAATTCAAACCTCGCAATGTTTATTTTCTTTCCGGCCAACATCTGTGTACATGTTACCGTCTATTTATTGCTCCATGCATGTCAAATTCCCTGGGGTATGGACTTGCTTTACTCATTCATAATTGCATGAAATATCAACCAAATTCAGTAATTTTGACATGTATGGATAGCTTAGATCTGGCGCTACATGTTGCAATTATCGGCGGCTTCTTAGAGTTAAAACTTGTGGAGAAAATTCAAACCTCGCAATGTTTATTTTCTTTCCGGCCAACATCTGTGTACATGTTACCGTCTATTTATTGCTCCATGCATGTCAAATTCCCTGGGGTATGGACTTGCTTTACTCATTCATAATTGCATGAAATATCAACCAAATTCAGTAATTGTGACATGTATGGATAGCTTAGATCTGGCGCTACATGTTGCAATTATCGGCGGCTTCTTAGAGTTAACACTTGTGGAGAAAATTCAAACCTCGCAATGTTTATTTTCTTCCCGGCCACCATCTGTGTGCAGATTACCTTTTATTTATTGCTCCATGCCTGTCAAATTCCCTGGGGTATGGACTTGCTTTACTCATTCATAATTGCATGAAATATCAACCAAATTCGTTAATTTTGACATGTATGGATAGCTTAGATCTGGCGCTACATGTTGCAATTATCGGCGGCTTCTTAGAGTTAAAACTTGTAGAGAAAATTCAAACCTCGCAATGTTTATTTTCTTTCCGGCCAACATCTGTGTACATGTTACCGTCTATTTATTGCTCCATGCATGTCAAATTCCCTGGGGTATGGACTTGCTTTACTCATTCATAATTGCATGAAATATCAACCAAATTCAGTAATTTTGACATGTATGGATAGCTTAGATCTGGCGCTACATGTTGCAATTATCGGCGGCTTCTTAGAGTTAAAACTTGTGGAGAAAATTCAAACCTCGCAATGTTTATTTTCTTTCCGGCCAACATCTGTGTACATGTTACCGTCTATTTATTGCTCCATGCATGTCAAATTCCCTGGGGTATGGACTTGCTTTACTCATTCATAATTGCATGAAATATCAACCAAATTCAGTAATTTTGACATGTATGGATAGCTTAGATCTGGCGCTACATGTTGCAATTATCGGCGGCTGCTTAGAGTTAACACTTGTGGAGAAAATTCAAACCTCGCAATGTTTATTTTCTTCCCGGCCACCATCTGTGTGCAGATTACCTTTTATTTATTGCTCCATGCCTGTCAAATTCCCTGGGGTATGGACTTGCTTTACTCATTCATAATTGCATGAAATATCAACCAAATTCAGTAATTTTGACATGTATGGATAGCTTAGATCTGGCGCTACATGTTGCAATTATCGGCGGCTTCTTAGAGTTAACACTTGTGGAGAAAATTCAAACCTCGCAATGTTTATTTTCTTCCCGGCCACCATCTGTGTGCAGATTACCTTTTATTTATTGCTCCATGCCTGTCAAATTCCCTGGGGTATGAACTTGCTTTACTCATTCATAATTGCATGAAATATCAACCAAATTCGTTAATTTTGACATGTATGGATAGCTTAGATCTGGCGCTACATGTTGCAATTATCGGCGGCTTCTTAGAGTTAAAACTTGTAGAGAAAATTCAAACCTCGCAATGTTTATTTTCTTTCCGGCCAACATCTGTGTACATGTTACCGTCTATTTATTGCTCCATGCATGTCAAATTCCCTGGGGTATGGACTTGCTTTACTCATTCATAATTGCATGAAATATCAACCAAATTCAGTAATTTTGACATGTATGGATAGCTTAGATCTGGCGCTACATGTTGCAATTATCGGCGGCTTCTTAGAGTTAAAACTTGTGGAGAAAATTCAAACCTCGCAATGTTTATTTTCTTTCCGGCCAACATCTGTGTACATGTTACCGTCTATTTATTGCTCCATGCATGTCAAATTCCCTGGGGTATGGACTTGCTTTACTCATTCATAATTGCATGAAATATCAACCAAATTCAGTAATTTTGACATGTATGGATAGCTTAGATCTGGCGCTACATGTTGCAATTATCGGCGGCTGCTTAGAGTTAACACTTGTGGAGAAAATTCAAACCTCGCAATGTTTATTTTCTTCCCGGCCACCATCTGTGTGCAGATTACCTTTTATTTATTGCTCCATGCCTGTCAAATTCCCTGGGGTATGGACTTGCTTTACTCATTCATAATTGCATGAAATATCAACAAAATTCAGTAATTTTGACATGTATGGATAGCTTAGATCTGGCGCTACATGTTGCAATTATCGGCGGCTTCTTAGAGTTAAAACTTGTGGAGAAAATTCAAACCTCGCAATGTTTATTTTCTTTCCGGCCAACATCTGTGTACATGTTACCGTCTATTTATTGCTCCATGCATGTCAAATTCCCTGGGGTATGGACTTGCTTTACTCATTCATAATTGCATGAAATATCAACCAAATTCGTTAATTTTGACATGTATGGATAGCTTAGATCTGGCGCTACATGTTGCAATTATCGGCGGCTTCTTAGAGTTAAAACTTGTAGAGAAAATTCAAACCTCGCAATGTTTATTTTCTTTCCGGCCAACATCTGTGTACATGTTACCGTCTATTTATTGCTCCATGCATGTCAAATTCCCTGGGGTATGGACTTGCTTTACTCATTCATAATTGCATGAAATATCAACCAAATTCAGTAATTTTGACATGTATGGATAGCTTAGATCTGGCGCTACATGTTGCAATTATCGGCGGCTTCTTAGAGTTAAAACTTGTGGAGAAAATTCAAACCTCGCAATGTTTATTTTCTTTCTGGCCAACATCTGTGTACATGTTACCGTCTATTTATTGCTCCATGCATGTCAAATTCCCTGGGGTATGGACTTGCTTTACTCATTCATAATTGCATGAAATATCAACCAAATTCAGTAATTTTGACATGTATGGATAGCTTAGATCTGGCGCTACATGTTGCAATTATCGGCGGCTGCTTAGAGTTAACACTTGTGGAGAAAATTCAAACCTCGCAATGTTTATTTTCTTCCCGGCCACCATCTGTGTGCAGATTACCTTTTATTTATTGCTCCATGCCTGTCAAATTCCCTGGGGTATGGACTTGCTTTACTCATTCATAATTGCATGAAATATCAACCAAATTCAGTAATTTTGACATGTATGGATAGCTTAGATCTGGCGCTACATGTTGCAATTATCGGCGGCTTCTTAGAGTTAAAACTTGTGGAGAAAATTCAAACCTCGCAATGTTTATTTTCTTTCCGGCCAACATCTGTGTACATGTTACCGTCTATTTATTGCTCCATGCATGTCAAATTCCCTGGGGTATGGACTTGCTTTACTCATTCATAATTGCATGAAATATCAACCAAATTCGTTAATTTTGACATGTATGGATAGCTTAGATCTGGCGCTACATGTTGCAATTATCGGCGGCTTCTTAGAGTTAAAACTTGTGGAGAAAATTCAAACCTCGCAATGTTTATTTTCTTTCCGGCCAACATCTGTGTACATGTTACCGTCTATTTATTGCTCCATGCATGTCAAATTCCCTGGGGTATGGACTTGCTTTACTCATTCATAATTGCATGAAATATCAACCAAATTCAGTAATTTTGACATGTATGGATAGCTTAGATCTGGCGCTACATGTTGCAATTATCGGCGGCTGCTTAGAGTTAACACTTGTGGAGAAAATTCAAACCTCGCAATGTTTATTTTCTTCAAGGCCACCATCTGTGTGCAGATTACCTTTTATTTATTGCTCCATGCCTGTCAAATTCCCTGGGGTATGGACTTGCTTTACTCATTCATAATTGCATGAAATATCAACCAAATTCAGTAATTTTGACATGTATGGATAGCTTAGATCTGGCGCTACATGTTGCAATTATCGGCGGCTTCTTAGAGTTAAAACTTGTGGAGAAAATTCAAACCTCGCAATATTTATTTTCTTTCCGGCTAACATCTGTGTGCAGATTACCTTTTATTTATTGCTCCATGCCTGTCAAATTCCCTGGGGTATGACTTGCTTTACTCATTCATAATTGCATGAAATATCAACCAAATTCAGTAATTTTGACATGTATGGATAGCTTAGATCTGGCGCTACATGTTGCAATTATCGGCGGCTTCTTAGAGTTAACACTTGTGGAGAAAATTCAAACCTCGCAATGTTTATTTTCTTCCCGGCCACCATCTGTGTGCAGATTACCTTTTATTTATTGCTCCATGCCTGTCAAATTCCCTGGGGTATGGACTTGCTTTACTCATTCATAATTGCATGAAATATCAACCAAATTCAGTAATTTTGACATGTATGGATAGCTTAGATCTGGCGCTACATGTTGCAATTATCGGCGGCTGCTTAGAGTTAACACTTGTGGAGAAAATTCAAACCTCGCAATGTTTATTTTCTTCCCGGCCACCATCTGTGTGCAGATTACCTTTTATTTATTGCTCCATGCCTGTCAAATTCCCTGGGGTATGGACTTGCTTTACTCATTCATAATTGCATGAAATATCAACCAAATTCAGTAATTTTGACATGTATGGATAGCTTAGATCTGGCGCTACATGTTGCAATTATCGGCGGCTTCTTAGAGTTAAAACTTGTGGAGAAAATTCAAACCTCGCAATGTTTATTTTCTTTCCGGCCAACATCTGTGTACATGTTACCGTCTATTTATTGCTCCATGCATGTCAAATTCCCTGGGGTATGGACTTGCTTTACTCATTCATAATTGCATGAAATATCAACCAAATTCGTTAATTTTGACATGTATGGATAGCTTAGATCTGGCGCTACATGTTGCAATTATCGGCGGCTTCTTAGAGTTAAAACTTGTAGAGAAAATTCAAACCTCGCAATGTTTATTTTCTTTCCGGCCAACATCTGTGTACATGTTACCGTCTATTTATTGCTCCATGCATGTCAAATTCCCTGGGGTATGGACTTGCTTTACTCATTCATAATTGCATGAAATATCAACCAAATTCAGTAATTTTGACATGTATGGATAGCTTAGATCTGGCGCTACATGTTGCAATTATCGGCGGCTTCTTAGAGTTAAAACTTGTGGAGAAAATTCAAACCTCGCAATGTTTATTTTCTTTCCGGCCAACATCTGTGTACATGTTACCGTCTATTTATTGCTCCATGCATGTCAAATTCCCTGGGGTATGGACTTGCTTTACTCATTCATAATTGCATGAAATATCAACCAAATTCAGTAATTTTGACATGTATGGATAGCTTAGATCTGGCGCTACATGTTGCAATTATCGGCGGCTTCTTAGAGTTAAAACTTGTGGAGAAAATTCAAACCTCGCAATATTTATTTTCTTTCCGGCTAACATCTGTGTGCAGATTACCTTTTATTTATTGCTCCATGCCTGTCAAATTCCCTGGGGTATGACTTGCTTTACTCATTCATAATTGCATGAAATATCAACCAAATTCAGTAATTTTGACATGTATGGATAGCTTAGATCTGGCGCTACATGTTGCAATTATCGGCGGCTTCTTAGAGTTAACACTTGTGGAGAAAATTCAAACCTCGCAATGTTTATTTTCTTCCCGGCCACCATCTGTGTGCAGATTACCTTTTATTTATTGCTCCATGCCTGTCAAATTCCCTGGGGTATGGACTTGCTTTACTCATTCATAATTGCATGAAATATCAACCAAATTCGTTAATTTTGACATGTATGGATAGCTTAGATCTGGCGCTACATGTTGCAATTATCGGCGGCTTCTTAGAGTTAAAACTTGTAGAGAAAATTCAAACCTCGCAATGTTTATTTTCTTTCCGGCCAACATCTGTGTACATGTTACCGTCTATTTATTGCTCCATGCATGTCAAATTCCCTGGGGTATGGACTTGCTTTACTCATTCATAATTGCATGAAATATCAACCAAATTCAGTAATTTTGACATGTATGGATAGCTTAGATCTGGCGCTACATGTTGCAATTATCGGCGGCTTCTTAGAGTTAACACTTGTGGAGAAAATTCAAACCTCGCAATGTTTATTTTCTTCCCGGCCACCATCTGTGTGCAGATTACCTTTTATTTATTGCTCCATGCCTGTCAAATTCCCTGGGGTATGGACTTGCTTTACTCATTCATAATTGCATGAAATATCAACCAAATTCGTTAATTTTGACATGTATGGATAGCTTAGATCTGGCGCTACATGTTGCAATTATCGGCGGCTTCTTAGAGTTAAAACTTGTAGAGAAAATTCAAACCTCGCAATTTTTATTTTCTTTCCGGCCAACATCTGTGTACATGTTACCGTCTATTTATTGCTCCATGCATGTCAAATTCCCTGGGGTATGGACTTGCTTTACTCATTCATAATTGCATGAAATATCAACCAAATTCAGTAATTTTGACATGTATGGATAGCTTAGATCTGGCGCTACATGTTGCAATTATCGGCGGCTTCTTAGAGTTAAAACTTGTGGAGAAAATTCAAACCTCGCAATGTTTATTTTCTTTCCGGCCAACATCTGTGTACATGTTACCGTCTATTTATTGCTCCATGCATGTCAAATTCCCTGGGGTATGGACTTGCTTTACTCATTCATAATTGCATGAAATATCAACCAAATTCGTTAATTTTCACATGTATGGATAGCTTAGATCTGGCGCTACATGTTGCAATTATCGGCGGCTTCTTAGAGTTAAAACTTGTAGAGAAAATTCAAACCTCGCAATGTTTATTTTCTTTCCGGCCAACATCTGTGTACATGTTACCGTCTATTTATTGCTCCATGCATGTCAAATTCCCTGGGGTATGGACTTGCTTTACTCATTCATAATTGCATGAAATATCAACCAAATTCAGTAATTTTGACATGTATGGATAGCTTAGATCTGGCGCTACATGTTGCAATTATCGGCGGCTTCTTAGAGTTAAAACTTGTGGAGAAAATTCAAACCTCGCAATGTTTATTTTCTTTCTGGCCAACATCTGTGTACATGTTACCGTCTATTTATTGCTCCATGCATGTCAAATTCCCTGGGGTATGGACTTGCTTTACTCATTCATAATTGCATGAAATATCAACCAAATTCAGTAATTTTGACATGTATGGATAGCTTAGATCTGGCGCTACATGTTGCAATTATCGGCGGCTTCTTAGAGTTAAAACTTGTGGAGAAAATTCAAACCTCGCAATATTTATTTTCTTTCCGGCTAACATCTGTGTGCAGATTACCTTTTATTTATTGCTCCATGCCTGTCAAATTCCCTGGGGTATGACTTGCTTTACTCATTCATAATTGCATGAAATATCAACCAAATTCAGTAATTTTGACATGTATGGATAGCTTAGATCTGGCGCTACATGTTGCAATTATCGGCGGCTTCTTAGAGTTAACACTTGTGGAGAAAATTCAAACCTCGCAATGTTTATTTTCTTCCCGGCCACCATCTGTGTGCAGATTACCTTTTATTTATTGCTCCATGCCTGTCAAATTCCCTGGGGTATGGACTTGCTTTACTCATTCATAATTGCATGAAATATCAACCAAATTCGTTAATTTTGACATGTATGGATAGCTTAGATCTGGCGCTACATGTTGCAATTATCGGCGGCTTCTTAGAGTTAAAACTTGTAGAGAAAATTCAAACCTCGCAATGTTTATTTTCTTTCCGGCCAACATCTGTGTACATGTTACCGTCTATTTATTGCTCCATGCATGTCAAATTCCCTGGGGTATGGACTTGCTTTACTCATTCATAATTGCATGAAATATCAACCAAATTCAGTAATTTTGACATGTATGGATAGCTTAGATCTGGCGCTACATGTTGCAATTATCGGCGGCTTCTTAGAGTTAACACTTGTGGAGAAAATTCAAACCTCGCAATGTTTATTTTCTTCCCGGCCACCATCTGTGTGCAGATTACCTTTTATTTATTGCTCCATGCCTGTCAAATTCCCTGGGGTATGGACTTGCTTTACTCATTCATAATTGCATGAAATATCAACCAAATTCGTTAATTTTGACATGTATGGATAGCTTAGATCTGGCGCTACATGTTGCAATTATCGGCGGCTTCTTAGAGTTAAAACTTGTAGAGAAAATTCAAACCTCGCAATGTTTATTTTCTTTCCGGCCAACATCTGTGTACATGTTACCGTCTATTTATTGCTCCATGCATGTCAAATTCCCTGGGGTATGGACTTGCTTTACTCATTCATAATTGCATGAAATATCAACCAAATTCAGTAATTTTGACATGTATGGATAGCTTAGATCTGGCGCTACATGTTGCAATTATCGGCGGCTTCTTAGAGTTAAAACTTGTGGAGAAAATTCAAACCTCGCAATGTTTATTTTCTTTCCGGCCAACATCTGTGTACATGTTACCGTCTATTTATTGCTCCATGCATGTCAAATTCCCTGGGGTATGGACTTGCTTTACTCATTCATAATTGCATGAAATATCAACCAAATTCGTTAATTTTCACATGTATGGATAGCTTAGATCTGGCGCTACATGTTGCAATTATCGGCGGCTTCTTAGAGTTAAAACTTGTAGAGAAAATTCAAACCTCGCAATGTTTATTTTCTTTCCGGCCAACATCTGTGTACATGTTACCGTCTATTTATTGCTCCATGCATGTCAAATTCCCTGGGGTATGGACTTGCTTTACTCATTCATAATTGCATGAAATATCAACCAAATTCAGTAATTTTGACATGTATGGATAGCTTAGATCTGGCGCTACATGTTGCAATTATCGGCGGCTTCTTAGAGTTAAAACTTGTGGAGAAAATTCAAACCTCGCAATGTTTATTTTCTTTCTGGCCAACATCTGTGTACATGTTACCGTCTATTTATTGCTCCATGCATGTCAAATTCCCTGGGGTATGGACTTGCTTTACTCATTCATAATTGCATGAAATATCAACCAAATTCAGTAATTTTGACATGTATGGATAGCTTAGATCTGGCGCTACATGTTGCAATTATCGGCGGCTGCTTAGAGTTAACACTTGTGGAGAAAATTCAAACCTCGCAATGTTTATTTTCTTCCCGGCCACCATCTGTGTGCAGATTACCTTTTATTTATTGCTCCATGCCTGTCAAATTCCCTGGGGTATGGACTTGCTTTACTCATTCATAATTGCATGAAATATCAACCAAATTCAGTAATTTTGACATGTATGGATAGCTTAGATCTGGCGCTACATGTTGCAATTATCGGCGGCTTCTTAGAGTTAAAACTTGTGGAGAAAATTCAAACCTCGCAATGTTTATTTTCTTTCCGGCCAACATCTGTGTACATGTTACCGTCTATTTATTGCTCCATGCATGTCAAATTCCCTGGGGTATGGACTTGCTTTACTCATTCATAATTGCATGAAATATCAACCAAATTCGTTAATTTTGACATGTATGGATAGCTTAGATCTGGCGCTACATGTTGCAATTATCGGCGGCTTCTTAGAGTTAAAACTTGTGGAGAAAATTCAAACCTCGCAATGTTTATTTTCTTTCCGGCCAACATCTGTGTACATGTTACCGTCTATTTATTGCTCCATGCATGTCAAATTCCCTGGGGTATGGACTTGCTTTACTCATTCATAATTGCATGAAATATCAACCAAATTCAGTAATTTTGACATGTATGGATAGCTTAGATCTGGCGCTACATGTTGCAATTATCGGCGGCTGCTTAGAGTTAACACTTGTGGAGAAAATTCAAACCTCGCAATGTTTATTTTCTTCAAGGCCACCATCTGTGTGCAGATTACCTTTTATTTATTGCTCCATGCCTGTCAAATTCCCTGGGGTATGGACTTGCTTTACTCATTCATAATTGCATGAAATATCAACCAAATTCAGTAATTTTGACATGTATGGATAGCTTAGATCTGGCGCTACATGTTGCAATTATCGGCGGCTTCTTAGAGTTAAAACTTGTGGAGAAAATTCAAACCTCGCAATATTTATTTTCTTTCCGGCTAACATCTGTGTGCAGATTACCTTTTATTTATTGCTCCATGCCTGTCAAATTCCCTGGGGTATGACTTGCTTTACTCATTCATAATTGCATGAAATATCAACCAAATTCAGTAATTTTGACATGTATGGATAGCTTAGATCTGGCGCTACATGTTGCAATTATCGGCGGCTTCTTAGAGTTAACACTTGTGGAGAAAATTCAAACCTCGCAATGTTTATTTTCTTCCCGGCCACCATCTGTGTGCAGATTACCTTTTATTTATTGCTCCATGCCTGTCAAATTCCCTGGGGTATGGACTTGCTTTACTCATTCATAATTGCATGAAATATCAACCAAATTCAGTAATTTTGACATGTATGGATAGCTTAGATCTGGCGCTACATGTTGCAATTATCGGCGGCTGCTTAGAGTTAACACTTGTGGAGAAAATTCAAACCTCGCAATGTTTATTTTCTTCCCGGCCACCATCTGTGTGCAGATTACCTTTTATTTATTGCTCCATGCCTGTCAAATTCCCTGGGGTATGGACTTGCTTTACTCATTCATAATTGCATGAAATATCAACCAAATTCAGTAATTTTGACATGTATGGATAGCTTAGATCTGGCGCTACATGTTGCAATTATCGGCGGCTTCTTAGAGTTAAAACTTGTGGAGAAAATTCAAACCTCGCAATGTTTATTTTCTTTCCGGCCAACATCTGTGTACATGTTACCGTCTATTTATTGCTCCATGCATGTCAAATTCCCTGGGGTATGGACTTGCTTTACTCATTCATAATTGCATGAAATATCAACCAAATTCGTTAATTTTGACATGTATGGATAGCTTAGATCTGGCGCTACATGTTGCAATTATCGGCGGCTTCTTAGAGTTAAAACTTGTAGAGAAAATTCAAACCTCGCAATGTTTATTTTCTTTCCGGCCAACATCTGTGTACATGTTACCGTCTATTTATTGCTCCATGCATGTCAAATTCCCTGGGGTATGGACTTGCTTTACTCATTCATAATTGCATGAAATATCAACCAAATTCAGTAATTTTGACATGTATGGATAGCTTAGATCTGGCGCTACATGTTGCAATTATCGGCGGCTTCTTAGAGTTAAAACTTGTGGAGAAAATTCAAACCTCGCAATGTTTATTTTCTTTCCGGCCAACATCTGTGTACATGTTACCGTCTATTTATTGCTCCATGCATGTCAAATTCCCTGGGGTATGGACTTGCTTTACTCATTCATAATTGCATGAAATATCAACCAAATTCAGTAATTTTGACATGTATGGATAGCTTAGATCTGGCGCTACATGTTGCAATTATCGGCGGCTTCTTAGAGTTAAAACTTGTGGAGAAAATTCAAACCTCGCAATATTTATTTTCTTTCCGGCTAACATCTGTGTGCAGATTACCTTTTATTTATTGCTCCATGCCTGTCAAATTCCCTGGGGTATGACTTGCTTTACTCATTCATAATTGCATGAAATATCAACCAAATTCAGTAATTTTGACATGTATGGATAGCTTAGATCTGGCGCTACATGTTGCAATTATCGGCGGCTTCTTAGAGTTAACACTTGTGGAGAAAATTCAAACCTCGCAATGTTTATTTTCTTCCCGGCCACCATCTGTGTGCAGATTACCTTTTATTTATTGCTCCATGCCTGTCAAATTCCCTGGGGTATGGACTTGCTTTACTCATTCATAATTGCATGAAATATCAACCAAATTCGTTAATTTTGACATGTATGGATAGCTTAGATCTGGCGCTACATGTTGCAATTATCGGCGGCTTCTTAGAGTTAAAACTTGTAGAGAAAATTCAAACCTCGCAATGTTTATTTTCTTTCCGGCCAACATCTGTGTACATGTTACCGTCTATTTATTGCTCCATGCATGTCAAATTCCCTGGGGTATGGACTTGCTTTACTCATTCATAATTGCATGAAATATCAACCAAATTCAGTAATTTTGACATGTATGGATAGCTTAGATCTGGCGCTACATGTTGCAATTATCGGCGGCTTCTTAGAGTTAACACTTGTGGAGAAAATTCAAACCTCGCAATGTTTATTTTCTTCCCGGCCACCATCTGTGTGCAGATTACCTTTTATTTATTGCTCCATGCCTGTCAAATTCCCTGGGGTATGGACTTGCTTTACTCATTCATAATTGCATGAAATATCAACCAAATTCGTTAATTTTGACATGTATGGATAGCTTAGATCTGGCGCTACATGTTGCAATTATCGGCGGCTTCTTAGAGTTAAAACTTGTAGAGAAAATTCAAACCTCGCAATGTTTATTTTCTTTCCGGCCAACATCTGTGTACATGTTACCGTCTATTTATTGCTCCATGCATGTCAAATTCCCTGGGGTATGGACTTGCTTTACTCATTCATAATTGCATGAAATATCAACCAAATTCAGTAATTTTGACATGTATGGATAGCTTAGATCTGGCGCTACATGTTGCAATTATCGGCGGCTTCTTAGAGTTAAAACTTGTGGAGAAAATTCAAACCTCGCAATGTTTATTTTCTTTCCGGCCAACATCTGTGTACATGTTACCGTCTATTTATTGCTCCATGCATGTCAAATTCCCTGGGGTATGGACTTGCTTTACTCATTCATAATTGCATGAAATATCAACCAAATTCAGTAATTTTGACATGTATGGATAGCTTAGATCTGGCGCTACATGTTGCAATTATCGGCGGCTGCTTAGAGTTAACACTTGTGGAGAAAATTCAAACCTCGCAATGTTTATTTTCTTCCCGGCCACCATCTGTGTGCAGATTACCTTTTATTTATTGCTCCATGCCTGTCAAATTCCCTGGGGTATGGACTTGCTTTACTCATTCATAATTGCATGAAATATCAACAAAATTCAGTAATTTTGACATGTATGGATAGCTTAGATCTGGCGCTACATGTTGCAATTATCGGCGGCTTCTTAGAGTTAAAACTTGTGGAGAAAATTCAAACCTCGCAATGTTTATTTTCTTTCCGGCCAACATCTGTGTACATGTTACCGTCTATTTATTGCTCCATGCATGTCAAATTCCCTGGGGTATGGACTTGCTTTACTCATTCATAATTGCATGAAATATCAACCAAATTAGTTAATTTTGACATGTATGGATAGCTTAGATCTGGCGCTACATGTTGCAATTATCGGCGGCTTCTTAGAGTTAAAACTTGTAGAGAAAATTCAAACCTCGCAATGTTTATTTTCTTTCCGGCCAACATCTGTGTACATGTTACCGTCTATTTATTGCTCCATGCATGTCAAATTCCCTGGGGTATGGACTTGCTTTACTCATTCATAATTGCATGAAATATCAACCAAATTCAGTAATTTTGACATGTATGGATAGCTTAGATCTGGCGCTACATGTTGCAATTATCGGCGGCTTCTTAGAGTTAAAACTTGTGGAGAAAATTCAAACCTCGCAATGTTTATTTTCTTTCTGGCCAACATCTGTGTACATGTTACCGTCTATTTATTGCTCCATGCATGTCAAATTCCCTGGGGTATGGACTTGCTTTACTCATTCATAATTGCATGAAATATCAACCAAATTCAGTAATTTTGACATGTATGGATAGCTTAGATCTGGCGCTACATGTTGCAATTATCGGCGGCTGCTTAGAGTTAACACTTGTGGAGAAAATTCAAACCTCGCAATGTTTATTTTCTTCCCGGCCACCATCTGTGTGCAGATTACCTTTTATTTATTGCTCCATGCCTGTCAAATTCCCTGGGGTATGGACTTGCTTTACTCATTCATAATTGCATGAAATATCAACCAAATTCAGTAATTTTGACATGTATGGATAGCTTAGATCTGGCGCTACATGTTGCAATTATCGGCGGCTTCTTAGAGTTAAAACTTGTGGAGAAAATTCAAACCTCGCAATGTTTATTTTCTTTCCGGCCAACATCTGTGTACATGTTACCGTCTATTTATTGCTCCATGCATGTCAAATTCCCTGGGGTATGGACTTGCTTTACTCATTCATAATTGCATGAAATATCAACCAAATTCGTTAATTTTGACATGTATGGATAGCTTAGATCTGGCGCTACATGTTGCAATTATCGGCGGCTTCTTAGAGTTAAAACTTGTGGAGAAAATTCAAACCTCGCAATGTTTATTTTCTTTCCGGCCAACATCTGTGTACATGTTACCGTCTATTTATTGCTCCATGCATGTCAAATTCCCTGGGGTATGGACTTGCTTTACTCATTCATAATTGCATGAAATATCAACCAAATTCAGTAATTTTGACATGTATGGATAGCTTAGATCTGGCGCTACATGTTGCAATTATCGGCGGCTGCTTAGAGTTAACACTTGTGGAGAAAATTCAAACCTCGCAATGTTTATTTTCTTCAAGGCCACCATCTGTGTGCAGATTACCTTTTATTTATTGCTCCATGCCTGTCAAATTCCCTGGGGTATGGACTTGCTTTACTCATTCATAATTGCATGAAATATCAACCAAATTCAGTAATTTTGACATGTATGGATAGCTTAGATCTGGCGCTACATGTTGCAATTATCGGCGGCTTCTTAGAGTTAAAACTTGTGGAGAAAATTCAAACCTCGCAATATTTATTTTCTTTCCGGCTAACATCTGTGTGCAGATTACCTTTTATTTATTGCTCCATGCCTGTCAAATTCCCTGGGGTATGACTTGCTTTACTCATTCATAATTGCATGAAATATCAACCAAATTCAGTAATTTTGACATGTATGGATAGCTTAGATCTGGCGCTACATGTTGCAATTATCGGCGGCTTCTTAGAGTTAACACTTGTGGAGAAAATTCAAACCTCGCAATGTTTATTTTCTTCCCGGCCACCATCTGTGTGCAGATTACCTTTTATTTATTGCTCCATGCCTGTCAAATTCCCTGGGGTATGGACTTGCTTTACTCATTCATAATTGCATGAAATATCAACCAAATTCAGTAATTTTGACATGTATGGATAGCTTAGATCTGGCGCTACATGTTGCAATTATCGGCGGCTGCTTAGAGTTAACACTTGTGGAGAAAATTCAAACCTCGCAATGTTTATTTTCTTCCCGGCCACCATCTGTGTGCAGATTACCTTTTATTTATTGCTCCATGCCTGTCAAATTCCCTGGGGTATGGACTTGCTTTACTCATTCATAATTGCATGAAATATCAACCAAATTCAGTAATTTTGACATGTATGGATAGCTTAGATCTGGCGCTACATGTTGCAATTATCGGCGGCTTCTTAGAGTTAAAACTTGTGGAGAAAATTCAAACCTCGCAATGTTTATTTTCTTTCCGGCCAACATCTGTGTACATGTTACCGTCTATTTATTGCTCCATGCATGTCAAATTCCCTGGGGTATGGACTTGCTTTACTCATTCATAATTGCATGAAATATCAACCAAATTCGTTAATTTTGACATGTATGGATAGCTTAGATCTGGCGCTACATGTTGCAATTATCGGCGGCTTCTTAGAGTTAAAACTTGTAGAGAAAATTCAAACCTCGCAATGTTTATTTTCTTTCCGGCCAACATCTGTGTACATGTTACCGTCTATTTATTGCTCCATGCATGTCAAATTCCCTGGGGTATGGACTTGCTTTACTCATTCATAATTGCATGAAATATCAACCAAATTCAGTAATTTTGACATGTATGGATAGCTTAGATCTGGCGCTACATGTTGCAATTATCGGCGGCTTCTTAGAGTTAAAACTTGTGGAGAAAATTCAAACCTCGCAATGTTTATTTTCTTTCCGGCCAACATCTGTGTACATGTTACCGTCTATTTATTGCTCCATGCATGTCAAATTCCCTGGGGTATGGACTTGCTTTACTCATTCATAATTGCATGAAATATCAACCAAATTCAGTAATTTTGACATGTATGGATAGCTTAGATCTGGCGCTACATGTTGCAATTATCGGCGGCTTCTTAGAGTTAAAACTTGTGGAGAAAATTCAAACCTCGCAATATTTATTTTCTTTCCGGCTAACATCTGTGTGCAGATTACCTTTTATTTATTGCTCCATGCCTGTCAAATTCCCTGGGGTATGACTTGCTTTACTCATTCATAATTGCATGAAATATCAACCAAATTCAGTAATTTTGACATGTATGGATAGCTTAGATCTGGCGCTACATGTTGCAATTATCGGCGGCTTCTTAGAGTTAACACTTGTGGAGAAAATTCAAACCTCGCAATGTTTATTTTCTTCCCGGCCACCATCTGTGTGCAGATTACCTTTTATTTATTGCTCCATGCCTGTCAAATTCCCTGGGGTATGGACTTGCTTTACTCATTCATAATTGCATGAAATATCAACCAAATTCGTTAATTTTGACATGTATGGATAGCTTAGATCTGGCGCTACATGTTGCAATTATCGGCGGCTTCTTAGAGTTAACACTTGTGGAGAAAATTCAAACCTCGCAATGTTTATTTTCTTCCCGGCCACCATCTGTGTGCAGATTACCTTTTATTTATTGCTCCATGCCTGTCAAATTCCCTGGGGTATGGACTTGCTTTACTCATTCATAATTGCATGAAATATCAACCAAATTCAGTAATTTTGACATGTATGGATAGCTTAGATCTGGCGCTACATGTTGCAATTATCGGCGGCTTCTTAGAGTTAACACTTGTGGAGAAAATTCAAACCTCGCAATGTTTATTTTCTTCCCGGCCACCATCTGTGTGCAGATTACCTTTTATTTATTGCTCCATGCCTGTCAAATTCCCTGGGGTATGGACTTGCTTTACTCATTCATAATTGCATGAAATATCAACCAAATTCAGTAATTTTGACATGTATGGATAGCTTAGATCTGGCGCTACATGTTGCAATTATCGGCGGCTTCTTAGAGTTAAAACTTGTAGAGAAAATTCAAACCTCGCAATGTTTATTTTCTTTCCGGCCAACATCTGTGTACATGTTACCGTCTATTTATTGCTCCATGCATGTCAAATTCCCTGGGGTATGGACTTGCTTTACTCATTCATAATTGCATGAAATATCAACCAAATTCAGTAATTTTGACATGTATGGATAGCTTAGATCTGGCGCTACATGTTGCAATTATCGGCGGCTGCTTAGAGTTAACACTTGTGGAGAAAATTCAAACCTCGCAATGTTTATTTTCTTCCCGGCCACCATCTGTGTGCAGATTACCTTTTATTTATTGCTCCATGCCTGTCAAATTCCCTGGGGTATGGACTTGCTTTACTCATTCATAATTGCATGAAATATCAACCAAATTCAGTAATTTTGACATGTATGGATAGCTTAGATCTGGCGCTACATGTTGCAATTATCGGCGGCTTCTTAGAGTTAAAACTTGTGGAGAAAATTCAAACCTCGCAATGTTTATTTTCTTTCCGGCCAACATCTGTGTACATGTTACCGTCTATTTATTGCTCCATGCATGTCAAATTCCCTGGGGTATGGACTTGCTTTACTCATTCATAATTGCATGAAATATCAACCAAATTCAGTAATTTTGACATGTATGGATAGCTTAGATCTGGCGCTACATGTTGCAATTATCGGCGGCTGCTTAGAGTTAACACTTGTGGAGAAAATTCAAACCTCGCAATGTTTATTTTCTTCCCGGCCACCATCTGTGTGCAGATTACCTTTTATTTATTGCTCCATGCCTGTCAAATTCCCTGGGGTATGGACTTGCTTTACTCATTCATAATTGCATGAAATATCAACCAAATTCAGTAATTTTGACATGTATGGATAGCTTAGATCTGGCGCTACATGTTGCAATTATCGGCGGCTTCTTAGAGTTAAAACTTGTGGAGAAAATTCAAACCTCGCAATGTTTATTTTCTTTCCGGCCAACATCTGTGTACATGTTACCGTCTATTTATTGCTCCATGCATGTCAAATTCCCTGGGGTATGGACTTGCTTTACTCATTCATAATTGCATGAAATATAAACCAAATTCGTTAATTTTGACATGTATGGATAGCTTAGATCTGGCGCTACATGTTGCAATTATCGGCGGCTTCTTAGAGTTAAAACTTGTGGAGAAAATTCAAACCTCGCAATGTTTATTTTCTTTCCCGCCAACATCTGTGTACATGTTACCGTCTATTTATTGCTCCATGCATGTCAAATTCCCTGGGGTATGGACTTGCTTTACTCATTCATAATTGCATGAAATATCAACCAAATTCAGTAATTTTGACATGTATGGATAGCTTAGATCTGGCGCTACATGTTGCAATTATCGGCGGCTGCTTAGAGTTAACACTTGTGGAGAAAATTCAAACCTCGCAATGTTTATTTTCTTCCCGGCCACCATCTGTGTGCAGATTACCTTTTATTTATTGCTCCATGCCTGTCAAATTCCCTGGGGTATGGACTTGCTTTACTCATTCATAATTGCATGAAATATCAACCAAATTCAGTAATTTTGACATGTATGGATAGCTTAGATCTGGCGCTACATGTTGCAATTATCGGCGGCTTCTTAGAGTTAAAACTTGTGGAGAAAATTCAAACCTCGCAATATTTATTTTCTTTCCGGCTAACATCTGTGTGCAGATTACCTTTTATTTATTGCTCCATGCCTGTCAAATTCCCTGGGGTATGACTTGCTTTACTCATTCATAATTGCATGAAATATCAACCAAATTCAGTAATTTTGACATGTATGGATAGCTTAGATCTGGCGCTACATGTTGCAATTATCGGCGGCTTCTTAGAGTTAACACTTGTGGAGAAAATTCAAACCTCGCAATGTTTATTTTCTTCCCGGCCACCATCTGTGTGCAGATTACCTTTTATTTATTGCTCCATGCCTGTCAAATTCCCTGGGGTATGGACTTGCTTTACTCATTCATAATTGCATGAAATATCAACCAAATTCGTTAATTTTGACATGTATGGATAGCTTAGATCTGGCGCTACATGTTGCAATTATCGGCGGCTTCTTAGAGTTAAAACTTGTAGAGAAAATTCAAACCTCGCAATGTTTATTTTCTTTCCGGCCAACATCTGTGTACATGTTACCGTCTATTTATTGCTCCATGCATGTCAAATTCCCTGGGGTATGGACTTGCTTTACTCATTCATAATTGCATGAAATATCAACCAAATTCAGTAATTTTGACATGTATGGATAGCTTAGATCTGGCGCTACATGTTGCAATTATCGGCGGCTTCTTAGAGTTAAAACTTGTGGAGAAAATTCAAACCTCGCAATGTTTATTTTCTTTCCGGCCAACATCTGTGTACATGTTACCGTCTATTTATTGCTCCATGCATGTCAAATTCCCTGGGGTATGGACTTGCTTTACTCATTCATAATTGCATGAAATATCAACCAAATTCAGTAATTTTGACATGTATGGATAGCTTAGATCTGGCGCTACATGTTGCAATTATCGGCGGCTGCTTAGAGTTAACACTTGTGGAGAAAATTCAAACCTCGCAATGTTTATTTTCTTCCCGGCCACCATCTGTGTGCAGATTACCTTTTATTTATTGCTCCATGCCTGTCAAATTCCCTGGGGTATGGACTTGCTTTACTCATTCATAATTGCATGAAATATCAACCAAATTCAGTAATTTTGACATGTATGGATAGCTTAGATCTGGCGCTACATGTTGCAATTATCGGCGGCTTCTTAGAGTTAAAACTTGTGGAGAAAATTCAAACCTCGCAATGTTTATTTTCTTTCCGGCCAACATCTGTGTACATGTTACCGTCTATTTATTGCTCCATGCATGTCAAATTCCCTGGGGTATGGACTTGCTTTACTCATTCATAATTGCATGAAATATCAACCAAATTCAGTAATTTTGACATGTATGGATAGCTTAGATCTGGCGCTACATGTTGCAATTATCGGCGGCTTCTTAGAGTTAAAACTTGTGGAGAAAATTCAAACCTCGCAATGTTTATTTTCTTTCCGGCCAACATCTGTGTACATGTTACCGTCTATTTATTGCTCCATGCATGTCAAATTCCCTGGGGTATGGACTTGCTTTACTCATTCATAATTGCATGAAATATCAACCAAATTCAGTAATTTTGACATGTATGGATAGCTTAGATCTGGCGCTACATGTTGCAATTATCGGCGGCTTCTTAGAGTTAACACTTGTGGAGAAAATTCAAACCTCGCAATATTTATTTTCTTTCCGGCTAACATCTGTGTGCAGATTACCTTTTATTTATTGCTCCATGCCTGTCAAATTCCCTGGGGTATGACTTGCTTTACTCATTCATAATTGCATGAAATATCAATCAAATTCAGTAATTTTGACATGTATGGATAGCTTAGATCTGGCGCTACATGTTGCAATTATCGGCGGCTTCTTAGAGTTAAAACTTGTGGAGAAAATTCAAACCTCGCAATGTTTATTTTCTTTCCGGCCAACATCTGTGTACATGTTACCGTCTATTTATTGCTCCATGCATGTCAAATTCCCTGGGGTATGGACTTGCTTTACTCATTCATAATTGCATGAAATATCAACCAAATTCAGTAATTTTGACATGTATGGATAGCTTAGATCTGGCGCTACATGTTGCAATTATCGGCGGCTTCTTAGAGTTAACACTTGTGGAGAAAATTCAAACCTCGCAATGTTTATTTTCTTCCCGGCCACCATCTGTGTGCAGATTACCTTTTATTTATTGCTCCATGCCTGTCAAATTCCCTGGGGTATGGACTTGCTTTACTCATTCATAATTGCATGAAATATCAACCAAATTCAGTAATTTTGACATGTATGGATAGCTTAGATCTGGCGCTACATGTTGCAATTATCGGCGGCTTCTTAGAGTTAAAACTTGTGGAGAAAATTCAAACCTCGCAATGTTTATTTTCTTTCCGGCCAACATCTGTGTACATGTTACCGTCTATTTATTGCTCCATGCATGTCAAATTCCCTGGGGTATGGACTTGCTTTACTCATTCATAATTGCATGAAATATCAACCAAATTCAGTAATTTTGACATGTATGGATAGCTTAGATCTGGCGCTACATGTTGCAATTATCGGCGGCTTCTTAGAGTTAACACTTGTGGAGAAAATTCAAACCTCGCAATGTTTATTTTCTTCCCGGCCACCATCTGTGTGCAGATTACCTTTTATTTATTGCTCCATGCCTGTCAAATTCCCTGGGGTATGGACTTGCTTTACTCATTCATAATTGCATGAAATATCAACCAAATTCAGTAATTTTGACATGTATGGATAGCTTAGATCTGGCGCTACATGTTGCAATTATCGGCGGCTTCTTAGAGTTAAAACTTGTGGAGAAAATTCAAACCTCGCAATGTTTATTTTCTTCCCGGCCACCATCTGTGTGCAGATTACCTTTTATTTATTGCTCCATGCCTGTCAAATTCCCTGGGGTATGGACTTGCTTTACTCATTCATAATTGCATGAAATATCAACCAAATTCAGTAATTTTGACATGTATGGATAGCTTAGATCTGGCGCTACATGTTGCAATTATCGGCGGCTTCTTAGAGTTAAAACTTGTGGAGAAAATTCAAACCTCGCAATGTTTATTTTCTTTCCGGCCAACATCTGTGTACATGTTACCGTCTATTTATTGCTCCATGCATGTCAAATTCCCTGGGGTATGGACTTGCTTTACTCATTCATAATTGCATGAAATATCAACCAAATTCAGTAATTTTGACATGTATGGATAGCTTAGATCTGGCGCTACATGTTGCAATTATCGGCGGCTTCTTAGAGTTAACACTTGTGGAGAAAATTCAAACCTCGCAATGTTTATTTTCTTCCCGGCCACCATCTGTGTGCAGATTACCTTTTATTTATTGCTCCATGCCTGTCAAATTCCCTGGGGTATGGACTTGCTTTACTCATTCATAATTGCATGAAATATCAACCAAATTCAGTAATTTTGACATGTATGGATAGCTTAGATCTGGCGCTACATGTTGCAATTATCGGCGGCTGCTTAGAGTTAACACTTGTGGAGAAAATTCAAACCTCGCAATGTTTATTTTCTTCCCGGCCACCATCTGTGTGCAGATTACCTTTTATTTATTGCTCCATGCCTGTCAAATTCCCTGGGGTATGGACTTGCTTTACTCATTCATAATTGCATGAAATATCAACCAAATTCAGTAATTTTGACATGTATGGATAGCTTAGATCTGGCGCTACATGTTGCAATTATCGGCGGCTTCTTAGAGTTAAAACTTGTGGAGAAAATTCAAACCTCGCAATATTTATTTTCTTTCCAGCTAACATCTGTGTGCAGATTACCTTTTATTTATTGCTCCATGCCTGTCAAATTCCCTGGGGTATGACTTGCTTTACTCATTCATAATTGCATGAAATATCAACCAAATTCAGTAATTTTGACATGTATGGATAGCTTAGATCTGGCGCTACATGTTGCAATTATCGGCGGCTTCTTAGAGTTAACACTTGTGGAGAAAATTCAAACCTCGCAATGTTTATTTTCTTCCCGGCCACCATCTGTGTGCAGATTACCTTTTATTTATTGCTCCATGCCTGTCAAATTCCCTGGGGTATGGACTTGCTTTACTCATTCATAATTGCATGAAATATCAACCAAATTCGTTAATTTTGACATGTATGGATAGCTTAGATCTGGCGCTACATGTTGCAATTATCGGCGGCTTCTTAGAGTTAAAACTTGTAGAGAAAATTCAAACCTCGCAATGTTTATTTTCTTTCCGGCCAACATCTGTGTACATGTTACCGTCTATTTATTGCTCCATGCATGTCAAATTCCCTGGGGTATGGACTTGCTTTACTCATTCATAATTGCATGAAATATCAACCAAATTCAGTAATTTTGACATGTATGGATAGCTTAGATCTGGCGCTACATGTTGCAATTATCGGCGGCTTCTTAGAGTTAAAACTTGTGGAGAAAATTCAAACCTCGCAATGTTTATTTTCTTTCCGGCCAACATCTGTGTACATGTTACCGTCTATTTATTGCTCCATGCATGTCAAATTCCCTGGGGTATGGACTTGCTTTACTCATTCATAATTGCATGAAATATCAACCAAATTCAGTAATTTTGACATGTATGGATAGCTTAGATCTGGCGCTACATGTTGCAATTATCGGCGGCTGCTTAGAGTTAACACTTGTGGAGAAAATTCAAACCTCGCAATGTTTATTTTCTTCCCGGCCACCATCTGTGTGCAGATTACCTTTTATTTATTGCTCCATGCCTGTCAAATTCCCTGGGGTATGGACTTGCTTTACTCATTCATAATTGCATGAAATATCAACCAAATTCAGTAATTTTGACATGTATGGATAGCTTAGATCTGGCGCTACATGTTGCAATTATCGGCGGCTGCTTAGAGTTAACACTTGTGGAGAAAATTCAAACCTCGCAATGTTTATTTTCTTCCCGGCCACCATCTGTGTGCAGATTACCTTTTATTTATTGCTCCATGCCTGTCAAATTCCCTGGGGTATGGACTTGCTTTACTCATTCATAATTGCATGAAATATCAACCAAATTCAGTAATTTTGACATGTATGGATAGCTTAGATCTGGCGCTACATGTTGCAATTATCGGCGGCTTCTTAGAGTTAAAACTTGTGGAGAAAATTCAAACCTCGCAATATTTATTTTCTTTCCGGCTAACATCTGTGTGCAGATTACCTTTTATTTATTGCTCCATGCCTGTCAAATTCCCTGGGGTATGACTTGCTTTACTCATTCATAATTGCATGAAATATCAACCAAATTCAGTAATTTTGACATGTATGGATAGCTTAGATCTGGCGCTACATGTTGCAATTATCGGCGGCTTCTTAGAGTTAACACTTGTGGAGAAAATTCAAACCTCGCAATGTTTATTTTCTTCCCGGCCACCATCTGTGTGCAGATTACCTTTTATTTATTGCTCCATGCCTGTCAAATTCCCTGGGGTATGGACTTGCTTTACTCATTCATAATTGCATGAAATATCAACCAAATTCGTTAATTTTGACATGTATGGATAGCTTAGATCTGGCGCTACATGTTGCAATTATCGGCGGCTTCTTAGAGTTAAAACTTGTAGAGAAAATTCAAACCTCGCAATGTTTATTTTCTTTCCGGCCAACATCTGTGTACATGTTACCGTCTATTTATTGCTCCATGCATGTCAAATTCCCTGGGGTATGGACTTGCTTTACTCATTCATAATTGCATGAAATATCAACCAAATTCAGTAATTTTGACATGTATGGATAGCTTAGATCTGGCGCTACATGTTGCAATTATCGGCGGCTTCTTAGAGTTAAAACTTGTGGAGAAAATTCAAACCTCGCAATGTTTATTTTCTTTCCGGCCAACATCTGTGTACATGTTACCGTCTATTTATTGCTCCATGCATGTCAAATTCCCTGGGGTATGGACTTGCTTTACTCATTCATAATTGCATGAAATATCAACCAAATTCAGTAATTTTGACATGTATGGATAGCTTAGATCTGGCGCTACATGTTGCAATTATCGGCGGCTGCTTAGAGTTAACACTTGTGGAGAAAATTCAAACCTCGCAATGTTTATTTTCTTCCCGGCCACCATCTGTGTGCAGATTACCTTTTATTTATTGCTCCATGCCTGTCAAATTCCCTGGGGTATGGACTTGCTTTACTCATTCATAATTGCATGAAATATCAACCAAATTCAGTAATTTTGACATGTATGGATAGCTTAGATCTGGCGCTACATGTTGCAATTATCGGCGGCTTCTTAGAGTTAAAACTTGTGGAGAAAATTCAAACCTCGCAATGTTTATTTTCTTTCCGGCCAACATCTGTGTACATGTTACCGTCTATTTATTGCTCCATGCATGTCAAATTCCCTGGGGTATGGACTTGCTTTACTCATTCATAATTGCATGAAATATCAACCAAATTCAGTAATTTTGACATGTATGGATAGCTTAGATCTGGCGCTACATGTTGCAATTATCGGCGGCTTCTTAGAGTTAAAACTTGTGGAGAAAATTCAAACCTCGCAATGTTTATTTTCTTTCCGGCCAACATCTGTGTACATGTTACCGTCTATTTATTGCTCCATGCATGTCAAATTCCCTGGGGTATGGACTTGCTTTACTCATTCATAATTGCATGAAATATCAACCAAATTCAGTAATTTTGACATGTATGGATAGCTTAGATCTGGCGCTACATGTTGCAATTATCGGCGGCTTCTTAGAGTTAACACTTGTGGAGAAAATTCAAACCTCGCAATATTTATTTTCTTTCCGGCTAACATCTGTGTGCAGATTACCTTTTATTTATTGCTCCATGCCTGTCAAATTCCCTGGGGTATGACTTGCTTTACTCATTCATAATTGCATGAAATATCAATCAAATTCAGTAATTTTGACATGTATGGATAGCTTAGATCTGGCGCTACATGTTGCAATTATCGGCGGCTTCTTAGAGTTAAAACTTGTGGAGAAAATTCAAACCTCGCAATGTTTATTTTCTTTCCGGCCAACATCTGTGTACATGTTACCGTCTATTTATTGCTCCATGCATGTCAAATTCCCTGGGGTATGGACTTGCTTTACTCATTCATAATTGCATGAAATATCAACCAAATTCAGTAATTTTGACATGTATGGATAGCTTAGATCTGGCGCTACATGTTGCAATTATCGGCGGCTTCTTAGAGTTAACACTTGTGGAGAAAATTCAAACCTCGCAATGTTTATTTTCTTCCCGGCCACCATCTGTGTGCAGATTACCTTTTATTTATTGCTCCATGCCTGTCAAATTCCCTGGGGTATGGACTTGCTTTACTCATTCATAATTGCATGAAATATCAACCAAATTCAGTAATTTTGACATGTATGGATAGCTTAGATCTGGCGCTACATGTTGCAATTATCGGCGGCTTCTTAGAGTTAAAACTTGTGGAGAAAATTCAAACCTCGCAATGTTTATTTTCTTTCCGGCCAACATCTGTGTACATGTTACCGTCTATTTATTGCTCCATGCATGTCAAATTCCCTGGGGTATGGACTTGCTTTACTCATTCATAATTGCATGAAATATCAACCAAATTCAGTAATTTTGACATGTATGGATAGCTTAGATCTGGCGCTACATGTTGCAATTATCGGCGGCTTCTTAGAGTTAACACTTGTGGAGAAAATTCAAACCTCGCAATGTTTATTTTCTTCCCGGCCACCATCTGTGTGCAGATTACCTTTTATTTATTGCTCCATGCCTGTCAAATTCCCTGGGGTATGGACTTGCTTTACTCATTCATAATTGCATGAAATATCAACCAAATTCAGTAATTTTGACATGTATGGATAGCTTAGATCTGGCGCTACATGTTGCAATTATCGGCGGCTTCTTAGAGTTAAAACTTGTGGAGAAAATTCAAACCTCGCAATGTTTATTTTCTTTCCGGCCAACATCTGTGTACATGTTACCGTCTATTTATTGCTCCATGCATGTCAAATTCCCTGGGGTATGGACTTGCTTTACTCATTCATAATTGCATGAAATATCAACCAAATTCAGTAATTTTGACATGTATGGATAGCTTAGATCTGGCGCTACATGTTGCAATTATCGGCGGCTGCTTAGAGTTAACACTTGTGGAGAAAATTCAAACCTCGCAATGTTTATTTTCTTCCCGGCCACCATCTGTGTGCAGATTACCTTTTATTTATTGCTCCATGCCTGTCAAATTCCCTGGGGTATGGACTTGCTTTACTCATTCATAATTGCATGAAATATCAACCAAATTCAGTAATTTTGACATGTATGGATAGCTTAGATCTGGCGCTACATGTTGCAATTATCGGCGGCTTCTTAGAGTTAAAACTTGTGGAGAAAATTCAAACCTCGCAATGTTTATTTTCTTTCCGGCCAACATCTGTGTACATGTTACCGTCTATTTATTGCTCCATGCATGTCAAATTCCCTGGGGTATGGACTTGCTTTACTCATTCATAATTGCATGAAATATCAACCAAATTCAGTAATTTTGACATGTATGGATAGCTTAGATCTGGCGCTACATGTTGCAATTATCGGCGGCTTCTTAGAGTTAAAACTTGTGGAGAAAATTCAAACCTCGCAATGTTTATTTTCTTTCCGGCCAACATCTGTGTACATGTTACCGTCTATTTATTGCTCCATGCATGTCAAATTCCCTGGGGTATGGACTTGCTTTACTCATTCATAATTGCATGAAATATCAACCAAATTCAGTAATTTTGACATGTATGGATAGCTTAGATCTGGCGCTACATGTTGCAATTATCGGCGGCTTCTTAGAGTTAACACTTGTGGAGAAAATTCAAACCTCGCAATATTTATTTTCTTTCCGGCTAACATCTGTGTGCAGATTACCTTTTATTTATTGCTCCATGCCTGTCAAATTCCCTGGGGTATGACTTGCTTTACTCATTCATAATTGCATGAAATATCAATCAAATTCAGTAATTTTGACATGTATGGATAGCTTAGATCTGGCGCTACATGTTGCAATTATCGGCGGCTTCTTAGAGTTAAAACTTGTGGAGAAAATTCAAACCTCGCAATGTTTATTTTCTTTCCGGCCAACATCTGTGTACATGTTACCGTCTATTTATTGCTCCATGCATGTCAAATTCCCTGGGGTATGGACTTGCTTTACTCATTCATAATTGCATGAAATATCAACCAAATTCAGTAATTTTGACATGTATGGATAGCTTAGATCTGGCGCTACATGTTGCAATTATCGGCGGCTTCTTAGAGTTAAAACTTGTGGAGAAAATTCAAACCTCGCAATGTTTATTTTCTTCCCGGCCACCATCTGTGTGCAGATTACCTTTTATTTATTGCTCCATGCATGTCAAATTCCCTGGGGTATGGACTTGCTTTACTCATTCATAATTGCATGAAATATCAACCAAATTCAGTAATTTTGACATGTATGGATAGCTTAGATCTGGCGCTACATGTTGCAATTATCGGCGGCTTCTTAGAGTTAAAACTTGTGGAGAAAATTCAAACCTCGCAATGTTTATTTTCTTTCCGGCCAACATCTGTGTACATGTTACCGTCTATTTATTGCTCCATGCATGTCAAATTCCCTGGGGTATGGACTTGCTTTACTCATTCATAATTGCATGAAATATCAACCAAATTCAGTAATTTTGACATGTATGGATAGCTTAGATCTGGCGCTACATGTTGCAATTATCGGCGGCTTCTTAGAGTTAAAACTTGTGGAGAAAATTCAAACCTCGCAATGTTTATTTTCTTCCCGGCCACCATCTGTGTGCAGATTACCTTTTATTTATTGCTCCATGCATGTCAAATTCCCTGGGGTATGGACTTGCTTTACTCATTCATAATTGCATGAAATATCAACCAAATTCAGTAATTTTGACATGTATGGATAGCTTAGATCTGGCGCTACATGTTGCAATTATCGGCGGCTTCTTAGAGTTAACACTTGTGGAGAAAATTCAAACCTCGCAATGTTTATTTTCTTCCCGGCCACCATCTGTGTGCAGATTACCTTTTATTTATTGCTCCATGCCTGTCAAATTCCCTGGGGTATGGACTTGCTTTACTCATTCATAATTGCATGAAATATCAACCAAATTCAGTAATTTTGACATGTATGGATAGCTTAGATCTGGCGCTACATGTTGCAATTATCGGCGGCTTCTTAGAGTTAAAACTTGTGGAGAAAATTCAAACCTCGCAATGTTTATTTTCTTTCCGGCCAACATCTGTGTACATGTTACCGTCTATTTATTGCTCCATGCATGTCAAATTCCCTGGGGTATGGACTTGCTTTACTCATTCATAATTGCATGAAATATCAACCAAATTCAGTAATTTTGACATGTATGGATAGCTTAGATCTGGCGCTACATGTTGCAATTATCGGCGGCTGCTTAGAGTTAACACTTGTGGAGAAAATTCAAACCTCGCAATGTTTATTTTCTTCCCGGCCACCATCTGTGTGCAGATTACCTTTTATTTATTGCTCCATGCCTGTCAAATTCCCTGGGGTATGGACTTGCTTTACTCATTCATAATTGCATGAAATATCAACCAAATTCAGTAATTTTGACATGTATGGATAGCTTAGATCTGGCGCTACATGTTGCAATTATCGGCGGCTTCTTAGAGTTAAAACTTGTGGAGAAAATTCAAACCTCGCAATGTTTATTTTCTTTCCGGCCAACATCTGTGTACATGTTACCGTCTATTTATTGCTCCATGCATGTCAAATTCCCTGGGGTATGGACTTGCTTTACTCATTCATAATTGCATGAAATATCAACCAAATTCAGTAATTTTGACATGTATGGATAGCTTAGATCTGGCGCTACATGTTGCAATTATCGGCGGCTTCTTAGAGTTAAAACTTGTGGAGAAAATTCAAACCTCGCAATGTTTATTTTCTTTCCGGCCAACATCTGTGTACATGTTACCGTCTATTTATTGCTCCATGCATGTCAAATTCCCTGGGGTATGGACTTGCTTTACTCATTCATAATTGCATGAAATATCAACCAAATTCAGTAATTTTGACATGTATGGATAGCTTAGATCTGGCGCTACATGTTGCAATTATCGGCGGCTTCTTAGAGTTAACACTTGTGGAGAAAATTCAAACCTCGCAATATTTATTTTCTTTCCGGCTAACATCTGTGTGCAGATTACCTTTTATTTATTGCTCCATGCCTGTCAAATTCCCTGGGGTATGACTTGCTTTACTCATTCATAATTGCATGAAATATCAATCAAATTCAGTAATTTTGACATGTATGGATAGCTTAGATCTGGCGCTACATGTTGCAATTATCGGCGGCTTCTTAGAGTTAAAACTTGTGGAGAAAATTCAAACCTCGCAATGTTTATTTTCTTTCCGGCCAACATCTGTGTACATGTTACCGTCTATTTATTGCTCCATGCATGTCAAATTCCCTGGGGTATGGACTTGCTTTACTCATTCATAATTGCATGAAATATCAACCAAATTCAGTAATTTTGACATGTATGGATAGCTTAGATCTGGCGCTACATGTTGCAATTATCGGCGGCTTCTTAGAGTTAACACTTGTGGAGAAAATTCAAACCTCGCAATGTTTATTTTCTTCCCGGCCACCATCTGTGTGCAGATTACCTTTTATTTATTGCTCCATGCCTGTCAAATTCCCTGGGGTATGGACTTGCTTTACTCATTCATAATTGCATGAAATATCAACCAAATTCAGTAATTTTGACATGTATGGATAGCTTAGATCTGGCGCTACATGTTGCAATTATCGGCGGCTTCTTAGAGTTAAAACTTGTGGAGAAAATTCAAACCTCGCAATGTTTATTTTCTTTCCGGCCAACATCTGTGTACATGTTACCGTCTATTTATTGCTCCATGCATGTCAAATTCCCTGGGGTATGGACTTGCTTTACTCATTCATAATTGCATGAAATATCAACCAAATTCAGTAATTTTGACATGTATGGATAGCTTAGATCTGGCGCTACATGTTGCAATTATCGGCGGCTTCTTAGAGTTAACACTTGTGGAGAAAATTCAAACCTCGCAATGTTTATTTTCTTCCCGGCCACCATCTGTGTGCAGATTACCTTTTATTTATTGCTCCATGCCTGTCAAATTCCCTGGGGTATGGACTTGCTTTACTCATTCATAATTGCATGAAATATCAACCAAATTCAGTAATTTTGACATGTATGGATAGCTTAGATCTGGCGCTACATGTTGCAATTATCGGCGGCTTCTTAGAGTTAAAACTTGTGGAGAAAATTCAAACCTCGCAATGTTTATTTTCTTTCCGGCCAACATCTGTGTACATGTTACCGTCTATTTATTGCTCCATGCATGTCAAATTCCCTGGGGTATGGACTTGCTTTACTCATTCATAATTGCATGAAATATCAACCAAATTCAGTAATTTTGACATGTATGGATAGCTTAGATCTGGCGCTACATGTTGCAATTATCGGCGGCTTCTTAGAGTTAACACTTGTGGAGAAAATTCAAACCTCGCAATGTTTATTTTCTTCCCGGCCACCATCTGTGTGCAGATTACCTTTTATTTATTGCTCCATGCCTGTCAAATTCCCTGGGGTATGGACTTGCTTTACTCATTCATAATTGCATGAAATATCAACCAAATTCAGTAATTTTGACATGTATGGATAGCTTAGATCTGGCGCTACATGTTGCAATTATCGGCGGCTTCTTAGAGTTAAAACTTGTGGAGAAAATTCAAACCTCGCAATGTTTATTTTCTTTCCGGCCAACATCTGTGTACATGTTACCGTCTATTTATTGCTCCATGCATGTCAAATTCCCTGGGGTATGGACTTGCTTTACTCATTCATAATTGCATGAAATATCAACCAAATTCAGTAATTTTGACATGTATGGATAGCTTAGATCTGGCGCTACATGTTGCAATTATCGGCGGCTTCTTAGAGTTAACACTTGTGGAGAAAATTCAAACCTCGCAATGTTTATTTTCTTCCCGGCCACCATCTGTGTGCAGATTACCTTTTATTTATTGCTCCATGCCTGTCAAATTCCCTGGGGTATGGACTTGCTTTACTCATTCATAATTGCATGAAATATCAACCAAATTCGTTAATTTTGACATGTATGGATAGCTTAGATCTGGCGCTACATGTTGCAATTATCGGCGGCTTCTTAGAGTTAAAACTTGTAGAGAAAATTCAAACCTCGCAATGTTTATTTTCTTTCCGGCCAACATCTGTGTACATGTTACCGTCTATTTATTGCTCCATGCATGTCAAATTCCCTGGGGTATGGACTTGCTTTACTCATTCATAATTGCATGAAATATCAACCAAATTCAGTAATTTTGACATGTATGGATAGCTTAGATCTGGCGCTACATGTTGCAATTATCGGCGGCTTCTTAGAGTTAACACTTGTGGAGAAAATTCAAACCTCGCAATGTTTATTTTCTTCCCGGCCACCATCTGTGTGCAGATTACCTTTTATTTATTGCTCCATGCCTGTCAAATTCCCTGGGGTATGGACTTGCTTTACTCATTCATAATTGCATGAAATATCAACCAAATTCAGTAATTTTGACATGTATGGATAGCTTAGATCTGGCGCTACATGTTGCAATTATCGGCGGCTTCTTAGAGTTAAAACTTGTGGAGAAAATTCAAACCTCGCAATGTTTATTTTCTTTCCGGCCAACATCTGTGTACATGTTACCGTCTATTTATTGCTCCATGCATGTCAAATTCCCTGGGGTATGGACTTGCTTTACTCATTCATAATTGCATGAAATATCAACCAAATTCAGTAATTTTGACATGTATGGATAGCTTAGATCTGGCGCTACATGTTGCAATTATCGGCGGCTTCTTAGAGTTAACACTTGTGGAGAAAATTCAAACCTCGCAATATTTATTTTCTTTCCGGCTAACATCTGTGTGCAGATTACCTTTTATTTATTGCTCCATGCCTGTCAAATTCCCTGGGGTATGACTTGCTTTACTCATTCATAATTGCATGAAATATCAATCAAATTCAGTAATTTTGACATGTATGGATAGCTTAGATCTGGCGCTACATGTTGCAATTATCGGCGGCTTCTTAGAGTTAAAACTTGTGGAGAAAATTCAAACCTCGCAATGTTTATTTTCTTTCCGGCCAACATCTGTGTACATGTTACCGTCTATTTATTGCTCCATGCATGTCAAATTCCCTGGGGTATGGACTTGCTTTACTCATTCATAATTGCATGAAATATCAACCAAATTCAGTAATTTTGACATGTATGGATAGCTTAGATCTGGCGCTACATGTTGCAATTATCGGCGGCTTCTTAGAGTTAACACTTGTGGAGAAAATTCAAACCTCGCAATGTTTATTTTCTTCCCGGCCACCATCTGTGTGCAGATTACCTTTTATTTATTGCTCCATGCCTGTCAAATTCCCTGGGGTATGGACTTGCTTTACTCATTCATAATTGCATGAAATATCAACCAAATTCAGTAATTTTGACATGTATGGATAGCTTAGATCTGGCGCTACATGTTGCAATTATCGGCGGCTTCTTAGAGTTAAAACTTGTGGAGAAAATTCAAACCTCGCAATGTTTATTTTCTTTCCGGCCAACATCTGTGTACATGTTACCGTCTATTTATTGCTCCATGCATGTCAAATTCCCTGGGGTATGGACTTGCTTTACTCATTCATAATTGCATGAAATATCAACCAAATTCAGTAATTTTGACATGTATGGATAGCTTAGATCTGGCGCTACATGTTGCAATTATCGGCGGCTTCTTAGAGTTAACACTTGTGGAGAAAATTCAAACCTCGCAATGTTTATTTTCTTCCCGGCCACCATCTGTGTGCAGATTACCTTTTATTTATTGCTCCATGCCTGTCAAATTCCCTGGGGTATGGACTTGCTTTACTCATTCATAATTGCATGAAATATCAACCAAATTCAGTAATTTTGACATGTATGGATAGCTTAGATCTGGCGCTACATGTTGCAATTATCGGCGGCTTCTTAGAGTTAAAACTTGTGGAGAAAATTCAAACCTCGCAATGTTTATTTTCTTTCCGGCCAACATCTGTGTACATGTTACCGTCTATTTATTGCTCCATGCATGTCAAATTCCCTGGGGTATGGACTTGCTTTACTCATTCATAATTGCATGAAATATCAACCAAATTCAGTAATTTTGACATGTATGGATAGCTTAGATCTGGCGCTACATGTTGCAATTATCGGCGGCTTCTTAGAGTTAACACTTGTGGAGAAAATTCAAACCTCGCAATGTTTATTTTCTTCCCGGCCACCATCTGTGTGCAGATTACCTTTTATTTATTGCTCCATGCCTGTCAAATTCCCTGGGGTATGGACTTGCTTTACTCATTCATAATTGCATGAAATATCAACCAAATTCAGTAATTTTGACATGTATGGATAGCTTAGATCTGGCGCTACATGTTGCAATTATCGGCGGCTTCTTAGAGTTAAAACTTGTGGAGAAAATTCAAACCTCGCAATGTTTATTTTCTTTCCGGCCAACATCTGTGTACATGTTACCGTCTATTTATTGCTCCATGCATGTCAAATTCCCTGGGGTATGGACTTGCTTTACTCATTCATAATTGCATGAAATATCAACCAAATTCAGTAATTTTGACATGTATGGATAGCTTAGATCTGGCGCTACATGTTGCAATTATCGGCGGCTTCTTAGAGTTAACACTTGTGGAGAAAATTCAAACCTCGCAATGTTTATTTTCTTCCCGGCCACCATCTGTGTGCAGATTACCTTTTATTTATTGCTCCATGCCTGTCAAATTCCCTGGGGTATGGACTTGCTTTACTCATTCATAATTGCATGAAATATCAACCAAATTCGTTAATTTTGACATGTATGGATAGCTTAGATCTGGCGCTACATGTTGCAATTATCGGCGGCTTCTTAGAGTTAAAACTTGTAGAGAAAATTCAAACCTCGCAATGTTTATTTTCTTTCCGGCCAACATCTGTGTACATGTTACCGTCTATTTATTGCTCCATGCATGTCAAATTCCCTGGGGTATGGACTTGCTTTACTCATTCATAATTGCATGAAATATCAACCAAATTCAGTAATTTTGACATGTATGGATAGCTTAGATCTGGCGCTACATGTTGCAATTATCGGCGGCTTCTTAGAGTTAACACTTGTGGAGAAAATTCAAACCTCGCAATGTTTATTTTCTTCCCGGCCACCATCTGTGTGCAGATTACCTTTTATTTATTGCTCCATGCCTGTCAAATTCCCTGGGGTATGGACTTGCTTTACTCATTCATAATTGCATGAAATATCAACCAAATTCAGTAATTTTGACATGTATGGATAGCTTAGATCTGGCGCTACATGTTGCAATTATCGGCGGCTTCTTAGAGTTAAAACTTGTGGAGAAAATTCAAACCTCGCAATGTTTATTTTCTTTCCGGCCAACATCTGTGTACATGTTACCGTCTATTTATTGCTCCATGCATGTCAAATTCCCTGGGGTATGGACTTGCTTTACTCATTCATAATTGCATGAAATATCAACCAAATTCAGTAATTTTGACATGTATGGATAGCTTAGATCTGGCGCTACATGTTGCAATTATCGGCGGCTTCTTAGAGTTAACACTTGTGGAGAAAATTCAAACCTCGCAATATTTATTTTCTTTCCGGCTAACATCTGTGTGCAGATTACCTTTTATTTATTGCTCCATGCCTGTCAAATTCCCTGGGGTATGACTTGCTTTACTCATTCATAATTGCATGAAATATCAATCAAATTCAGTAATTTTGACATGTATGGATAGCTTAGATCTGGCGCTACATGTTGCAATTATCGGCGGCTTCTTAGAGTTAACATTTGTGGAGAAAATTCAAACCTCGCAATGTTTATTTTCTTCCCGGCCACCATCTGTGTGCAGATTACCTTTTATTTATTGCTCCATGCCTGTCAAATTCCCTGGGGTATGGACTTGCTTTACTCATTCATAATTGCATGAAATATCAACCAAATTCAGTAATTTTGACATGTATGGATAGCTTAGATCTGGCGCTACATGTTGCAATTATCGGCGGCTTCTTAGAGTTAAAACTTGTGGAGAAAATTCAAACCTCGCAATGTTTATTTTCTTTCCGGCCAACATCTGTGTACATGTTACCGTCTATTTATTGCTCCATGCATGTCAAATTCCCTGGGGTATGGACTTGCTTTACTCATTCATAATTGCATGAAATATCAACCAAATTCAGTAATTTTGACATGTATGGATAGCTTAGATCTGGCGCTACATGTTGCAATTATCGGCGGCTTCTTAGAGTTAACACTTGTGGAGAAAATTCAAACCTCGCAATGTTTATTTTCTTCCCGGCCACCATCTGTGTGCAGATTACCTTTTATTTATTGCTCCATGCCTGTCAAATTCCCTGGGGTATGGACTTGCTTTACTCATTCATAATTGCATGAAATATCAACCAAATTCAGTAATTTTGACATGTATGGATAGCTTAGATCTGGCGCTACATGTTGCAATTATCGGCGGCTTCTTAGAGTTAAAACTTGTGGAGAAAATTCAAACCTCGCAATGTTTATTTTCTTTCCGGCCAACATCTGTGTACATGTTACCGTCTATTTATTGCTCCATGCATGTCAAATTCCCTGGGGTATGGACTTGCTTTACTCATTCATAATTGCATGAAATATCAACCAAATTCAGTAATTTTGACATGTATGGATAGCTTAGATCTGGCGCTACATGTTGCAATTATCGGCGGCTTCTTAGAGTTAACACTTGTGGAGAAAATTCAAACCTCGCAATGTTTATTTTCTTCCCGGCCACCATCTGTGTGCAGATTACCTTTTATTTATTGCTCCATGCCTGTCAAATTCCCTGGGGTATGGACTTGCTTTACTCATTCATAATTGCATGAAATATCAACCAAATTCAGTAATTTTGACATGTATGGATAGCTTAGATCTGGCGCTACATGTTGCAATTATCGGCGGCTTCTTAGAGTTAAAACTTGTGGAGAAAATTCAAACCTCGCAATGTTTATTTTCTTTCCGGCCAACATCTGTGTACATGTTACCGTCTATTTATTGCTCCATGCATGTCAAATTCCCTGGGGTATGGACTTGCTTTACTCATTCATAATTGCATGAAATATCAACCAAATTCAGTAATTTTGACATGTATGGATAGCTTAGATCTGGCGCTACATGTTGCAATTATCGGCGGCTTCTTAGAGTTAACACTTGTGGAGAAAATTCAAACCTCGCAATGTTTATTTTCTTCCCGGCCACCATCTGTGTGCAGATTACCTTTTATTTATTGCTCCATGCCTGTCAAATTCCCTGGGGTATGGACTTGCTTTACTCATTCATAATTGCATGAAATATCAACCAAATTCAGTAATTTTGACATGTATGGATAGCTTAGATCTGGCGCTACATGTTGCAATTATCGGCGGCTTCTTAGAGTTAAAACTTGTGGAGAAAATTCAAACCTCGCAATGTTTATTTTCTTTCCGGCCAACATCTGTGTACATGTTACCGTCTATTTATTGCTCCATGCATGTCAAATTCCCTGGGGTATGGACTTGCTTTACTCATTCATAATTGCATGAAATATCAACCAAATTCAGTAATTTTGACATGTATGGATAGCTTAGATCTGGCGCTACATGTTGCAATTATCGGCGGCTGCTTAGAGTTAACACTTGTGGAGAAAATTCAAACCTCGCAATGTTTATTTTCTTTCCGGCCAACATCTGTGTACATGTTACCGTCTATTTATTGCTCCATGCATGTCAAATTCCCTGGGGTATGGACTTGCTTTACTCATTCATAATTGCATGAAATATCAACCAAATTCAGTAATTTTGACATGTATGGATAGCTTAGATCTGGCGCTACATGTTGCAATTATCGGCGGCTTCTTAGAGTTAACACTTGTGGAGAAAATTCAAACCTCGCAATGTTTATTTTCTTCCCGGCCACCATCTGTGTGCAGATTACCTTTTATTTATTGCTCCATGCCTGTCAAATTCCCTGGGGTATGGACTTGCTTTACTCATTCATAATTGCATGAAATATCAACCAAATTCAGTAATTTTGACATGTATGGATAGCTTAGATCTGGCGCTACATGTTGCAATTATCGGCGGCTTCTTAGAGTTAAAACTTGTGGAGAAAATTCAAACCTCGCAATGTTTATTTTCTTTCCGGCCAACATCTGTGTACATGTTACCGTCTATTTATTGCTCCATGCATGTCAAATTCCCTGGGGTATGGACTTGCTTTACTCATTCATAATTGCATGAAATATCAACCAAATTCAGTAATTTTGACATGTATGGATAGCTTAGATCTGGCGCTACATGTTGCAATTATCGGCGGCTTCTTAGAGTTAAAACTTGTGGAGAAAATTCAAACCTCGCAATGTTTATTTTCTTCCCGGCCACCATCTGTGTGCAGATTACCTTTTATTTATTGCTCCATGCCTGTCAAATTCCCTGGGGTATGGACTTGCTTTACTCATTCATAATTGCATGAAATATCAACCAAATTCAGTAATTTTGACATGTATGGATAGCTTAGATCTGGCGCTACATGTTGCAATTATCGGCGGCTTCTTAGAGTTAAAACTTGTGGAGAAAATTCAAACCTCGCAATGTTTATTTTCTTTCCGGCCAACATCTGTGTACATGTTACCGTCTATTTATTGCTCCATGCATGTCAAATTCCCTGGGGTATGGACTTGCTTTACTCATTCATAATTGCATGAAATATCAACCAAATTCAGTAATTTTGACATGTATGGATAGCTTAGATCTGGCGCTACATGTTGCAATTATCGGCGGCTTCTTAGAGTTAACACTTGTGGAGAAAATTCAAACCTCGCAATGTTTATTTTCTTCCCGGCCACCATCTGTGTGCAGATTACCTTTTATTTATTGCTCCATGCCTGTCAAATTCCCTGGGGTATGGACTTGCTTTACTCATTCATAATTGCATGAAATATCAACCAAATTCAGTAATTTTGACATGTATGGATAGCTTAGATCTGGCGCTACATGTTGCAATTATCGGCGGCTTCTTAGAGTTAAAACTTGTGGAGAAAATTCAAACCTCGCAATGTTTATTTTCTTTCCGGCCAACATCTGTGTACATGTTACCGTCTATTTATTGCTCCATGCATGTCAAATTCCCTGGGGTATGGACTTGCTTTACTCATTCATAATTGCATGAAATATCAACCAAATTCAGTAATTTTGACATGTATGGATAGCTTAGATCTGGCGCTACATGTTGCAATTATCGGCGGCTTCTTAGAGTTAACACTTGTGGAGAAAATTCAAACCTCGCAATGTTTATTTTCTTCCCGGCCACCATCTGTGTGCAGATTACCTTTTATTTATTGCTCCATGCCTGTCAAATTCCCTGGGGTATGGACTTGCTTTACTCATTCATAATTGCATGAAATATCAACCAAATTCAGTAATTTTGACATGTATGGATAGCTTAGATCTGGCGCTACATGTTGCAATTATCGGCGGCTTCTTAGAGTTAAAACTTGTGGAGAAAATTCAAACCTCGCAATGTTTATTTTCTTTCCGGCCAACATCTGTGTACATGTTACCGTCTATTTATTGCTCCATGCATGTCAAATTCCCTGGGGTATGGACTTGCTTTACTCATTCATAATTGCATGAAATATCAACCAAATTCAGTAATTTTGACATGTATGGATAGCTTAGATCTGGCGCTACATGTTGCAATTATCGGCGGCTTCTTAGAGTTAAAACTTGTGGAGAAAATTCAAACCTCGCAATGTTTATTTTCTTCCCGGCCACCATCTGTGTGCAGATTACCTTTTATTTATTGCTCCATGCATGTCAAATTCCCTGGGGTATGGACTTGCTTTACTCATTCATAATTGCATGAAATATCAACCAAATTCAGTAATTTTGACATGTATGGATAGCTTAGATCTGGCGCTACATGTTGCAATTATCGGCGGCTTCTTAGAGTTAAAATTTGTGGAGAAAATTCAAACCTCGCAATGTTTATTTTATTTCCGGCCAACATCTGTGTACATGTTACCGTCTATTTATTGCTCCATGCATGTCAAATTCCCTGGGGTATGGACTTGCTTTACTCATTCATAATTGCATGAAATATCAACCAAATTCAGTAATTTTGACATGTATGGATAGCTTAGATCTGGCGCTACATGTTGCAATTTTCGGCGGCTTCTTAGAGTTAAAACTTGTGGAGAAAATTCAAACCTCGCAATGTTTATTTTCTTTCCGGCCAACATCTGTGTACATGTTACCGTCTATTTATTGCTCCATGCATGTCAAATTCCCTGGGGTATGGACTTGCTTTACTCATTCATAATTGCATGAAATATCAACCAAATTCAGTAATTTTGACATGTATGGATAGCTTAGATCTGGCGCTACATGTTGCAATTATCGGCGGCTTCTTAGAGTTAACACTTGTGGAGAAAATTCAAACCTCGCAATGTTTATTTTCTTCCCGGCCACCATCTGTGTGCAGATTACCTTTTATTTATTGCTCCATGCCTGTCAAATTCCCTGGGGTATGGACTTGCTTTACTCATTCATAATTGCATGAAATATCAACCAAATTCAGTAATTTTGACATGTATGGATAGCTTAGATCTGGCGCTACATGTTGCAATTATCGGCGGCTTCTTAGAGTTAAAACTTGTGGAGAAAATTCAAACCTCGCAATGTTTATTTTCTTTCCGGCCAACATCTGTGTACATGTTACCGTCTATTTATTGCTCCATGCATGTCAAATTCCCTGGGGTATGGACTTGCTTTACTCATTCATAATTGCATGAAATATCAACCAAATTCAGTAATTTTGACATGTATGGATAGCTTAGATCTGGCGCTACATGTTGCAATTATCGGCGGCTTCTTAGAGTTAAAACTTGTGGAGAAAATTCAAACCTCGCAATGTTTATTTTCTTCCCGGCCACCATCTGTGTGCAGATTACCTTTTATTTATTGCTCCATGCCTGTCAAATTCCCTGGGGTATGGACTTGCTTTACTCATTCATAATTGCATGAAATATCAACCAAATTCAGTAATTTTGACATGTATGGATAGCTTAGATCTGGCGCTACATGTTGCAATTATCGGCGGCTTCTTAGAGTTAAAACTTGTGGAGAAAATTCAAACCTCGCAATGTTTATTTTCTTTCCGGCCAACATCTGTGTACATGTTACCGTCTATTTATTGCTCCATGCATGTCAAATTCCCTGGGGTATGGACTTGCTTTACTCATTCATAATTGCATGAAATATCAACCAAATTCAGTAATTTTGACATGTATGGATAGCTTAGATCTGGCGCTACATGTTGCAATTATCGGCGGCTTCTTAGAGTTAAAACTTGTGGAGAAAATTCAAACCTCGCAATGTTTATTTTCTTTCCGGCCAACATCTGTGTACATGTTACCGTCTATTTATTGCTCCATGCATGTCAAATTCCCTGGGGTATGGACTTGCTTTACTCATTCATAATTGCATGAAATATCAACCAAATTCAGTAATTTTGACATGTATGGATAGCTTAGATCTGGCGCTACATGTTGCAATTATCGGCGGCTTCTTAGAGTTAAAACTTGTGGAGAAAATTCAAACCTCGCAATGTTTATTTTCTTCCCGGCCACCATCTGTGTGCAGATTACCTTTTATTTATTGCTCCATGCCTGTCAAATTCCCTGGGGTATGGACTTGCTTTACTCATTCATAATTGCATGAAATATCAACCAAATTCAGTAATTTTGACATGTATGGATAGCTTAGATCTGGCGCTACATGTTGCAATTATCGGCGGCTTCTTAGAGTTAACACTTGTGGAGAAAATTCAAACCTCGCAATGTTTATTTTCTTCCCGGCCACCATCTGTGTGCAGATTACCTTTTATTTATTGCTCCATGCCTGTCAAATTCCCTGGGGTATGGACTTGCTTTACTCATTCATAATTGCATGAAATATCAACCAAATTCAGTAATTTTGACATGTATGGATAGCTTAGATCTGGCGCTACATGTTGCAATTATCGGCGGCTTCTTAGAGTTAAAACTTGTGGAGAAAATTCAAACCTCGCAATGTTTATTTTCTTTCCGGCCAACATCTGTGTACATGTTACCGTCTATTTATTGCTCCATGCATGTCAAATTCCCTGGGGTATGGACTTGCTTTACTCATTCATAATTGCATGAAATATCAACCAAATTCAGTAATTTTGACATGTATGGATAGCTTAGATCTGGCGCTACATGTTGCAATTATCGGCGGCTTCTTAGAGTTAAAATTTGTGGAGAAAATTCAAACCTCGCAATGTTTATTTTATTTCCGGCCAACATCTGTGTACATGTTACCGTCTATTTATTGCTCCATGCATGTCAAATTCCCTGGGGTATGGACTTGCTTTACTCATTCATAATTGCATGAAATATCAACCAAATTCAGTAATTTTGACATGTATGGATAGCTTAGATCTGGCGCTACATGTTGCAATTTTCGGCGGCTTCTTAGAGTTAAAACTTGTGGAGAAAATTCAAACCTCGCAATGTTTATTTTCTTTCCGGCCAACATCTGTGTACATGTTACCGTCTATTTATTGCTCCATGCATGTCAAATTCCCTGGGGTATGGACTTGCTTTACTCATTCATAATTGCATGAAATATCAACCAAATTCAGTAATTTTGACATGTATGGATAGCTTAGATCTGGCGCTACATGTTGCAATTATCGGCGGCTTCTTAGAGTTAACACTTGTGGAGAAAATTCAAACCTCGCAATGTTTATTTTCTTCCCGGCCACCATCTGTGTGCAGATTACCTTTTATTTATTGCTCCATGCCTGTCAAATTCCCTGGGGTATGGACTTGCTTTACTCATTCATAATTGCATGAAATATCAACCAAATTCAGTAATTTTGACATGTATGGATAGCTTAGATCTGGCGCTACATGTTGCAATTATCGGCGGCTTCTTAGAGTTAAAACTTGTGGAGAAAATTCAAACCTCGCAATGTTTATTTTCTTTCCGGCCAACATCTGTGTACATGTTACCGTCTATTTATTGCTCCATGCATGTCAAATTCCCTGGGGTATGGACTTGCTTTACTCATTCATAATTGCATGAAATATCAACCAAATTCAGTAATTTTGACATGTATGGATAGCTTAGATCTGGCGCTACATGTTGCAATTATCGGCGGCTTCTTAGAGTTAAAACTTGTGGAGAAAATTCAAACCTCGCAATGTTTATTTTCTTCCCGGCCACCATCTGTGTGCAGATTACCTTTTATTTATTGCTCCATGCCTGTCAAATTCCCTGGGGTATGGACTTGCTTTACTCATTCATAATTGCATGAAATATCAACCAAATTCAGTAATTTTGACATGTATGGATAGCTTAGATCTGGCGCTACATGTTGCAATTATCGGCGGCTTCTTAGAGTTAAAACTTGTGGAGAAAATTCAAACCTCGCAATGTTTATTTTCTTTCCGGCCAACATCTGTGTACATGTTACCGTCTATTTATTGCTCCATGCATGTCAAATTCCCTGGGGTATGGACTTGCTTTACTCATTCATAATTGCATGAAATATCAACCAAATTCAGTAATTTTGACATGTATGGATAGCTTAGATCTGGCGCTACATGTTGCAATTATCGGCGGCTTCTTAGAGTTAAAACTTGTGGAGAAAATTCAAACCTCGCAATGTTTATTTTCTTCCCGGCCACCATCTGTGTGCAGATTACCTTTTATTTATTGCTCCATGCCTGTCAAATTCCCTGGGGTATGGACTTGCTTTACTCATTCATAATTGCATGAAATATCAACCAAATTCAGTAATTTTGACATGTATGGATAGCTTAGATCTGGCGCTACATGTTGCAATTATCGGCGGCTTCTTAGAGTTAACACTTGTGGAGAAAATTCAAACCTCGCAATGTTTATTTTCTTCCCGGCCACCATCTGTGTGCAGATTACCTTTTATTTATTGCTCCATGCCTGTCAAATTCCCTGGGGTATGGACTTGCTTTACTCATTCATAATTGCATGAAATATCAACCAAATTCAGTAATTTTGACATGTATGGATAGCTTAGATCTGGCGCTACATGTTGCAATTATCGGCGGCTTCTTAGAGTTAAAACTTGTGGAGAAAATTCAAACCTCGCAATGTTTATTTTCTTTCCGGCCAACATCTGTGTACATGTTACCGTCTATTTATTGCTCCATGCATGTCAAATTCCCTGGGGTATGGACTTGCTTTACTCATTCATAATTGCATGAAATATCAACCAAATTCAGTAATTTTGACATGTATGGATAGCTTAGATCTGGCGCTACATGTTGCAATTATCGGCGGCTTCTTAGAGTTAACACTTGTGGAGAAAATTCAAACCTCGCAATGTTTATTTTCTTCCCGGCCAACATCTGTGTGCAGATTACCTTTTATTTATTGCTCCATGCCTGTCAAATTCCCTGGGGTATGGACTTGCTTTACTCATTCATAATTGCATGAAATATCAACCAAATTCAGTAATTTTGACATGTATGGATAGCTTAGATCTGGCGCTACATGTTGCAATTATCGGCGGCTTCTTAGAGTTAAAACTTGTGGAGAAAATTCAAACCTCGCAATGTTTATTTTCTTTCCGGCCAACATCTGTGTACATGTTACCGTCTATTTATTGCTCCATGCATGTCAAATTCCCTGGGGTATGGACTTGCTTTACTCATTCATAATTGCATGAAATATCAACCAAATTCAGTAATTTTGACATGTATGGATAGCTTAGATCTGGCGCTACATGTTGCAATTATCGGCGGCTTCTTAGAGTTAACACTTGTGGAGAAAATTCAAACCTCGCAATGTTTATTTTCTTCCCGGCCACCATCTGTGTGCAGATTACCTTTTATTTATTGCTCCATGCCTGTCAAATTCCCTGGGGTATGGACTTGCTTTACTCATTCATAATTGCATGAAATATCAACCAAATTCAGTAATTTTGACATGTATGGATAGCTTAGATCTGGCGCTACATGTTGCAATTATCGGCGGCTTCTTAGAGTTAAAACTTGTGGAGAAAATTCAAACCTCGCAATGTTTATTTTCTTTCCGGCCAACATCTGTGTACATGTTACCGTCTATTTATTGCTCCATGCATGTCAAATTCCCTGGGGTATGGACTTGCTTTACTCATTCATAATTGCATGAAATATCAACCAAATTCAGTAATTTTGACATGTATGGATAGCTTAGATCTGGCGCTACATGTTGCAATTATCGGCGGCTTCTTAGAGTTAACACTTGTGGAGAAAATTCAAACCTCGCAATGTTTATTTTCTTCCCGGCCACCATCTGTGTGCAGATTACCTTTTATTTATTGCTCCATGCCTGTCAAATTCCCTGGGGTATGGACTTGCTTTACTCATTCATAATTGCATGAAATATCAACCAAATTCAGTAATTTTGACATGTATGGATAGCTTAGATCTGGCGCTACATGTTGCAATTATCGGCGGCTTCTTAGAGTTAAAACTTGTGGAGAAAATTCAAACCTCGCAATGTTTATTTTCTTTCCGGCCAACATCTGTGTACATGTTACCGTCTATTTATTGCTCCATGCATGTCAAATTCCCTGGGGTATGGACTTGCTTTACTCATTCATAATTGCATGAAATATCAACCAAATTCAGTAATTTTGACATGTATGGATAGCTTAGATCTGGCGCTACATGTTGCAATTATCGGCGGCTTCTTAGAGTTAAAACTTGTGGAGAAAATTCAAACCTCGCAATGTTTATTTTCTTTCCGGCCAACATCTGTGTACATGTTACCGTCTATTTATTGCTCCATGCATGTCAAATTCCCTGGGGTATGGACTTGCTTTACTCATTCATAATTGCATGAAATATCAACCAAATTCAGTAATTTTGACATGTATGGATAGCTTAGATCTGGCGCTACATGTTGCAATTATCGGCGGCTTCTTAGAGTTAAAACTTGTGGAGAAAATTCAAACCTCGCAATGTTTATTTTCTTCCCGGCCACCATCTGTGTGCAGATTACCTTTTATTTATTGCTCCATGCCTGTCAAATTCCCTGGGGTATGGACTTGCTTTACTCATTCATAATTGCATGAAATATCAACCAAATTCAGTAATTTTGACATGTATGGATAGCTTAGATCTGGCGCTACATGTTGCAATTATCGGCGGCTTCTTAGAGTTAACACTTGTGGAGAAAATTCAAACCTCGCAATGTTTATTTTCTTCCCGGCCACCATCTGTGTGCAGATTACCTTTTATTTATTGCTCCATGCCTGTCAAATTCCCTGGGGTATGGACTTGCTTTACTCATTCATAATTGCATGAAATATCAACCAAATTCAGTAATTTTGACATGTATGGATAGCTTAGATCTGGCGCTACATGTTGCAATTATCGGCGGCTTCTTAGAGTTAAAACTTGTGGAGAAAATTCAAACCTCGCAATGTTTATTTTCTTTCCGGCCAACATCTGTGTACATGTTACCGTCTATTTATTGCTCCATGCATGTCAAATTCCCTGGGGTATGGACTTGCTTTACTCATTCATAATTGCATGAAATATCAACCAAATTCAGTAATTTTGACATGTATGGATAGCTTAGATCTGGCGCTACATGTTGCAATTATCGGCGGCTTCTTAGAGTTAACACTTGTGGAGAAAATTCAAACCTCGCAATGTTTATTTTCTTCCCGGCCACCATCTGTGTGCAGATTACCTTTTATTTATTGCTCCATGCCTGTCAAATTCCCTGGGGTATGGACTTGCTTTACTCATTCATAATTGCATGAAATATCAACCAAATTCAGTAATTTTGACATGTATGGATAGCTTAGATCTGGCGCTACATGTTGCAATTATCGGCGGCTTCTTAGAGTTAAAACTTGTGGAGAAAATTCAAACCTCGCAATGTTTATTTTCTTTCCGGCCAACATCTGTGTACATGTTACCGTCTATTTATTGCTCCATGCATGTCAAATTCCCTGGGGTATGGACTTGCTTTACTCATTCATAATTGCATGAAATATCAACCAAATTCAGTAATTTTGACATGTATGGATAGCTTAGATCTGGCGCTACATGTTGCAATTATCGGCGGCTTCTTAGAGTTAACACTTGTGGAGAAAATTCAAACCTCGCAATGTTTATTTTCTTCCCGGCCACCATCTGTGTGCAGATTACCTTTTATTTATTGCTCCATGCCTGTCAAATTCCCTGGGGTATGGACTTGCTTTACTCATTCATAATTGCATGAAATATCAACCAAATTCAGTAATTTTGACATGTATGGATAGCTTAGATCTGGCGCTACATGTTGCAATTATCGGCGGCTTCTTAGAGTTAAAACTTGTGGAGAAAATTCAAACCTCGCAATGTTTATTTTCTTTCCGGCCAACATCTGTGTACATGTTACCGTCTATTTATTGCTCCATGCATGTCAAATTCCCTGGGGTATGGACTTGCTTTACTCATTCATAATTGCATGAAATATCAACCAAATTCAGTAATTTTGACATGTATGGATAGCTTAGATCTGGCGCTACATGTTGCAATTATCGGCGGCTTCTTAGAGTTAAAACTTGTGGAGAAAATTCAAACCTCGCAATGTTTATTTTCTTTCCGGCCAACATCTGTGTACATGTTACCGTCTATTTATTGCTCCATGCCTGTCAAATTCCCTGGGGTATGGACTTGCTTTACTCATTCATAATTGCATGAAATATCAACCAAATTCAGTAATTTTGACATGTATGGATAGCTTAGATCTGGCGCTACATGTTGCAATTATCGGCGGCTTCTTAGAGTTAAAACTTGTGGAGAAAATTCAAACCTCGCAATGTTTATTTTCTTCCCGGCCACCATCTGTGTGCAGATTACCTTTTATTTATTGCTCCATGCCTGTCAAATTCCCTGGGGTATGGACTTGCTTTACTCATTCATAATTGCATGAAATATCAACCAAATTCAGTAATTTTGACATGTATGGATAGCTTAGATCTGGCGCTACATGTTGCAATTATCGGCGGCTTCTTAGAGTTAAAACTTGTGGAGAAAATTCAAACCTCGCAATGTTTATTTTCTTTCCAGCCAACATCTGTGTACATGTTACCGTCTATTTATTGCTCCATGCATGTCAAATTCCCTGGGGTATGGACTTGCTTTACTCATTCATAATTGCATGAAATATCAACCAAATTCAGTAATTTTGACATGTATGGATAGCTTAGATCTGGCGCTACATGTTGCAATTATCGGCGGCTTCTTAGAGTTAACACTTGTGGAGAAAATTCAAACCTCGCAATGTTTATTTTCTTCCCGGCCACCATCTGTGTGCAGATTACCTTTTATTTATTGCTCCATGCCTGTCAAATTCCCTGGGGTATGGACTTGCTTTACTCATTCATAATTGCATGAAATATCAACCAAATTCAGTAATTTTGACATGTATGGATAGCTTAGATCTGGCGCTACATGTTGCAATTATCGGCGGCTTCTTAGAGTTAAAACTTGTGGAGAAAATTCAAACCTCGCAATGTTTATTTTCTTTCCGGCCAACATCTGTGTACATGTTACCGTCTATTTATTGCTCCATGCATGTCAAATTCCCTGGGGTATGGACTTGCTTTACTCATTCATAATTGCATGAAATATCAACCAAATTCAGTAATTTTGACATGTATGGATAGCTTAGATCTGGCGCTACATGTTGCAATTATCGGCGGCTTCTTAGAGTTAAAACTTGTGGAGAAAATTCAAACCTCGCAATGTTTATTTTCTTTCCGGCCAACATCTGTGTGCAGATTACCTTTTATTTATTGCTCCATGCATGTCAAATTCCCTGGGGTATGGACTTGCTTTACTCATTCATAATTGCATGAAATATCAACCAAATTCAGTAATTTTGACATGTATGGATAGCTTAGATCTGGCGCTACATGTTGCAATTATCGGCGGCTTCTTAGAGTTAAAACTTGTGGAGAAAATTCAAACCTCGCAATGTTTATTTTCTTCCCGGCCACCATCTGTGTGCAGATTACCTTTTATTTATTGCTCCATGCATGTCAAATTCCCTGGGGTATGGACTTGCTTTACTCATTCATAATTGCATGAAATATCAACCAAATTCAGTAATTTTGACATGTATGGATAGCTTAGATCTGGCGCTACATGTTGCAATTATCGGCGGCTTCTTAGAGTTTAAACTTGTGGAGAAAATTCAAACCTCGCAATGTTTATTTTCTTTCCGGCCAACATCTGTGTACATGTTACCGTCTATTTATTGCTCCATGCATGTCAAATTCCCTGGGGTATGGACTTGCTTTACTCATTCATAATTGCATGAAATATCAACCAAATTCAGTAATTTTGACATGTATGGATAGCTTAGATCTGGCGCTACATGTTGCAATTATCGGCGGCTTCTTAGAGTTAACACTTGTGGAGAAAATTCAAACCTCGCAATGTTTATTTTCTTCCCGGCCACCATCTGTGTGCAGATTACCTTTTATTTATTGCTCCATGCATGTCAAATTCCCTGGGGTATGGACTTGCTTTACTCATTCATAATTGCATGAAATATCAACCAAATTCAGTAATTTTGACATGTATGGATAGCTTAGATCTGGCGCTACATGTTGCAATTATCGGCGGCTTCTTAGAGTTAACACTTGTGGAGAAAATTCAAACCTCGCAATGTTTATTTTCTTCCCGGCCACCATCTGTGTGCAGATTACCTTTTATTTATTGCTCCATGCCTGTCAAATTCCCTGGGGTATGGACTTGCTTTACTCATTCATAATTGCATGAAATATCAACCAAATTCAGTAATTTTGACATGTATGGATAGCTTAGATCTGGCGCTACATGTTGCAATTATCGGCGGCTTCTTAGAGTTAAAACTTGTGGAGAAAATTCAAACCTCGCAATGTTTATTTTCTTTCCGGCCAACATCTGTGTACATGTTACCGTCTATTTATTGCTCCATGCATGTCAAATTCCCTGGGGTATGGACTTGCTTTACTCATTCATAATTGCATGAAATATCAACCAAATTCAGTAATTTTGACATGTATGGATAGCTTAGATCTGGCGCTACATGTTGCAATTATCGGCGGCTTCTTAGAGTTAAAACTTGTGGAGAAAATTCAAACCTCGCAATGTTTATTTTCTTTCCGGCCAACATCTGTGTGCAGATTACCTTTTATTTATTGCTCCATGCATGTCAAATTCCCTGGGGTATGGACTTGCTTTACTCATTCATAATTGCATGAAATATCAACCAAATTCAGTAATTTTGACATGTATGGATAGCTTAGATCTGGCGCTACATGTTGCAATTATCGGCGGCTTCTTAGAGTTAAAACTTGTGGAGAAAATTCAAACCTCGCAATGTTTATTTTCTTCCCGGCCACCATCTGTGTGCAGATTACCTTTTATTTATTGCTCCATGCATGTCAAATTCCCTGGGGTATGGACTTGCTTTACTCATTCATAATTGCATGAAATATCAACCAAATTCAGTAATTTTGACATGTATGGATAGCTTAGATCTGGCGCTACATGTTGCAATTATCGGCGGCTTCTTAGAGTTAAAACTTGTGGAGAAAATTCAAACCTCGCAATGTTTATTTTCTTTCCGGCCAACATCTGTGTACATGTTACCGTCTATTTATTGCTCCATGCATGTCAAATTCCCTGGGGTATGGACTTGCTTTACTCATTCATAATTGCATGAAATATCAACCAAATTCAGTAATTTTGACATGTATGGATAGCTTAGATCTGGCGCTACATGTTGCAATTATCGGCGGCTTCTTAGAGTTAACACTTGTGGAGAAAATTCAAACCTCGCAATGTTTATTTTCTTCCCGGCCACCATCTGTGTGCAGATTACCTTTTATTTATTGCTCCATGCCTGTCAAATTCCCTGGGGTATGGACTTGCTTTACTCATTCATAATTGCATGAAATATCAACCAAATTCAGTAATTTTGACATGTATGGATAGCTTAGATCTGGCGCTACATGTTGCAATTATCGGCGGCTTCTTAGAGTTAACACTTGTGGAGAAAATTCAAACCTCGCAATGTTTATTTTCTTCCCGGCCACCATCTGTGTGCAGATTACCTTTTATTTATTGCTCCATGCCTGTCAAATTCCCTGGGGTATGGACTTGCTTTACTCATTCATAATTGCATGAAATATCAACCAAATTCAGTAATTTTGACATGTATGGATAGCTTAGATCTGGCGCTACATGTTGCAATTATCGGCGCTTCTTAGAGTTAACACTTGTGGAGAAAATTCAAACCTCGCAATGTTTATTTTCTTCCCGGCCACCATCTGTGTGCAGATTACCTTTTATTTATTGCTCCATGCCTGTCAAATTCCCTGGGGTATGGACTTGCTTTACTCATTCATAATTGCATGAAATATCAACCAAATTCAGTAATTTTGACATGTATGGATAGCTTAGATCTGGCGCTACATGTTGCAATTATCGGCGGCTTCTTAGAGTTAAAACTTGTGGAGAAAATTCAAACCTCGCAATGTTTATTTTCTTTCCGGCCAACATCTGTGTA